>JZKD02S0298243.1:68185-94382 GCA_000966675.3 Picea glauca | reverse complement strand
TTTAGATTACAATGTATAGAGATATTGATGCATTTTAAATCTTATTTGAATAAAATTGAAGTTGAATCGAGGACAATGTTTCTCCTATTGCAACAACTACAATATTAAAATTACTAATTTAATTCGTGATAATAATTATATGAATATATTTAACACAATAATGACACTTTTAATATCCATAAATATTCCATTAGAAAATGAAAAACAAAATTCAAAATACATATACAATTTTAACATCTTTTAAAATTAAACTTTACATATATAAACTTTAAACATATTTGTAAATTTGAAGCATTATTCTTTTTTTATTGAAAAAAACAAAATAGTACTACTCTTCTAATATGAAAATACAATAAAAGTCAATGATATGGTTGGTTGATATCAACTACAGAGTGGACTATGATTTATTTGACTTTCATGTTTAGTTTGGGCTTGAAGGAAAACATAAATGCATTAAAAGTTTTTCATATCCACAACTATAAAGTGAGTATTATTAAGTTTTTTTACTTTACTAATTTTTGAAATAATATTTACTTGTAGTTTAATCTTAGTTTTATAGTGATATTTTGAATAAATATAATGAAAATATCTGTAAGAAATTATGTATTTGTAATAAATGAATAAATATATTTACATTTTAATTTAACCCAAGCTCCCATTTATTTGATGTTGAAGCTCTCAAAAAGCTCCCAAGTTCCCAAAAGAGTTATCGGACGTTCCCAACTAGTTCCCAAGCTCTTGGACCTTCGAGAGCTTAGGAACTAGATGTTGGAAATGCCAAGACCTTCTAGGAGCTTGGGAACTAGATGTTGGAAATGCTAAAGAAATTCTATATTGTAAATAAAAAATATTCAATCAAGAAAAAACTTATTAATCAGTGAATAAAAATAGGTGTTGGCTTTGTTCATAATCCATTTTTGAATGCAGAAATGAATTCAGCATGTTGAAAAACTTATAGGGCAATAGGATTTTACAGAAAGCAGTAGGCTAAAGATTCTACGAAATGAAGATTTTTTCGGGGGATATTTACCCGAAATCCGAAATTGTTGGACTCGTAGATTTAAGTGATTATTTTTGTAGAATTCGAGTGCCCTGGGAGTTTTTCAGCATGTTGAATCCATTTATGCATTCATAAATGAATTCTGAACAACAAAAAATAGTGATTCGTGTAAATTTGCTTCGTCGGATTCAGGGGAAAAAAGTTAGTTCGTAGAACTAGCCAATAGAAATAATCACTTAAATCTAGGAATCCAACAATTTCTCACCAGATTTAGACCAAATATCCCAAAAAATATCTTCGTTTCATAGAATCTTTAACCTAAGACAATAAAAATATACAATTATACAATCACGAAAAACCTGTTAAAATGTAGGATCTATGATTTCGTTGAAGTGTAGGATTTATGAGTCACCTCGTAGAAGCTAATCTACGAGACTATGATAGAGCCTTTCCTCCCTCTGAAAAGGAGACGCGTCAGGCTATGTTGTTTATGAGTCGTTAGCGGTTCGTTTGAGCCGGGATGGATTTTGACGGGCAAATTGCCCGTCATGGACCAATTTGCCCGTCGAACACGGTCAAAAGTTTCCTTCAACCATCAACTATCAAGCTTAAAACCGACATAACGGGCAGTGTAATAGTCTAAACCGTCAAATTTCACGGGCTTTTCAGTTTGAAATTCCAACCCTGCGTTTGAGTGTTGATTCCATGAATTTTTCCATGTGCAATCACTTTCGATTCATTGCCAATTTCCAAGTGTGTACCATGACTTAAAAACGTCATTTATACCATGTGTGGATGAGTACTACGCTTCACAGTGTTATTGAAGTCTTCTCCTCCTTGTGACTGACTAAATGACTCGACAACAACATAACTTTTTACATGTATAAATTTTAATCCAATTTTTACGTCTACCATATTAAGAAAGATGTAGCAAAGTTGAACTCGTCCTCACCCTAAATAATTTAGGTTGGAGAGTAAAATATAACATGTTAAGGTGGGTGGTATATCACTGTTGAATCTATCTAGATGTATAATGTTGTGGTGGGTGGTATATACACATTTAAATTATCACATCAACAAAAAAATATTTTTTCTAAATAAAATATATTAAAATTATAATAAATTTTATTTTAAATATACATAAACATATTTTATAATGGGGGTATTAATAGGAAAATATATTATATTTTTTTATTAATGTCCCCTCCCACCCTCTATATTTTTCTAAATAAAATATATTAAAATTATAATAAATTTTATTTTAAATATACATAAAAATATTTTATAATGTTATAAAAAATAAATATATTATTAATCGAGACAAATTTAAATTAAAAAAATACAAATTTAAATATAAAAAATTATATTGTACATTCTATTTTAAACTAATTAAATAAAGTGAAAAAATTATCTCTTTTAAAATGTATTTAGTTTTTTTAACAATATCAATAAAAATAAGTGAACTAATTAATTTGAACAAGTTCTCTCACACTAACTCTAAGATCTCTTCGTGGTGTTCTTTCAACATAGAATTTAGTCCATTTTTTAATATGGTCCATGCTCTATAAACATAATGAGAAGTTGTTTTATTTTGTTGTACTTCAACCTCTCAACTGCCCTTCCATCTCAATTTCACAAACTAATTGGGTTCAACATAGTATTTGGTCATTTCTTGAATATCGTCCATGCTTTGTAAACATAGTGGAAAGGAATGGATTCAACAACATAGTATTTATTGAATATGGTTCACACATTTTGGGTTATAAACATTATTTTAGGTTATAAACATAATGGAAGGATTGGAATTAGCTTCAATGGATTCAACAACAAAGAATTTTGTCGATTCTTAAATATGGTCCATATATCTTGGACTATAAACATGATGGGAAGGATTGAAATCATTTTGAATGGTGTTTGAGGAACATCATGAATGGAAATAATTGAGGATTAAGAAGATTGCCTTTCAAAGTTATGGCTTTGTTTATGTCCCCATTTCGAGTATTGTAATATGAATTAGCTAATTTGTCAGAGGTGGGTATTAAAAGATGAATTAGATAATTTTTCAGAGGTTCCATGGGACTGATCACAATCTACACTAGCTTAACAAACTCTATGATGTTTTTAATCTTCTCTGTCAATGACAGGATAAGCATTAAGGGGATTTGGCCAAGTTGAGTAACCATTATGTAGTGGGAGTATAAAGTATGGAAAAGGCTAAGGAAACCTTGATTGAAGAAGTGAAGTATGCACCGAGAAGGACACATAACCAGGATGAGAAGCCAAAAAGTTGAGCACAACAATTCCAACCAAAACTTCAAGGAGATTCCAACTCAAGATTTTTATCTTTAATGCATGATACAATAAGAAGGGGAAATAAGATGGTATGGACTTGTCATAAACCCTATTGTTTTAGCAAAAGAAAAATTGGAAAGCAATAAAACAACCACCACTGACACTAAATCGAAGGAACCAATAGCAAGATATCATAACAGAGTTTATTGTGCCACATTGGAAGGTCAAGTGGAAAGCGAAAGATTTGTTAAGGCCACCACTGCTCTAGTGGGAAGAAGCCAACGCATTGGTGCCATCCCTCAGCATAAAATGTTCAGAGAGAATCACCCACCTCCAATAACCTTGAATGCAGAATCTCTCTAAGTGAATCCAAAATTGTGAGTATATAGCAATATAAAATTATAAATAGAAAGGAATGTCTCAATATTCATGCACATTCAAACTATTATGTCAAGAATAGAGGAGGAAGGACTCGAACAATGATCAAATGGAAATATAAAACTTTAGACACAATCACAAAATCAAACATTTTTATGAACACCCATATATGAGAGGACACAATCTATGTATCCATATGAATTATGAGCATTGCATCTTATATTCAAATTTTGAGCATACTTCAATCATGCTTAAACATGGGAGTCATGTTTATTATGTATCTCATTAGAAAAGAAGAAATTGCAGTAGATCTTGAGGCCTTTGATGAAGGGTGATAATTCTATCAAAGTATTATAAATGCAATGAAGAGATACTACATGTGTTCTAGGTCTCTATGAACATGACAATCTAGCATGACTACATCCATTGCTTATTATTTAGGTTAAGATGTTTATGATTTGGAGTTTCCCAAGATCCATAGAAACATGAAACTAAAGGAAATTACTCATCAAGACCACCAAGTATGTTATTTTTATTGAGGATATTGATTTTTCACTTTGTCTCTCAAACCATATGAAAATGCATGAAAGAGAGGGAAGTTAGAGCATAATCCCTAATGCATAAGTTTGATGATAATAAAAATTATGTTACCTTCTCCCTAGGTTTCTTAAAAATCCAATCTAGCTTCAAAAATATTGTTCTAAGCATTAATGCTATAAAGGATACATCTCCTTAATCTTGGGATGAGGCGGGGGAAAGAGAGCTATGGTGCATTCTCAAAATATTTGCAAAGTATTGTCACATTGATGTCAATGTTGCTAGAAACAAGAAGAAGAAAGTGAAAGAGTGTGATAGGTAAAGATGCACGGAATCGGGAAAAGGTGAATGATCATTTTGGAGAACAAATGAGTGAGTATTTGATGATGCTATAAATTGAATGAACAAAATCATGATTTCCATTGTTGCAATCCCAATTTTAGGTTTTGTGATGTTGATAATGTTCATTTTTTGCAAGTTCATATAAAGTTAATCAAGAGATTAAGATCATACAAGTCAAAAAAATTCACCAAGCTTTATAGAGTTTTTAATCTCAAACATAATCATTAAATAGTTTTATATGAAATAAAGAAAAACTGTGCATTATCTTTATGATGAGCTTTACCAAACTTGTACAAGATTGGTGGATTGTTGAAATATTTACATTCAATTATTAATTATGTGTTTTGTTCCCATTATCTATTGTATTAGTAGGGATGTCATGAGTTACATACTAAATGGTTGAGAGGCCCCACCAATGCGCTAAAATAATTATCATATTAGATACCAAAGCTATAACCAGGTCATGAATTTTAACATGCAAATACATAGCATTATAAATGCAACAAAATAAATATAAATCAACATGTTCAATACTATTAGTGAGATGGAATAAGTGAACATGAAAAAAAAAAAAAGATGACATGATTTCCCTGTGTTATCTCAATGTCTATTGTTTTCTCTTCAAAATTGGCATTCAACAACTCATGTAATGAACCTTATTAATAAGCTCCCAATGTCATTACAATTTACATCCATAACCTATAACTAATTGTTTTGGTTTTTTATAGAGCCAAGAGTGGAGGCAAAGATAACAAAGGAAATAGCATTATGGAAAGTGTCGAAGGAAAATATAACAAAGAAAGTGGCACTATGGTGAGTGTGAGATTAAAAAACGTGACATAAACAAAATGCAATGTCATTACCCATATTGACAAGAATCGACAATGCTCATAACACATGAATTCAAGTGGGGATTCACAAAGGCAAGGAGTCTAAGCTTGTTTGGGAAGCTTTCATTAAGTGACACAAAAAATAGTGCATACACCAATATGGTGGTAGAATATTTATCTAGGTGTGAGCTATGTGATGGATTTAATATTATGGAAGAGTACATTGTATTTGGGAATATATAAGAGCCAACTAGAATATAAATTAATTTAGCCTTTAGATGCCAAAGGCAAGCATTACGTGATGAACCATTGCTCATTAACCAACCAAATATTGGAAGTAAGGACACTGATGAGTTATTGAAAATCCTACCCTTCTTTTGACTTTTTATGATATTTGTTATCCTTCATATGATCCAGGTGGATATCGGTGGCCACCCACCTATTCCAACTGGATCAAAATAGTTTGTTGGCAACTTACTATTTTTAGCAGTTTTTTCGGTTCCTAAACTTCCAGGGCCATTTTGAGGGCCTAAACGATGATTTTTCATGATCGGGAACCTCAATGATAACTGAAGGCTTTGATTAAGTCTCCAAAATGAATCTCCTCGTTGATACCTTTCCGACGAGCTATCTTGCGCTCCAAACGAAGATCGTATTCCAAAGTTACACCCCCAAGAAGTTGAGACACCAAACTACCCAAAACAGGGTCCACAAAACTGTTGGCTTTTCATATTCCGGGGTTAGGGTTTTGGATTTTATTTATGTTAAAAAGGCCTTTGGAGCCTCATTGTAACAATCATTTTCTTGCGAATGTGAGTAGCTGTCACATCTCTTCTCAGAGATAAGGCACCACCATTCTAGTGAGTCTTACACTCTGTATTTCTACAGTTTTGTACATTTTGCTCATTAATAGAAATTGTGTATTACTGTATATAATCCGGATTGGTGGTATCAAAGAAAGCTTCTCTTGATTGTTTTTCAGTGCATGTTCCTGACAAGGTCTGAGTATAGAAAGTTGGGTCTCATGCTTGTCTCTCTTGAGGACAATCGCTCTCGCACGCCCAAGAAACCCTTCATGGTGGAAGAAAATAAAAATGACGGAGCAGAAGATTCTATCAATATGTTGCTTGAGAAAGTTCTCACACGACAGAGAGATGAAATGATGTAGAAATTTTCCCACATCCTTCAACACTTGTCGATAACAACACACCTGTCTTCATCAAGCGACCACTTTGGAAGAACCTCTCCTTTCAAGGTGCAAGTCAATTTTGATATTCCCGTATTTGAAGGTCAAATAGATGCAGATGTCGTAGACAAATGGTTAAATATGCTATAAGGTTATTTCTTTGTTCACAATTTTGCCGATAGGGAAAAAATCACCTTCACACTCCTTAAGGTTCCCCCCCATGTCAAACATTGGTGGGAAACTTACTGGGAGAAAAGATCCACAGAGGAGTCTAGAATATATGGGACCGAGCCCACTTGGGATTTTTTTATGGATGCGGTCAAGGAACAATATTACCCTATTGGTAACTATGACGACCAATACATGAGATGGACCACACTATGGCAAGAGAGGCGCCAAACAGTGTCGAAGTTCACAAATAATTTCCATACCTTGTGCACCAAGTTGGGTATCAAAGACTCTGAGTGACATCTAGTTCTGAAATACCATAGGGCTCTACATAGGTACATCCAAACCGAAATGGATTTCCTAGACATCTCATCACTGGGAGTTGCCTATCGATATGCTGTCAAAATCAAGGAGAAATTTAGGCACCAGAACAAACAAGAGTTCGGGTCTGCAAATCTGCAACAACCAAAGTATGATAAAGACGACCCTAAAAAACAGCTTCCCGAAAAATAGTCCAAGCCATAAGAAAAAAAGGGTCATGGGAAGACGAAGAAGGACACTGGAAAGTGGTGTGATTTCCACAAAATCCCCTGACACAAAACTGATGAATGTCGCTCGAAAACATCATTGGTGGCTAAGATCAAAGAAAAGGAGTCGAACCCCGACTCAGAATCTAATTCAAAAAATAATGGGAGAAGACAAATCATCAATGTAGACCCCACTGCTACTGTCGCGACCACAACAATTCAACTAGAAGAACCAACAAATCCTGAAGAGGGGGATCACCTCTTTCAATCACGGATGTGGGTGAAGGGGACCCCATTGCATTTCATTGTTGATAGCAAAAGCCAGAAGAACCTCATCTTAGCAAAGATCGTCAAACATTTGGGATTGTCGACAACACCACACCCACAACCATACAACATCGGGTGGCTTCATCAGGGACATGATCTCTATGTCAACCAACAGTTTCGATTGTCATATGACATACAACCCTTCAAGGATGAGGTGTTATGTGATGGTTCCTTGTTGGATGTTTGTGATGTTCTTTTGGGCCAACCATATATGTGGAAGCACCATGCTATTTATGAGTCTTGACCCTATAGTGTCATTGTTACTCTGGGCGGTCATCTCTACAGGATACCAGAGGTATTTCCAACTACTATCCCATCTAAATAGTGTCGTAAGGTAGTATCTCATACTACAAAATTCAGCTTATTCACAATCTATTCAAAAGGTGAACAAAAGGACACTGCAACCACTACAACCTCAGTCCAAGCACCTTCTATCCAACAAAAGCACGTAGACAAGATTGAAGCAAAGAGAAAATATTCCTTTTGCACACAATCATCTCATCAATTTCTCAACAACCTCCCACAAACCAAGTAGCGCAACTTCTCCATCAAGGAAAGCAACTCACCAAGGTTCAGATTCAACAAGCGCTTTCCCCTCTCCCCCGGGAACTCAACGCAGTGGAGACCATTGCTTCCTAATAAGGGAGGATTTATCTAGGTGGATATCGGTGGCCGCCCACCTATTCCAACTGGATCAAAACAGTTTGTTGGCAACTTACTATTTTTAGCAGCTTTTCGGTTCCTAAACTTTCGAGGCCATTTTGAGGGCCTAAACGACACTTTTTCATGATCATGAACCTCCATGATTGCTAAAAAAATTTATTGAGCCCCAAAAATGAAGCTCCTCGTTGATACCTTTCCAACGAGCTATCATGCACCCCAAACAAAGATTGTATGCCAAAGTTACGCCCCCGAGAAGTTGATATACCAAACTACCCAAAACGGGGTCCACAAAATTGTTGGCTTTTCATCTTCTAGGGTTAGGGTTTTGGATTTTCTTTATGTTGAAAAGGCCTTTGGAGTCTCATTGTAACAATAATCTTCTTGTGAATGAGTAGTCATCACATCTCTTCTCATAGACAAGCTACCACCATTCTAACGAGTCTTTCACTATGTTTTTCTACAGTTTTGTACATTTCGCTCATTAATAGAAATTGTGTATTACTGTATATATGTGTCTCTTGTTATATATGTGATATATCTCTATTATATTATTGGCTCTCTTGCAATATCTTTGTATATTTTTTTGTTATATCTCCACTCTCATTTCGTGCTGAAAATAATCTGGATCATCATAAATGACAAGTGATTTCAAAAATTTACATTTTTTTAAGGACGTTTTTTGAATTACTCTTATATGGACGATTTTGAACCCCTTGGAAGGGCTAGAAGGGGTTCAATTTTGATCAATGAACTCGAATACCACTATAACCAAATGTTCTACTTGCCAATGCTTGCACACTTACTCGTGATTAGGGTGAGAAGGCAGGTCTGGTCATTGAAGCATGGACCATCATGGCATGGATGAAAGCACTGAAAAGAGACTCGAATAATATTAGATGGATACCTATTATAAGACCAAATTATCACTATGAAGAACAACTAAGACATAGTTATGGCTATGACACACTTGTCCCATTATTAGAGTAGATCCATCCTCCATTTGTTGCAATGAAGGGAGGAATTGAGAGAATGAGTCAAGGAGGCAATGAAACATTAATTCATAACACTCTCTCATGCATCACCTCACATCCATATAAATTGTGGTAGAATTGCTCAATTTAAGACTCTATAGTTTTTTCAAATTAATGCATCTCCTATCTACGAAAATGCATGCCATTAAAAAAACATTAGATTTGCATATTATTGTTATTGAATGAAAGTATAAACAAAGTTATTTGTAATACTTTGTAACATAAAAGATCCTCAAATCCCTAGAGTGTTGGAACTGCTCCAACCTCCTTAGGTTGAAAAGATATTTTCTAGAACATCACAAGGAGACGTTTAGGATGTAAGAGTTGTCCTACCATAGTGTTTCAGGGTGGAGCATGTCTTATTATCATTAAGGATTGTAAGTGGATAAGTATTTCATTCAGTAACATTTAGGTTTTCCTTTAACTTTAAGTTAGATCAACTTCAATATTAGCTAAAACATCTCTAACAATATTGGATGACCTTTTGATGTGATTGTATTGAACAAGAAGAAAGTATAGAATCCATTTTTTTATGACTTTAATAGAAGACAATAAACCTTAATGCATGGAGACTATCCAATCCCTCTTTTAATAATATTTAAAAAGTTGCTTTGTATCAGTGAATATCGAATTTACATGTTATGTTCTGTAACAAATAGAGTTAATATTGAAAGGTTAAAATCGAATTTACATGTTATGTAGGTAATATTGAAAGGTTAAGGTTTTAACCTGTTATGTAATGTAACAATTAGAGGTAATATTGAAAGGTTAAGATTTCAACATGATTATTTGTAGATATTTAAGATAATTCCATATATTCATGTATAATGTGGATTTACTTTTGATGTTTATTAAAATTAAATTTTATAAAAACAAACTATTTATTAAGATAAATAAATAGTTTAAAATTCAGTTAAAATTTATTTTGAGGAAAAGAATTCATGAGATGTTTTAGAATTTCAATTTGTAAGAATTTTTGTTAATTTTTTTAATATTTTTTAAGATTTTACATTTTTGAAAGCATATCAATATTTATTAAACATTTTTTTCTAAATAAAAATAATTAATTTATTTTTTTCTTAAAATATCATAATTCATTTTTAATCAAATCATTTAAATCACAAATTTAAAATATCAACCCCACAATCTTGCTCCAATCCAAAGAAAAATTCCTAATAATATTTTAAAAAATTCTTCAATATCTTATTCCCCTCACCCCTATATGAACCCATTACCAAAGTTGTTCCTTTAAGGCAGGTGGCAGCAGGTCAGAAAGATTATGGAAAATATATATAAGCCAAGCCCACCAAGGTATTGAGCATAAAGACAAAATAAAAAATATTTATAGTTTTTTACTTGTACATAGGAAATAAACATTGAGATGGAGTTTGAAACTTGTGCTTGCATATATTTACCCATTATCAAAGGTAGTGAGCATAAAGACAAAAGATGAAATATAAAATATTTGTAGTTTTTATTGAGATGGACTTGGAAACTTGTGCTTGCATATTGAAAACTTTAGTGAAAATATTTATTTCACATTTTGTTTTGAGCATAAATAAAAAGGAAAAATATAAAATATTTGTAGTTTTTATTGAGATGGACTTGGAAACTTGTATTCGCATATTGAAAATTTTAATAGAAATATTTATTTCACATTTTGTCTTTGTATTTTTATATTTGTATGGTATGCAAAGCACAATATTTGTATGGTATGCAAAGCACAATTTTATAGTTATGAAAATCCTTTTACTACTTTAATATTGTTTTTTGGATTTTTTTTATTAAAATTTATCATTTTTACAATTAATTTTATTTTATTAAAATTTATCAATTTTACAATTAATTTTATTTAAATATTAATAAAAATATCTATATATTAATCACATATGGATTTTATTTTCAAAACCCTTATTACACATATCTATTTTTATTTTCAAAACCTCTATTACACATATCTATTCCATTTAGGTATCCTCTATCCAAGTCATGCTCCTCCTCGAAGTAAAACTCTTGGCTAAAGAAATAATACAAGTACCTATAGAGGAAAAATAATTATATAACTCATCCCAAAAAAAATTGTTGATTTATCTCCAATTTTATTTCCATGTTTGACTTACATCATTGATTTGTCCTCAATTAATACCATAAGAGTTTGAGTTTTGAGTTTTTTAAAGTCATATTCATAAGAGTTTGAGTTTTTTAAAGTCATATTTGAAAGAAAGGTTTTTTATTATTTTGATATTTGAAATTCCTTCTTAAATGATATCTCGCATTTCATTTTCCTATTCTAATTAGGTTAAAATATCAAACATTTTTCATAACAGATAGTTCTTAAAAATAGTTAAGGTTCCATCTATCTCCCTAGCTTTTCACTTCTACTTCTACTTCTACTTCTCCCCCTTCAACAATGTGGTCATTAGAATGGCGTGGGAGCCACCACAATTCATCGATGGCAACATCGTGAGCAAGGGGCCTTCCAATTGGACCCTCGATGCAGTGTGATTTTCTATGATGATATGCCCAGCAAGAGCCCCTCGTGTGGATCATCTCTCCACCAAAGAGTAGTGGGCAATGGGCATCATTGAGTACCAAGAGGGAGGGAACCTCGCCAGCCACGTCGTTGCCAAAAAGTGGTGTACCCCTCTCGCCACATGGCCACTGGAAAGGGGCAAGATCCACTCCAATTTTCGATGGTGATGTTGCTAGCAAGGAGCCCTCCAACCTAAAACTCGTTGCAATTTGTGGGAAAGGGGCAACATCTACCCCACTTATTTTTGACAATGACATGGCCTGTAAGGGCCCTTGATGTCGAATGACAGACTCCCACCACCTTCCCATGGTAACATGAATAGCGAGAGGGCCCGACTAGCCACGTCGGTGCTGAAAAGGTATGAAAGTAGCTTTTATTGAGTTTCATCTTTTCTTTGAATTTGAGGTAGCTTTTACAATCTTGGGTACAATTCGGTAGATCCTATTATAGGTGGAGTTTAGGCAGATTCTCGTTTGAATATTTAGGCCAACCTGGGCTTGATATCATTGCTTTCATTTCCATACCCAATAGTATTTTTCTATCATTGTTCATTGAAACACCCAACGGTACTTTGAGTCAACTAAAACGTCACTCAAACTTATTTGACTTCTTAGCCTCCCTTGAAACTCCTCTACTCTCATTTTACCCACAAATTCTATCATTATCTTGTTCATCACGTACTACGAACAATAGAAACCTAAAAATCTACTATAAATATCCAAGGAATAAAGCTATGAAAATCATGGCACACATCGATTTGATATCAACATCCATTTTAACACAGCGCTTAACATTGTTCACCACCTTATCATAAGGCTTTCGATGATAATTGTTATCCTTGTTCTCGTATTCATAGGGCTAAGAAGCTCATGAATACCAAGTTGTTGAACTCCTCTTACTTTTCATAGGTTTGCTTAGGTACATGTTGAATCCTCCATATTTAGTACAAGTTGAATCCTCCATATTTAGGTTGACATTTGTTTGGGTATAGTTAAATGTAGATCTTAGCATAGTTAAAACGTATCAAGGTTCTTAATATTTCTATCTTATAACTTATTTATAGTGTTGTTGCTCAAAGACTTACCCATTGTTGACAAACAAATCCTAATAATATTCCTATATTGTCAAAAATGAGTTGATTTTGTTTTATAGGATTAAGGGAGAGAAGTTAGTTTTACATGGTGATCTATTGTAACCTCATGGGATTAACTTCGCTCTTTTGTGGTTAAAGCTTTCCATTTGGAAAATTTGTTTTGTACCAAGAATCTTGTCGCTATGATTGAAACCTTATCACCTAGGCCTGCTTGGCCATGGATCAGATATAGGAGGGGGTCATCCACCCCCATTTTAATGTTGATGCCACCTTCCAAGCCCTTGTGATCTTGTCCCTGGGGAAACCGATTCAAAAATCACATCCTTTTAATTTTGTGAAGAAGATGAACCAGAGTCCCAAGGTAAATCTCCCTATTGCATCTTCTTAGTAGATGGCTCTAACATTTGTTGAAAGAGGTCTTATTGGGAAAATCACTAGCATTTGGCCCTCACCAAGACCTATGGATATTTGGATGCAAAAAAATTGGATGACCATGATCAAAGGAAATCTCATTCATTCCTCTTTGGAAGAAGGTGTTATGCTTTTTTGTTTGAAGCCAAGGAGAATCGAGATCTTAATTTTCATAATGGATCTTATTTTTTTGGAACAAGGGGGATGTATCTTAATCATTGGACTCTAGACTTCGACCCAAAACTATATGTGCCTTCAACAATTGTCATTTAGATTAAACTTCCTTAACTGCCCTTACATTGTTGGAACAAATATTCATTAAGGAACATTGGAAATACTTTGGGGAAATATATGATAAGTTATAATTGAAGGCTAGAATGTTTGCATGTGCAAGGATTTGTGTGGAGGTTGATCTGGAAAAGGGGCTCATGGAAGTAGTTAGTTTGAATATAGATAACTAGATTCATGTGCAAAAGCTAGACTATAAAAAGCTCCCTTTCAAATGTAAATCATGTCATGAATATGCCATTTCACCAAAGATTGTAAAAAATATCCACCAGTTAAGTCCCTTGCAAAAAAAGAAGATCAATGACAACAAGTGAGCAAAAAATTAGGAACAAATTAAACCGCTTCATCGGGCATTGTATTACAAATGAGGGAATCATTCCCCTTAGCGAACATGTATGACATCCTCTCCCAACCAAAATATGATCCCTTGGTTGCCACCTCAAATCCCCCCTTAAATTTCCATCCTAAACCCTCTTCAAATGTTGCTTCATTCCCCCTTTTAAAGCCTCCACCAAATCTTGCTTCAACCCCTTCCAATCCCCCTCCAAACACCCTTTCAAATGTTGCTTCAATTCCTCTACCAAATCCTCCGCCAAATCCCTCTCTTATTAATACCCCTCCTTCAACATTAGTGACCTTATTCCTAGAATTCAATCCTCATTTCCTCATGTAACCAATCTACACTAAATCACAAGTGGAATCCTTACTTACTCCTAAGAATGACCCATTAGAAGAAAGGCTAGCAAAAGAGGAACCAATTCTAGAAAGAAAAAAAACTCCCAATCTAGTGGAGTTGTGACAAGGAAAAACACTCAATAACAATAGAAAGAGGAAGAATAAAAAATGGAACATGTTCCTAAGAAAGTAGGAAGAAAACATGCCAAGGAAAAGAGAGAGGAAGAAGCAAACAAAGGGAAAATCTTAGGAATATAGACAATCATTGAAAGCTCCCTAGGAGCAGGGTTCAAGTTACAATCACTTAGAAGTCCAAGAACTCATGTGCTATCAGAGGGGCCACATGGTGGCAATTGTAAAACTTTTTATTTGAAATAATGAATATTGTCTCCCGGGCCACTAGGGGCTTGGGTAGAAAATGCAAATCAGAAGCTTTGAAAGGTTTAATAAAAGAAGAGGAGCCATCCATCCTCCTCATATAGGAGAGTATACTAGAAGATGAAGAAGTCATTGATTTGGGAAACAAAATATGGAAATCAAGTCAAGGAATAGTAGCCAACTCCAAGGGTGCATATGGAGGAATTTGTGCACCATGGAATCAAACACATTTCACTCTAGCTCGGTAAAAAAATTCTCAACATTGGATCTACACATAACTAATAAATAATATCATTGGGTAGCATATCAACTTATTCAACATATATGCGATGATGGTACACAAAGAGAAATCAAAATGTTGGCAAACTCTTGTGGGAATGGAGAGACTATTGCACTTCATCATAGTATACTTGTAGGAGACTTCAACTTGGTTGTGGGGTCAAAAGAAAAGAGAGGGGAAAGTATAATAAGGGACCCATTTAGAGATATACTGGAGGAATTGATCCAAGAATGGGGTTCGATGGATATAAATCCAAAGAAGGGGAAATATACCTAGACGAAGAAGAGAACTAGTCTCGGTCACATATCAACTAGACTAGATAGGTTTCTCATCAATAGTGAATTGCTAATGTAAACCTAGAGATAATGTCAAGAATAATCATGTTAGGCATCTTGAATCCAAAGCCTGCCTCCCTTTCTTTCTAGGAGCCCTAGAACTATGTCGCTCTTCCCTTCAAGTTTAATCCATTCTAGCCACATAATAAGGAACATTTGGATCTAATAGAAAAGGTCTAGAAAGACCTAGTTCAAGGGTCACCATTCTTTATCTAGGAAGAAAAAATCAGATCAACAAAGAGAGTGCTAAAGGAGTATGCAAAGGAAAACTACAAAGATCTGACATCTGAGAGAAAATAATAATTCCAACAGTTAGAAAACTAGCAACAAAGGATGGAAGAACAAGAGATAACAAATCATCAGATTATAGAGGAATGCACTCTTGGTGGGAGAATACATTCAACCTTTAGGAGGGCGGAAGGACATTGGAGATTGAAGTCCCGCAATTTATGGCTCAAGTCCAAAGATAGAAACACATCCTTTTTCCACAATCAATCTAAAGCCAAAAAATTCCAGAATAATGTAAAAGAAATAACCAAATATATCGAGAAAAAGGTAACAAAGTATGAAAAAAATGAATAGGAAGCCTTTGAGAACTTTATAGATTTGCTTACTATTGAGGAGGAGGTAGAACCAATGGTAGTTGATTTCATGTTTCAATGGATTCCATGATTAGTCTCTTCTAGAGATAATCTGTAACTAAATAAGGAGATTGAAGAAGACGATGTCATAGAAGCTATATGGAATGTGGAACTTGATAAATCCCCAGGGCCTAATGGCTTCTTAATCCACTTTTTCAGAGCATGTTGGGGTTTGATAAATCATGATCTTTGCAATATGCTAAGATGTTCAATATGAAATCCTAAACTAGGAGGGAGTGCAAATTCCTCTTTTCTAGCTTTGATTCGTAAAGAATATAATCCTTCCTCTTTTTCTAGATTTAGGCCTATTTCCTTGTGCAACACTTCATATAGAATTCTGACAAAAATCATAGCCAACATAGTGAAAAACATCCTCCCCAATATCATTTTTGAAAATCAAGGAGGCTTTGTGTAGAAAAGAAAAATTATGAAAAAACCTAAAATATTTGTTGATTTTAAATTAGCAATATCTTTCCCTTTCGAACTCTGATTTGGAGAATTGTTTTTTTGAAAGTGGATGTTTTTCCAAGAGGAACTCAGATTGACAACCAGTTCAATTTCGGCACAAAAATCTTTAGAAATTGTCTGTAGTGTCGCAGCCCTCTTTTTCTTCTTCGAAAAATCTACAAAATAGAAAAAAAAAATCCCTTTTTTATAGCCGAAGAAAGTGCTCTAATACCACTTGTTAAACTCCAAATATCTGCAAATACAATCACCATATAGATATAGAGAATAATATAGAAATCCTACTTTATTATTATAGAAACCCTTGAGGTAGGGAAACATCATAGGAATGATCATTTTAAGGAAGGGATCCACTCTTGACCACTTGCCTCTTTGAGGGGGAAACATCCTAATGAGCTACACTCCAAATACAATACTTCTCAACTTCCCCATTACATTTTTTACACCCCTTTATATAGTGCTACCAACCACCTAAGAACATTCTAGAGGAGAAACCTTCTAGAAGCAAAATCTTCTAGTAAACCCTCTTACATTTATTATGTTCACACTAGGCCTTATTTACTAATAGTTGTCTCTGTAACTAACAATACCTCTCTACTATTATTCCCCTTAGGTGCCTCCCTAGGTACCCCATATTATTCCCCTAGCTACACTACTAATCATTAGGGCATGCTCCTTTTTTTTTCCAAAGAAAAAAACGTATTTATATTCAAGGTGAAAATAAATACATTCATCAGGTGCATTAGCACAATCAAAATTGGTCCTCCAAGTAGAGGAACATAGATTAATCTATTCACTAGACCCTTAGTGCTTCTAAGAGTTTCTTCACTAGGGATACTCCCTATATATTAAAAGTCCAAAACAATCCATACTAGAAGTTATAAAGACAAAGACTTAGAAACTAAAACTGACATATTACAGAGTAATAACATTCTTAAAAGTCATGAAGCATGAATTGACTGCAAATAAGTGCTCACCCATCGTCAAATTCCAATAGTATGATTTCAATTTCATCTAACAGAGTGCCTTCCTTAGAGATATTATTCGTTGTTTGCTTCAATTCCTTGAAGATATGGGAAAATTCAATCTGAGCAAATAAGCTAGTGATCTCATGAATATGGTCTGCCAATGGTCGTAAGTTGATATTATGTAGTTGGACATTGCTAGATACATGGTTGATGACCAATCAAGAATCTCCATATATTTGAAGAGTACCATATCCCCTACATAGTGAAACTTCAAAAGTAGGAAGAGAGCCATAAACTCACTGAAATTATTAGTACCCATCCCTGCATTTCCTTTGAGATGAAATAAATGGTGATTAGACAAATGTAGAAGAAAAGCACATCCATAGATAGTATCATATGGCATGCACCATTGAAAAATCACCATGGCCTAGACTTTCCACCTTGAGCTCGCCCACAAGCCTTGGTGGATTTTGAACAGTATCATTCTTATACTATGAGAGTAAACCCAAGACATAAGAAGAGGTTTTAAAAGATGGAATAAACCTTTCCTCAAATAAAACCGAGTTATGTGCCAACTAGATTCCCCAAAGGACCAAGAAAGGAAGTGCCCAAAAAGGCTTCAAGTCTGTGTTGGAGAACCATCTAGATAAGAAAGCTTCTATAGTATCCATGTTCCATAAGTTTGTGAGGCCCAAGTGACCTTCAAGGTCCCTCCAAATCTACTAAGAATAAGTACACGACATAAAAACATCCACAGTCGTTTCTTCACTTGTCCTACAAACAAGACAAATACTAGGCCCCTCCTTGTTTATTTTCCTTAAAATATCCCAGTCAATACCTTATTATTAAGATCAAGCCACATAAATAAAATGCTTATGGGGGGAGATTTGAATTCACAAATTTTCTTCCACCACCAATATTCATCATTTATCCCTAGACCAAATAGGGCCTCATAACCTAGTTTAGCTTAACAACTACCTCCAACCATATTTCTCCCCCAAATAAGTTCATCCTCAAGTGAACCAAATCTAATATGTTCCCTCTCAAGAGTGGCTATGTACTTATTCCAATCACTATCTCACTCACCTGTCAAATTTAAATGAGCAGCACTCAACCAACCTTGTGACTAGATGGTGGAGATTGTTGGGTTTGACATTGAATTTCATGAAATGTTCCCAATCATTTGAAAATGGTAAATCAATTCTTCAAAAAGAAAGATAACTCTGTCACAACCCATTATAGTATCAACAACCACTCTGAATTATGACCCATTTCCAACTTTCCATGCTAGGAAGGAGCCAATCACATGAAAATCCAAGGTCAGAGCTTTCCACTAGTTTGAAACATTATGACTATTTTTTCTTTCCCTCCTAATCCATTCCATCATTGTACCAGGAGCGATGTACTTTTGAATCAAAATCCATCTCTACATACTGTCTTTGGTGATCATATTCAATAGTGATTTTGCAACAAGGGATTATCCAAATAGATGTATATTCTTTAGACCCCACCCTCCTAATTCCTTTGGGGTTGCAATATTTCTCCAATTTATACAATGGGTACCCTTATTTTCACTTCTAACTTGCCACAGGAAGTTGAAACAATACTTCCTAATCTTTTCTAAGATTCCTTTTGGGATATGGGCTAGAGTGTGCCAATATATAGGAATAACCTCCAACACAGAGTTTACTAGAACTAAACAACCTCCTCTTGATAGCCATCTATTGCACCATCATGAAATTCCAGAAGGGCAGTTATCTAGAAACAGTTGCAACAAGTTCATCATTAAGCTTATATGGATAAAAATCAGAATTAGTCTCATTGAATTCCATTCTCTTGCCTTTTTTTTTTTATAAAGGAGGAGACTATCCCAATAGGCACTTAGCTCTCATTCTGAACCAAAAAAAAAAAGACAAACATCATCTACAAATAGAAGATGGGTGAGTCTCTCATGCCTTCCAACCCTTATACCTTGCACAGTTCTCTTCCTTTTGGTATAAGCCAAAGCTCTACTAATACCTTCTTCCACAAGAATAAAAAGGTAAGGGGATAGAGGACTACCTTGTATCAACCCCCTAAAGGACCTAAAAAAACCAGAGGTAATACTATTAATTAAAACTACAAAAGAGACACATGTTACACATGCCATAATCTAATTGACAATAGGGAGATAAAAACCAATATGAATTAACAGTAATCTCAAATAGAGCCAGGAAACCTTCCCATATTCCTTAGACATATCAAGTTTGAAAACAATAGCTAGATCATTTGAAATATTGATAGAATGAAGTCCTTCTTGTGTTGAACCAATGGCTTCATAAGTATTCCCTCCCTCCAAGAACCAAAATTGTTCTATTGAAATGAAATTGGAGAGCAGTGGTTTATGTATTACTCTCGACACCTTAGAGATTATATTATAGAGACAATTGCACAAATAAATGGGCATGAATCCTTCAAATGTTTCAAGGTAGTCCACCTTGGGGATTAGTGCCATAAAAGATGTAATAATGTTGAGAAGGACCTTCCCCAACCCTCTGAGTTCTTCAACTACCTAAAGTAAATCCTCTCCCAACAAGTCAAAGAAATCAAGAAAGAATTCAACTATCCACCCATCTAGTCCCGGACTCCTATCCTTTTTAAAAGTGGACACTAAATATAATAATTCATCCTTTTTGATAGACCTAAACATCCTCTCATTATCCTCTTCATTCACCAGCCTAGGAAATAGTGAAATGACACTTAATATTTCACCAATGTTTGCACCAGTAGGTTCCTCAAAGATACCCTTGAAAGACTATATTACTAGATTTGCAAACTCCCTGAAAACTTATTACCTTTAGTGTTGGTCATCTCCCATGCGGTGTTAATGTTTTTCCTATGGTTAGCAAAATTTTGGAATAATTTTGTATTCCGATCTCCAGCTTCAATCCAAGTGGCTTGACTCTTCATGTGCCAATCCAATTCATTTTCCAACAATAACTTACATCTCAAATATTATAGATGCTTGAGTTTCTTTAAACCCTCCTCATTGTAAATAGCCTGGTCATTTTCCTGGACCAAATCCTCCAAAGATTTTTTCAACTTCGAAAATATTTGTGTCTTTATTCTCAAACATCTCCCCTTCCCAGGTTGCCACCTTCTTTTTTACAAGTTTTAGTGGTGAAGAGAATTGCTCACAAGCCGATGAATCAATATTAGGAGAGAAATTGTGTCGATTATTCTTTACAATGGATTGGAATTCCTTCTCCATAGACTAGTTGAGGCTATATTTGAAGGTTTCCCTTGGCTTAGAATCCCCTGAAACAAATTCTAAACAAACGGGGAAGTGATCAGAGGATCTGGTAGTGCCCACCCATGATCTATAATTTTATAACTTCTGTAAAAGAGTATCTTGAACCATGAAATAATCCTATATTTTTGCAACAACATCATTACCATATCTATTGTTTACCCAAGTAGGCCTCAGTTTGATTGTATCGATATCCACCCAACCAGAAGAATTGAATCGTGTTCGAAAAAATATACAAGCCTATCAGCCCTGGCATTGTCCCCCCAAACTTATCTATTGTTTACAATCAGATTAAGATCGCCACAGATAACTAGGTTATTATACTTGATGCATTGATAGGAATAAACCATATTCCAGAACAACTATCTCCCCTGATATGGACCATATACATTGAGGATGGATAGGGAGTAGCCCAAACTCTTGCTTAAAAAATCAGTAAATAAACCCGAAGCAATAGAGAAAGAATTAGTTAAAACTACATTATTATTCCACCCTGTGATGCTACCCTTAGACAAACCCTTGAAAAAAAGGCTAAGAAATCCCAACCCTTCAACAGTTTTGTTAGATCAAAGATCAAACAATCCCCTTTCCCCATTGTTTCTTGCACCAAAAAATTCTTAGTATGTTCTAGGTCAACTAATATTTTGAGGGATAAACATTTGGCCTATCCCCCTCGGCCTTGAATGTTCATAGATAGGATCTTCACGGGGAAACCATCAATGAGGCTCATCCCACTCTAAGGAACCTAGTGATTAAAAAAAAAAATCCTTGGTTAATCTCAATGATATCTTTCTCTTGAGGCCATTTCATGGTCGACGGACTGCCAATAGAGAGGCTACCACATGCCAACTGAGAGGCTTCCACCTTCAAATACCACATCCAAACTCAACCCCCCCAAAATACCTAGCTCTAGAGACTATTTTTTCTTGGGAAGTAGAAGATAGTGCCCTCCTCCTTTGGATTGTGAGTCAAAAGAATAAGACCTCGACCCACCGATTGAACTCAAATTCTATGACTCACTAGGGTAGAGATCATATGAAAGGTTAACCAAATGAATTTTGGAGAATTTAGAAAAACAAGGCAATTCCATCATCTTAGGGGGCCTACCCTGAGGTTTTTTTTATCAAACTAGGGATATCAAGTTTGAACCCTTCCATACCCCCAAAGGATTAACATTTGAGAAGGAATGGGAAGGGGAAGAAAACAACTTACATGAAACATCCAAGCAACCCTTTTCAGGAACCCCAACATCCCCTAGAGAAAGTGTTAGAGAAGATAGCTCCAATGATGAATCATATTCTACCTTGATACCCAAATCGCTAACCAAATATGGTTGAGTTATGGCAATTAAGGGAATATATATATCCCCAACAAGTAGTACTACATATCCTCCACTACCCTGATCAATCTTCGTCGAAAGATGAATGTTAGTAGGGTTATCATATGCCATACTCTACTCTTTAGCTAGGACATAAGTAGGAAGCCCCCATTCCTCCACAATAGGCCTCATCGAATCATATTTTTTCCTCCAAACCTTCTTAGTGAATGGTATCGATCAATCCTTTAAAGCATGGACATACAAGTTACATGTAGAGCATCAAAAAGGGATTTAACTTAGTCCAGAATATATGTATACCTTTTCTCCATGAAAACCAACTTAATAGATTCAATCAAACCTTCGTTGATGTCCATATATACAGGGATCTAAACTATAGACCTAAATCCACCATCAATAAAATTGTCGTTGACCATAAGTGTCTTACCGAGCTGGTTACAATTTCATGGATCGTTGAAAAATTTTAGAGTATGGAAAATTCAACGTAGTGTGAACAAAATTTGGTTCGACGAAGAAGAAAATCATCAATCACCGATGAAGAAAAGTGGAAGTCGCTGAAAAAATTTAGAGTTTGACGAAGTGTGAAAAAAAATTGGTTCGCCAAAGAAGCAAAACGTCGATCGTCGATGAAGAAAAGTGGAAGTTGCCAAAAAATTACAAAGTTTGGAAAATTTTACCAGATCAATGACCCAAATAATGTTTGATCTTGAGATCAACGGTCCAAATCCAACGTGGATTTGGTCAAAAATATGTAAGTTAATTAAGTTCAACAATGTGAAAGGAATTCCCCAATTGTTAATGGAGCTTTTCGGAGTTCGACGAAATTCAATGAACTAGGAACAAAATGTAGTTCGTTGAAAAAGAAAATTGCCAATTGTCGATAGAAAATAAAATCACCAATCATCGATGGAGTTTTTTGGGGGTCACAAAAAAAGTGGAGTTTTTCATAGATCATTGATGGAGTTTCTTGGAAATCGTCGATCACCGATGGAGTTTTTTAGAGATCGTCGAAAAAATAGAGTTTTTCCCATATCGTTGATACAAAGGATTTCACCGATCATTGATACAAAGGATTTCGCCGATCATCGATACAAAGGATTTTGTCAATCACCAATAGAAGGTTTTCATTGATCACCAATACAAAGGATTTCTCTGATTGTTGATAGAAGGTATTTATCGATTGTCAATACAAAGGTTTTCGTCGATCATTGATAGAAGGATTTTGTGAATCGTCAATGACACAGATTTCATTGATCGTCAATAAAAAGTTTTCGTTGATGGCCAATGAAGGGGTTTTGGTGATCATCAAGGATGGAAAAAAGAAAAGAAAAGAGAAATGATGAGAAGAAGAGAAAAAGGAGGAAAGGAAAGGAGAAAGATGGACAAGGATTAAAAAAACGTTTGGAGACAAAAACTTGTTTTTTCTATAACATGAGCTTAAAAACTTAGAAGCAAACGAAATTTAAAGGGTATGTCTGTGAAGTTGAATCCTATAAAATTGTTGGTAAGGTCCACTGGCCATTTTTGCTTAGATATTCTAGAAAACATAAAATAATGATTTTTAAATATCTAGGTCGTGCTTAGTAACCAAGGTTGAGATAAAGGTGAAACTTTTATAGGGAGTATGTAAAGAAAACGTGAAAATACCCAGTTGGGCTTCTATTAAAATTCAAATGGGTTTGGAGTGGAGATGCTGAAACAGGGGAAAATCCATTATTCCAAGACAAGTTTTAGGGATTTTTGAAATCTTTGAAGGAGGAAAAGGGACCCCAAATCACGAATCTAGAAAAAATTATTTAGCTGACATTTTACCTCCTCAACAATCCAGACAACTTTTCCTCAAGGAATTGTTTCCGAGTTTCGCTTCATTTGGGAGATAGCTAGTTTTGGCTAAAAAATGATAAGTTTGGGAAAAATGTAAAAAGCACAAAGTCTCTGATTCCATATTTATACAAAAATTGACTAGAACATCAAATTCTGAATCTAGAAGTTGCTATTTGTTCACAAACATAAATCCTATCTATGACTGAAATATTTTTTTCTAATTCTTGACATATTTTCTGTTACATATGGTAGAATATGGGGTTTTGTCCAGATTGAGTAGAAATGACAAAACTCGAAAAGATATAACTTTTAGCTCATAACTCAGAATGAGGCATGAGTATAGTCGTTGAAAAGATAATTCAAAGGAGAATGTATCTAAATAATTATAATTCGGTTCAATGAACCCATACTCTTCATATATTCAAATGAAGGATGACATGTAGCCTAGATAATGAAATATTTTACAACATGCATAATTCTAATAGTAATTGTTGCATGCACATTTTTGCAGAATTAGAGGTACATACAAAACATAATTGGTTCATATATGAGGACTACATATGTGAAGGATTCCCAAGGATTTTACAACCATGAGGATGAGATCAGAGGTTTACATATCAACCTGGGAAATGCAGAGATAGAGTCCAACAAACATAGAAGGAGAGTATAGCATATGGAGTTGGTTGAGACGATGAGAAGCTTGTAGAAAGAAGAGCGAAGCTACAAAGTAGAGAATGAGAGGTTGATAGGAGATCAAGAAGAACATAATGAAATTAAAACTCAGCTGCTACAAATTCTGAAAATTTTACAAAAATAAATTAATAAAAATCCCAACACAAAACAAGCAGTCATTGAAAAACAAGTAGAAGCATCCAAATCTCATGATAGAATGGATTATCAAAGACAATATAGGCTCTCAAGGAGTGTTAGTGGACATGACAATTCACAAGGAAACTCAACTAGAATAGTTTGTGCATGTTCATAATCAAAGAATATCCCAAGTGTGTCCCCTCCCATACATCAAAGGAGGAGATATCGGTTAGATATCTTACAAGGAGAGCTCAGGAAACTCAAGCCACCACCATTTGATGGAGAGCATAAGAAGGGTGAATATGTTGAAGCCCGTTTGTTGGGGATGAGAAAATATTTCCAGCTACATGATTACTCATCAAACCTAGAAGCAAGAATTTCCATATATCATCTTCAAGGGAAGGCTTTTATATGGTGGGACTAGCTAAAGCAAGTCAAGCATATTGATGAGAAGATAATTTCTTGGAAGCAATTTAAGAAATATTTCTAGCAATAGTACTTGTTAGAGAATTACTATGACAATAAGATGCAAGAATTCTTTGAGATAAAGCTAGAAAACATGACCATGGAAGAGCGTGAGAGGAAATTCTTGGAGCTTCTAAGGTACGTTGTGTTCATCAAGGATGAGAAGGTCAAAATTCATAGGTTCTTGAGTGGACTGCAATCATTTTACAAGGATAAAATTAAGTTTGATGAGCCCAAGAATTTGGAAGAATCCATGAGGAAGGCTAAGTATTTGTATTAACATAATAAGGGAAGGCTAGTTTTCCAAAAGGCATGTGCTAGTAAGAAGAAAGGAAATATGGATCAAAGGAAGAAAGGATTCAAGCCACCTTTCATCACGAACAACTCTCAAGTGTATCAACAAGGGAAGGTAGCATAAGATGAAACTAAAATTATAGATTCATTGGGGAAGAGACTAAGACAACATCCCATAAAGTGTTGGGGATGACAAGGGACCATGTGTATAAAGATTTCCTTAATCGGGGAGATAGGATGAGCATTGTACATAAAATCAAGAAGGAGGATACAATGGAGGACATGGGCAGAAGCATGCCAAGGATTTATGGAGCCTTGGACAATAAACAAGCAGACAATCAATCCCACATGATTGAGGTAGAAGGTGAGATTGATAATCATCATCCCATAGCTATTTTGATTGATTCTAAAGATAGTCATAGATATATAGATCCAAATCTAGTTGAAAGAATTAAATTGAAGAAATGTAAGCATGAAAAGTATTGGTTAGTTCAACTAGCTACTGGAACCAAGAGTAAAATCAGTGAAATTGTCAAATATTTCCCAATGAACATGAATGGAGTCAGTACTAAGGAATATTTGAACATCATACCACTTGGGTCCTATGACTGCTTGATTGGTATGGATTGTCTAGACAAGCATAGTGATGTCTTAGATTGTTACAACAAGGTTTTTACATGTCTTTGTTAAACCCTAATTCGTGGCACATTACCCCTTAATTGGGTCATATTACATTAGTATTGTTATTTTATTTATGTCAGCTTTGGTCCATTAGTTGTAAGTGTACCTCCATTATTTTTATTATTATTATTATTATTATATATATATATA
>JZKD02S0298243.1:50906-68135 GCA_000966675.3 Picea glauca | reverse complement strand
TTTGGAATCAACTTGTAATTGTGAATTCATATGATGTATAAGGAGGTTTCCCCCTCAAAGAGGCTTATTATCTAAATTTCTCTATTTTTCAAGGAGTTCAATATTTATTCTTAGGTTTTTATGCTATTTTGATATTTTGTTGTTAACATTTGGTATCAGATCGAGACAATCCTCGGGATTGGCTTCTTCAAAAAAACTCTTCTTGTAATTTTCGCTACAAATTTTGTTCTGGAAGGTTTCAGGATCTGTGATTTATATGGTGTAGAGGAGACATATAGAGATAACTTGGTTCCAAATTTCAGATCTTGGTTCGTTATATTTTTGGAGATACATTATGTTCAAGTTAGGTTTTTGACTAGTCCTAAAACTAGTCTGAAACAAGTCTTCTTGTAATTTTCGCTCCCAATTTTTTTCAACTTGGTTTCAGGTTCTAAATTTTTTACAGTATGAAGGTGGAATAGTAAAGTATCTTGTGTAAAAATTCCATCCCTTGATTCATTGTAATCTGAAAGTTATTCCTTGAGTAAATTAGGGTTTTGGTTGGTCCAGATTTCAGTCTAAAAAAGGTGTTCTTGGGAAAACTGTTATATATGAAGCTATAGACCTCCAAATTGAGTGAGACATGTTACATTGGTTAGGTTATAGAACAAAATTGTACTAGTACAAATTTCAAGTTCGTAAGTGAAGACAGTGACATGTGACATTATGTACAAGTTTCCTCTCTTGAAAGGAAAAAATAATCATCACACCTTGGGAAAGTTATCATAAAATTCTATTGGAGAATCCAATCTTGGTCTAACCTATGGGTTTGGAAAGAAGAAACATCATGCTACCTCAGGTAGAAATTTTAGACTCAAAAGGGTTGAAATTGTAGAGCTACAACAAAACAAAGGTCAGCTAGCAGAATAGTCTCCAAATCAGGGTTTTAAAAAGTGCCCTTTTTTTGGAAATTTGCATATCTTTTGACTAGAAGATCCAATTGGGGTATTAAAAAAGTGGAATAAATTGGGATAAAAAGATTATCACATAAATTTGGGAGAATCTTAGGGTTTTTTTAGGTACAAACATATTCTGATGCCTTTAAACGTAGGAGTTGTCGTTACTTGTCAGCACTACAACCCGGGGACTGTGTGGTTCTTCCACATACCTAGAGTATATCAGAAGGCGCCTTTTGAACGATTGCGCATTAGACAACTCTACTACATATTTGAGCTCTCACATACTTGTCGTATATAGGGAGAAACCCTAGAATCATGAGACCAACCAAGTAAACCATTTGACCTTCTTGTTGCTATAGTACACTGAGAACAACACTCGGGGAGATCACTCTCTAGTACCTGGGTAGTTGGATAGTACGTCTAAGGGCATGGTCAAGCCTCCTTAGTTAGTTCCCTGAGATATTGGGCCAAGTACTATTGTTGGACCCTGTGCGTATATCAGAGAGCTATAACACCTAACACTCCCTTGTCTATGAGGACCTCTGCCTAATCCAATTACGAATTCCTACCTTGCAGTGATACTTGGCCAACATGCCACCAAAAAAGGGAACTTCTACACCAAATAAGCCCACAGGAATTCCTACTTGGACTCTTGATGAAGGTGAAGAAATGTGCAAGGACATAGATGATTTATAAAAGAAGGCAATAACAAAAGATGAACTACAAAGGATGATGGATTCAATTGAAGCTAAGTTGGAAGCGATGATGGATACTAAGATGGATGGATTAAAAGAGGAGAGCACGGAAGGGTTGAAAAAGTTGTTAATGAAGAGGCCAGATGAAAGTGACAATGTATCCCATGAAATTCATGATGAGGACACAAGGAAGATGAATCAAGACTGGAGAAACTCCAGCTTTGGGTTGAATACCAACCACTTTCCTAAAATCGATATGAGAAAGTTTGATGGAAAGGATCCAATCACATGGATACTCCAGATGGAGCAATTCTTTGATCTACATAATGTACCTCAAACACAAAAGGTACGAATTGCGTCCTTATATTTTGAACCTAATCAGTTTGTGTGGTATCAATGACTTTGTTCTCGCCAATCACTTGTCACTTGGAAAATTTTCACAGAAGAAATGATAGCACACTATGAGGATACAAGGAGAAATACCCTCTTCAACCAATTGATAAATCTCAAGAAAAAGGGTTCAATTGCGGAGCAAATTGAGAACTTCCAAAAATTGAATATAAAGGTAACAAATATTCTAGATGAGTACCTGATTGATATCGTCATAGGAAATTTAAAGGATAACATTCAAAATGAGGTTCTCCTTTGGGAACCCAAATCATTGGAGAATGCGTTCAGGGTGGTAAGAAATGTTGAAAGTAAAAATCTGGCTATGGCTACTAGAAGGACTACCCCTAACATCTATCGAGAGAATAATGTTACTTCTTCTAAACCACCTCAACCTACAAGGTTAACACCTCAACAATTGGAGGAAAGAAAATAAAAAGGTTTATTCTTTAATTGTGACAACAAGTACAGTAAGGGACATAAGTGTGGTGAGAAGAAATTATTCTACATAGACTTTGAAGAGGAAGGAGAACAAGAACAAGAACCAAAACCATCTCAAGATGAAGATGTAGAAGAGATTTCTTCTAAAGAGATGACTCCCACTATATCATGTCATGCATTGGATGGAATTATCACTCCTCAAACCCTCAAGATCGAAGGATATATCAAAAATAAAAAGGTAATAGTTCTAATTGATTCTAGTAGTACTCATAATTCCATTCACTGCAAATTAGCCAAAGCTCTCAATTACTTTATATATTCAACACCAGAGTTTCAAGTAATGATTGCAAATGGAGGAACTTTCAATTGCTCAGGAAAATGCCATAAGATCAATCTTTATTTCTCAATTGCATGTAATATGGACAACATTTATTTTTCATAAATGGGTTTGAGTAAGTTTTTTTTCCTTTAAGTTGGCTACTTTCAAATCCAAGGGGCCTTCCTTCTTGCATTAAAACTGCACCAATGCCATGGCCTGAGGCATCGCACTCCACAATAATTTTTTTTGTGAAGTAAGGTGTGGCTAGGACAAGAGTTGTACACAGGGCCTCCTTAAGTTTTTCAAAAGATTTGGTTTCTTCTTGAGTATGAGAAAATTATTCCTTCTTTAATAATGTTGTTAGAGGTGCCACTATTTGACCAAATTTCTTGACAAAATTGTGGTAATATCCTATTGATCCTAGAATCCTCTAAGTTTCTTCAAGGTTAGGAGAATCAGCCATTCCCTCATAGCATTAATTTTGTTAGGGTTCGCTTTTACACCTTCATGAGATGCAATATCACCCAAATATTCCACTTCTTGAACCCTAAAGGAACACTTGGAAGGCTTTGCATAAAGTTGTTTCTCTTCCAAAAGTTTTAATACTCTATCAACATGTTGTACATGATCTTCCCAAGATTTGTTGTAGATTAGTATGTCATCAAAAAAAATACAAAAACAATTTTTCTAAGGAAGGGTTTGAAAATAGAATTCATCAAGATTTGAAATGTTGAAGGTACATTAGCAAGTCCAAATGGCATAACCAAAAACTAAAAATGACCTTCATGTGTTCTAAAGTTTTTTTTGGGAATGTTTTCCTGCCTCATTCTGATTTAATGATATTCTGAATGAAGATCCAACTTAGTAAAGAAAATTTCTCCATGAAATTAATCTAATAATTCATCAATGACAGGAATATGAAACTTATCTTTGATGGTCATTTTGTTGAGCTGTGTATAATTTGGACACATATGCCATGAACCATTCCTATTTGTAACCATCACTATTGGTGAAGAGAAAGAACTTTAGTTAGGTTGAATGATGCCCGCCTCTAACATTTATTGGATCATACACTCAATCTCACTCTTTTGTGCATATGGATACATGTAAGGCCTAATGTTAGGTGGTAGACTTCCTGGTTGCAAATGAATACCATGGTCGTGATCTCGATCAGGTGGTTCAAGACCCTTAGGCATCTCTCCAAATACCTTGGAATGGTTGTTGATAACTATTTGGAGATCCAGTGGAGTAGAGAATATAGATGTTTGAACATATAGTGAGCACAATTGTGCAATTACACCATGGTGTCCCTTTTTGAGTAATTTTGTCATGCTATTAGAACTTATCACCTTAGAGGGTTTCCCTTGGATACCTCTAAGCTCAATTTCCTTGCCTTCTAAGGAAAATATCATGAAAAGCTCCTGAAAATTAAGGGCCATTGTTCCCAATGATTGTAACCATTGGACCCCTAATACAACATCAACACCACCCATTTGGATGGAAATCATGGTACTATCTATTAAATGTTCCCCCATATTGAGCTTAATACCATGGCACTTCCTAGAACAATTTGTGATACCTCCATTTTCAATCATTACTTGAAACTATGGTGCTGGAAATACAAAGCAATTGAAATATTTTGCTAATTTGTAATTGATCAAGTTATGGGTACTACCCGAATCAATCAACATTGTTACTTTTTTCTTTTTGATGTATCCTTGTATCTTGAGGGTTTGTGGAGTACTAATGTTGACCAATTCATGACAAGATATTGTTGGAGTAGTCTCTTCTAAATCTATATCGTGTGATGGTTCCAATTATTGATCTTCTTCCTCTTCTGAATCTATGTAGAATATTTTTTTCTCGCCACATTTATGTCCCTTACTATACTTGGTGTCACAATTGAAACATAGTCCCTTTTCTCTTCTTTCATTCATTTGTTGAGGTGTCAACCTTGTCGACTAAGTGAAGTTAGGAGAGGCAACATGGTGCTCTCTATAATTGTTAGTGGCCGCCCTTCTAGTAGCCATATCTTTGTTTTCCACTTTCCTTGCCATATTGAAATCTTGCTCTAGGGATTTAGGTTCGAAGAGATGCACCTCATGTTGAATGTTTTCCTTTAAAGTGCCCATAAAGAGATCTAACAAATTATCCTCATGAATGTTCTTTACCCTAAGACTGAGCTTTTGGAATTGTTTAATGTGCTCTGTAATTTGACTTTTTTGTCAAATATTTATCAATTGAATAAAGAATGTATTGCTCTTAATATCCCCATAATGTGATATTAGTTCATTTGTAAAAATGGACCAAGAGATAATAGAAATCTTTTTCCTTTCACAAAGCCATTGATACCAAACAAATTGATCATTTTCTAAATACAAGGATGCAATAGGTACCTTTTGTAACCTTGGCACTTGGTGTAGATCAACGTGTTTTTCCATTTGTAATATCCATGTTATAGGGTCTTTACCATCAAACTTCCTCATATCGATATTTGGAGTGAAGTATTTCCTTTGTGCTGCATTGAAACCTCGATGATGAGGATCGTGAAGTCATGAATAATCATGATTTTGGGGATCAATCTTTATTTCCTCCACATTTACATGATGATTTCCTTGTGTCCTGATATCTCCTTGAGAAAATCTCTCATCTAGGGTAGGTAACAGGATGGTTGACATGGAATTTTGTAATTCTTCCATCTTCTTATCCATCAAGATTTCCATTTTATCTTCCATTTCCTTTCTAGGTTTTTCTTGGGAACGTGAGAAATTTACATATTTTAACACACTACCACTCATTTCATCAACTTGGTTCTTCAATTGGGATAACATGTTTTCAAAGTCTTCATTTTCTTCAAATGTTAAGTGTGAACTCTCCATGGTATTCCCACTTATTGGAAGATTTTTTTTTGGTGATCCATAATTTGTGATAAAGAGGAAAAAGAGGAAAATAATTATTTGACTCTTCCAAAAAGAAAATCATTGATCCATCTCCAATTTATAAAATAAAATAAAAGAATATTCCATAATCCACAAGAAGTTTCCCTTTACCTTGTTTCACAAATGATATCTAAGAGGATAACTCATGGTTTGGGGGATGTTTTCCCAACTGATATTCCTTCCATAATTTTCTATCCATGTTTGGGCTCACATTGTTGATTTGTCATGAATCAATAGCATAAGAGTTTCATGCATTTGGCTTCATTAGAAAACTTCATTCTCCTTAGGTCAAGACCCCTAAGAGATTTAGGGATGGTAGGAGTGAGCTAGAGCATTCTTTATAATCTCGAAGGAACACCAGCATCATCATATGTATGGGGCCTTGGGACAACACTTAATAATCTTGCAGAAGCATATGTTCTTCTAAGAGGTCTCCAAATAACCAAGGAATCAAAGGCCAAATCATTCAAAAACTTGCGAGACTCCATGGTAATTATCAAAGCCATGTTTGGGAGATCTACTATGGTGAAAAGAGATCTTGCTAAGGTTAGCTCGAGCCAAAAAAAGGCAAGGTCATTAGATAAGGTCTCATTCTTCCCTGTGAGGTGTGAGCTCAACTTTGAAAAAGATACATGGGCCAAAATGGCCACCACTTTAGTATTAGGTTAACATGTCCAAAATGGGGTACGCACCACATGCAACATCCCCCAAGGCTAGTTTAATTATTAGTCAATCATCAATTAATATCCACATGGCTCAATTGCCACACATATCAACTCACTTATATCAGGAGGAGAGTACAAGGGACATCACCTAGTCTCACTTGCATGTGGGCTTTAACCTCAACTCTATGTATTGAATGCCTTGGCATGTAGTTGTGTCGAAACTATACAATAATGAAATACATTAGGACGATAATTTGGAACAATTGTGGTCAAGAATTGTTGGTGTAAGGCCTCCAGGTATGTGAATTTTGGAGGAATATTTGGGACCCTACTTATTTCATGTCGATGGTGAGAAATTTGTTTGGAATAGCAAGGGAGATAGTCCTTTTGGATTCAATGTTATGGGTTTGGCACCTTGTTTCTTTGGTCTTTTGGAATTTTGGTTCTAAGCAAGGAAAATTTAAAGATTCCCTATGGCAAGCGTCTTGGGCTTGCTTGGAAGGACTAAGGGCTTAGAGTTTGGTTGGTATTTGTGGTGTCATATCTTATTGGACATATTATACAATGAAATTTGTAAGGTTATTTTGGTTAAGGTTCTCAACTTTATTATTCTTCTATGCATAGTACTTGTAGCCTACTCCTCTATTTTCAAGGGTCAAATTTCATGTGCAGGTCTAGTCTTTTGCCTGGTTTGGATTGCAGGTGTGCACATTGTGGCTATGGCGAATAGGGATGTCATGGAATTCGGTAGGATATTAAAGAGACATGCAAAGTATATTCAATCCAATAGGACATCATTGTTCTCAGTAACAACTAAGGTGCACAAGAATGAAAACCATTGTGTTTCACAACATGCAACAATTATGAACATGTTGGTACACTAAAATAGAGGCTTGATAAATTGGAGGCTAAATGTAGCATGCTGCGGAATTTGGACCTTAATATTTGTAAGGATTCTCTATCATATGCATCAAACAACAAAGACCCAACTAACTCTGTTCAAGTGGAATTGAAGGAAGAAGAGACAATTCATCAGCTCAAAGAACCAATGGACATTAATCAACAACACTCTCCTCTCTCAGATGTTGGTTAGGAAGAAGCCAACAACTTACATGATTTTCATTAGTTGTAATCTTTTTTAGTCATAATATTATTAGGTGTTTTTGTCAAGGTGGCTACATGCATGAAAATATGGAATGTTTTTTTTTTTGTCATAGTAGTAAATTGTGTTATGTAGTATCAAAGAGTTGTTTGACTCTGGGATCCATAAATCTGAAGAAAACATTTGTATATGGTCGTTAGCATTAGCTATAACATTTTAAAGAATATAATATTTTCATGTTCTGGTTATTAAAAAAAACCTAAGAGATTTAAGTGTACATATTGTTTTCTAGACCACAAAAGGGCACTTAGACTCAAATTATGTTCTACCACAAGAAAATATTTGTGTATCTTCTCGATATGCATTATTGTATATTGGAGAGATGAAAGCACTAAGAAAATAAAATCGAAAAGGGCTCATAATATTGAGCTAAGGAGAGTTAGCCTCACTGCAAAAAATAAGATATAGAAGGTCCATCCTTATATATCCTTTCTCATTTTAGTATAGATTCTTCCTATTGTAATTCTTTGAGTTCTCCCTCAGTCAAGGTAACCACAAGTATTTATAATGGAAGGAGGCTCACTAGAAAGTTAGTAGTATGTTAATATTAACTTGAATAGCTAATGGGGTGTTAACAACAAAAAAAATATTTGATTTATAATCAGTAATCTCACAAGTTGGGAGGCTTGAAGGTATAAATATAACACTTCTTTAAAATTCACAGCTTATGAAACTATTGTTTCCCAATAAACATCATGCTATTGATAAATTGTAAGTGGGAAAGAGGCTCAAGTATTGGGACAATTATAATACCTAAGATCTCCTTATTCATTTTTAGAGTTAAGATGAGCCTCCCTAAACCTTATAACATTATTATGTAGTGATTGGGAGAGATCATGCGCACTTATTGAATTCCTCAAATGGGTTGGAAAGGTTTGAATCTTACAACTTGAACAAATGTATAATCACTTATGCTACAATCATCCCATCCAACTTAGAAATTAATAAAGTGGAGGGGGTTGTTTAAGGTAGTTTTCCATAACTTTGGAGATGATTTTATAAACAATATTACATAAGGAAAAGGTCAAAATTTATCAACTAATAATGCTTCTTGTTCCTTTGGTATTCATGTAATAAAGGTAAAATTGAATGCCTTCACCAAGCTCTAGGTTTTCCTTGATTCTTTATCTATTTGACAACTATCAAGCCCACAACATCCCAATACATATGGAAGAAATATACTATGAATCCATTCATATCGAGGGCTTTACCAAACAAGTTGATAATTATTGATGGTATAATTTATTGTAACAAATATAGGTATATGAGATACAATCTAACAGATTAAAATTGATCTACTCACCTAGGTTTCAAACAAACAAAGGTATAAAGAAAACATTGAGAAGTAGTTAACTAGTTCTTGTGCTATCTGCTCTTTGGAGTCCAAAGTCTCACCTAATTGAGAATGTAGTATGCCAATTTGCTAGAGTTTGATTTTGAATTGTCTTTTGTTGAAGAATTTTGGCATTCCATCTCGCTCTTTCATCCATTTAACTCGTGTTTTTTGTCGTTGGAATAATTCTAGTTCTTGTGTGTCTTGTTGATCTATCTATTGAGTTAAGTGTTGTCTTTCCATATTTAAAGTATAAATTAGGGCATGTTAGAGGATAACTTCCTAGATTGTTTCTATTTCATTATATAGATCTTAACGTTTGATAAAGATATTCCCAAAAACTTGATAGTTCCACTTTTTCATATATTGTTTGAGGAGATTACCGTTTTGTTGTAATGTGAACATTCTTAATCCTTGTACCCAATAGTATGAATCCACTAGGTTGTAATATTTATCTTGAAATTAAGAGATGTAAAGCACAAAATTTTGAACCTGAAATGAATGTTCTAAGGATAGAAATTATTTTGAATGAGTAGCAAGATAGGCCATTGCTTATATCTTGCCCCTATTAAAGTGAAAGATTCCACTATAAATGTTTGGATATAGAAAAAAATGGTCTACAATTAGCAATTGATTCAATCTTTTTATGATAATATGGATACAAGCATCTTTGTGACTATTCCAAAAACAACCATTGTGGGGAACAATGTAAACAAAATTGAGATGAAATATTAGATCTTGAAGTCAGTTTCATGAAACATTGAAACCTTCAAGAGCCCTTAGGGTTTTCATCATCGTGTTGGATGATTGTATTGAAGTCAATAGAAATAAATGAATGCCCTAAGCTATATTATTGAGAGTATACGCATAATCATGTCCAACAATCCATATCACATTAAAGAGTGGTAGGAATAAAACTATTCATTATGAAACATGTAATTTCATGAGTATAGATCTATGAACCCTTGCTATGAGGAGGTACTTACTACTATTTGAGTGATCCAATTTGATATTTTGTTTATTCCATGATATTTCCATTATGCCTTAGTAACCAAAGAAATTATTAGCAATGAAACCACAACCTAACCATATTGATTGGGAAAAATCAACCATCTTTTCTAATGCACACTTTCTACCTTATATGACCATGTCCAATTTATCCATAGAAATTTTTTTTTTTCAATAAGCGTCCTTTACTTTGGGCATTTAGACCTCAAAACTTTCATGATACATGAATTGGGAAGTGGACTAAAATATCCCTTAATTCTTTTAACTTTCCATGCACCAACTAGATCATGACCATCATGCTAATCTTTAGTGAAGACTTTTGTACCATTTTTTTCACTATGGAAGCCCATAAATCTAGGGAAGGAGGGAAGATGATTATTTGTGGCATCACATGTTTTTGGTTAATATCAAATTTCATTTTATGTTGCATAAAAAAGCTTCATATTTGACATATTTTCTTAAATAAATTAGTCATACTTCAAAGAGAGGTTCTTGATTATTTTGGTCATTTGGAATTTCTTCTTCAAGGATATCTAGCATTTCGTTTTCTTATTCTAAATTTATTAGTTGTCTTTCTAAGTGAAAATATCAAACATCTTGCATAGGGTATGGTTCTTTGAAAGTAGTTATGGTTCCATCCATCTCCCTAACTTTCGACTTCTTAGATTCTTGGTCTAGGTGTTTGAAAATAAACATAAAATCAAGTTGGGTGTCTTTCCTCAATTTATAGCCCATTCAAAAGGGTAGAATTATGTGAGATGAGAATTTGAAGGTTAATCCTACATAGACTTATCTACATGAGTATTTAATGTAGAATATCTACTAGGCATGGTGGGAAGTTTTATGTTATCCATTTGTTTATCCACTTATGTTAGTTGGATCTAGATTTCTAGTTAACTGTTATGAAAATTTTTGAATCCATAGATGAGACTCCATTTGATACTAATGGTTTTGTATGAGGATTAAGGGGGCAATCTGTGATAAGAGGGTGATGGACATGTCATTTCCTACACTAGTAGGGAATCTATTCATAGTAGAACATTTGAACCATTTTTGTTGTTGGTATCTTAGAGTAATTGATTCTAGTAGTAGAAATGATATATTTGTGTTGTTGCAAATGCGAGCATGTGTAGTGTATCAATAACTTAATATAATTTTCATATATATGAACCTTTGATATGCCAATAAGTTGGTATCATTTTCCACAAAAATTATTCTATAAATCATACACCAATAATGCATCAAAGAAGTGCCCTACTTTTCAAGTGATCAATACCTAATGTTAAAAGTTCAATGGGAATGATAATTTTAGGACAAGCTCCTACCATTGATAAACATCCATTTATTCAAAGATGAATAACGAAGGAATTTGCCCTTTGACAAAGATCCTTTCGAATAAGATATTATTTTTTATAAGATTTCTAGGAGGAGAGTTAAGACAAAAAAAATGCACAAATAAATAGAATTAACCCTTCAACAAAACCTCACCTCAAATATCCAGTTGGGTAACAAATTGCTATACACATTTGTATTTTGAAATGGAGGATGAGCAAAGTCACGATCCTAATCACCGCCCCTTACTAATGCCTCACTACTTTTCCAAACTTAATTCACCTAGCTCATTGTATATTTACTTATTTTACTAATAATTTGACTTATCATTATAAAAAACGATAATTCTATAAATTTCTTTCAACTAAACCATAACTTATTTATGTTTCTATCAATTTCTTTCAATTAATTCATTCATAACCATAAAAAAACTAATTTATAATTAAACTCTTATACTTATATACTTGTTAAGCCCAACCCATTAAAAACCTTTGACAATTAAAAACTTAATAGATTTAACTTAATGTTGCTTCTCTTAACCTTATACACACAAATGAAACACAGTTATATTAAAACAAGAATCCATTCAAAACCTTAATTTAGATGGAGTAACTATAAAAACATTTAAGAAAGGTTTGTTAGATTTTTTAATTTTAAACATCGATGATTTCATAGTTGTGAAAATTGCAATTCCTTAATCTCAATGATACAACTTTTATGGGGATATTGATGTGTTGTCCAAGAAGAATTTGTTTTTGGAAAAGTTTCACTTTTTGGCAAACGATTTGTGATTGATTTAGTGTATTTTAAAAATTTTTGAGGACACAGATACATTTAATGATCCCCAAAACTTTCCAAGCGTTATTAAACTTTAAAACAATCATAGTTTTTATGGGGATATTGATATGTGTTGTCCAAGAAGAATTTGTTTTTGGAAACTTGTTCACTTTTTGGCAAACGATTTGTAATCGATTTTGTGTATTTATTTTTTTTTGGGACACAGATACATTTAATGATCCCAAAAACTTTCCAAGCATTATTAAACTTTAAAATAATCATAGTTTTGGTTTTAACTATAATCTCTTATCGAATTTAATCACAATTCTAACAAAAATCTGTTCATAAAAAGTGCATTTTGGATTATTTTTGTCTTGCACACTTTTGTAGGAAAGGTTTTTTTTTTTTTTTTAATCTAGGGGAATCAGTAACTGGTTGAGATTACTTGGGCGAGGTCTAGGCTCAAATCTGTTTGGTTACCACTATAAACCCTAGGCTAGTGTCAACAGCCCGCAAGCCAGCGCCTAGTAGGAAAATTATGACTTAGCAAGGATCGAGACGTCCAAAGACACACCTACGAGAGGGGTCCCACTCAAGGGGGGCGTGTGTTTTACCCAATGGTAATGTTGTTTCACAAAGTCAAGTATAACAATTTAAAAATTAAATTAAAATATGAATATCAATGTTGTACTTTTTAGTGGCTAGGGTTTCGGTTGTCACAATATTATTGTAAGATTGTTTCAAGGAAAACCTACAACCATCAAGATCACACCATGGGTATACTTGAAATGTCCAAAAATATATTTAGAGTCTCACAAGCTACAACTAAGAACATAATTTGAATATCCTAGTCACTCTGTAAGTTCTCTCTAACTCCTCACCCTCCTCACCATGTTAATAATATAATGTAGATATGTGTTGTCTACAAATTACATATAATCTTTTAATTTGAATGCACATCAAAGACCAAACACAAGGCAATGGAAATGCACGTCAAAGACCAAACAAAAGGCAAGGGAAATGCTCAGAGTGCACAATGTGACAATGCAACACAATTTGATTGTTGGGAATGTTTGGTATCAAAATCCAGATGATGGTCATCGATTGTTTGACAAATTTGAAAGAAATCCTACGACTTGTACTATGCTAGTTGCAGGATATGCTTGCCAAGGGCATGGCATAAAAGAAATAAAACTCGAATTGACCCTACAGATTGGTCTTCTCCTAAGAGGTGGCATGCATATCTTTGTGACAACCCTTTCTAGGAAAACTATTACTTTGGAGATGGAGAGCTCAGACTCCATTGACATTGTGAAGGCTAAGATCCAAGTGATGTAGGGGATCCCTCATAATCAATAAAGGCTAGTCTTTACTAGAAAGAAACTAGACGATGGTCAATCATTGAATTCATAAGGAATCTACCCTGCTTTGGGTGCTTCATCTCCATGGAAGCTCTCAAAACAATATGGTATCTTCCTCCTCTATGGTTCTAAAATTTTCTCCCTATGGAGGGGATGCTAAAGGTAATTCAACCTCTTTTAAAGATACCCATATTAGGTAAAAAAAGATCCTTCAGTAGCATTAATTTTGTTGTTGGGTCAGCTCCAACAAATTCTCTTTTTCTTTCTAAGAAGGCCCCTATCCCATCCTTTTGCATGGAGAAGGTAGCCTCGGTCATGGCTTTGAAGATTGATCTTGTATGGATCAAGAAGGAAGAAGGTGATTATCTACAACATGTGTTGATTTACAAGTTCAAAGGCTTATAGGCATGGTTGAACAATCTCTATAAGTGCCTATCTAACTCTTGGGGTACAAGACCAATCATGATCCATTAGTTTGTTGAAGGATTCTTCATTTTCGACTCTATATATGACTAGCATAGCCCCGAAGCGGGGGAAAGGGAACACCGAAAAAAACTAAGTAACATATGTTTTATGACCATCATAATATTTAGTGAGAGAATAATCAATGAAACAAAGATAATATAGAGAAATGAATAGTGTATAAATTTTTCCAAGTATATCGTAAAAACTAAAAAATTAGATATCACCTAATTACAATTTGATATGAAAATGCAATAAAATAGATGACAAATTTTATTATCATCATGAATCACTAATAAATACAAAGCCATGTCATTGATGTTAGTTAGAACTAATTTTACATTAATTATTTGTAAGATAAATTATATATACTTCTAAAAAAGGGAAGACCTAGATATTCCTCACATTATATTTTAAATATGCAATGAGTTCAAAAACTAAATATGGTTACATTATTGTGAAAATTGTAAACTTGTAAACACGAGAGTTGTCTATTTTGGCGTCAATTTAAATTCCCACATGAATTAAAGTATTTTTAGATCTTGGGAAAAATGATACTTCTTTCTCTTAGGAAGAAAACTAAGGTTTTTAAGTCTTGTGACAAAACTTGGCCAAGTTATAGAGGACTTCCAAGTGAAACTTTGCTTTTCATAGAAACGAGATGAATTGATTTGCTAGAAATTCATACTTGCTTCRRACAACTTCGAAYCGGTAGGRACAWGCTTGATGCTCAAGTAATTGRGGGTCWCAAAATATGGCTTTGTGTTGGCCCAKATTTTTTKASGGTTTGCAAGGTTTACTTGCGAACCAGATGAGAAAATCAAYRAGTACCTTTATAAGTTTTTATACCCAAACATGAAAATATTTATTATTCTACTTAGTGATTTTTATTGAGTCCAATTTYAACTCTTACTCTRAKCTCTTGTTMAATTTTGTAACTATARTTTCTACCTATTTCCATTCACTCTAAGAAAATCTATATTTTTTTTTGCACAAGGTGTATGGAAAAAAAWATAGATTTATAGTAGAGAAAGCACAAGGTGCATGGAAATAATCTTTGTAGTAGGGGAAAATGTCTCGAAATAAGMAATACCYTGGACCTAAGAGAACCACTTCATTATCAATCATGTCTTATGCTTCTCAACACATCTATTATTTAAAAACTTAGTTTTATATATCCATTTGCATCCAACAAGATTATTCCTTTAAGGGAAGAGGAACTAAATCCCATGTGTTGTTCTTCAAAAGTCTCCATAATCCATTTACAATCTTGCTATGGATTTTTAGATGCCTTACAAATACTATATTTGGCACTTTCAAATGTATTTAAATAAGGAAAATGTTGGAAACACCATTTGTAGGAGAATTATCAAAAGAATAAAGGAGGAGGAGAACACATTTTTTCTTTAATTTGAACACCCTACAAAGGAAGAAATCTTTAGATATGTAATCATATAGCTCGAAATATTTAACCTCTTCTCTATAACCTAGAAATATACACTTATGAATTTTGGGTTCCAAGTTCATCCTCTTTGGCTCTAGAATGTGGGCCTTAGCATCACATCCAAATACCTTAGAACGAGCAAGCAACTGAAGGTTTGTGACCCCTCCATGGCTCTAAAGAAGTCATCTCTCTCGAGTCTCTAGTGAGTATCATGTTAAAAACATAACAATCACAACACATACCTTCATCCTAAAATGCAAAGTCCAAAGCCATAACATGCAACATTCTCGTGGCCATCTCCACAAGAACAATATTTTTCCTTTCAACAACTCTATACTATTGTAAATAACAAGTAAATGTAGGCTAGAAAGTAATACCATGTTGGATGTACAAAGACCAAAAACATTTTCCACCATTTTAATGTTATTATATGATCTCAAAATCTTAATAGATTTACTACATTAATTTCTTATATCTAAATGACATTTAGATAGAGCAAACCCTCACAAACACAACTTTTATAAAAAGACAACATTACAACATGTGAATCATGTTTAGTGTAGAAATTAAATGCATACTTTCATAATCCAAATTGTGAATTCCATCACATACTTACTTCGAAGATTAGTAAATATATCATATATATCAAATCACATACTTACTTCGAAGATTAGTAAATATATCATATATATCAAATTGCTTTATTCCATCACATACATACCATTAAGATTAGTAAATAGATCATATGTGTTAAATTGTTATTAAAGGGAAACAAACTTATAAAGTTAGTAAAGTTAAATAAATTTGCCTAAAAGCATGATTTGATTCGAATTGTCCAAAGTTAGTAAATATATCATATATATCAAATTGGTTTATATTGGTTGATATATATTTGGTTTATATCAAATTGGTTTCTGCGGGCTTCATAGTCTTCTTGATGGGCTTCACAGTCTTCTTGACGAGCTTCTTGGCAGGGACCTTCTTGACTCCCTTTGCTAGCTTGAAAGAAGCCTTCACCTTAGTAAGTTTGCCGGCCAAAACGAGTTTCTTGATCTGCACAACGAGCATCTTCTTGTAGTTAGGGGGAAGAACCGCCTTGTGCTTCTCCTCCATGTATTTAGCCTCCTCCATGTATTTAAGGATGGCCCTGGAACTTTAACCTCCCTTCTCCTTTAGGATGGCCCTGGGACTTTAACCTCCCTTCTCCTTCAGGGCAGAGATCGCCCCTTTGATCATCTGAAAAAGCCATATTCAACAAGTTATATAACAAGATCTTCTTCCATAACAAGCCACGCTCCAATAGATTCACGAAATGAAAGAAAAGAAACGTAACACTAAATTAAAGCATTTAACGAACTATACTTGAAAGTATGGAGGATGAGCAGGGGCAGGCTTGGAGCCTTTGGGAGCCTTTGGCTTCTTTTTCTTGGGAGTCTTTGCCTTCTTGGCGACCTTGGGCTCGTCGGCCTTTGTTTCAATAACGGGTGCAATATCTTTCAGTGTTCCTATTGAATTGTATCTAGATAGGATATAATAGTGATCCATATCCCGAACTCAAGATATTGAACACATGCCATATCTAGGCCAAAAAGATGAAAAAATAAATACCTAAAAGTATAAGGTTGCATGGAAGTACTTTTATATAATGCATGTCGTATAAAACCACAATCAACATACACATTTTTTGGTTTTTAGAAGTGAGGTGTATTCTATAGTCCATATTGAAGAGTTTGCAATGTTTGTCTCATATGTGAATTTTCTTGAATCTAGAAAATTGGTGTAGATTTCTCTTTATTGAGTACGGTTGGTAAAATGTGTACCCATTTCAAAATCGAAATGGTAGGAAATTTAGTGAGAGAGGATCAAACTCTCAAACTCATAATTCCTCAAGTTTACTATGATACTTATGTGCTAAGCAATTATGCTACCACCACATATGTCCACAACAAAGGTTAAGGTAATTGAA
>JZKD02S0298242.1:1013302-1032515 GCA_000966675.3 Picea glauca | reverse complement strand
CACCCAAGCCAAGTATTTCAACCAATGTTGGTTAATATGTAGATGTAATGGACTCTAGCCAACACTTGCATATTTTGGTCAATGGATTTCTATAACTTGGAAACCAAAAATACAGACGGAAGATTTCATATATCCCTACACTAAAGAGTTCTTCATTATGAAGTTTTAATCACTAAAAGATAGGGATATTATCCTCTGTATGAGTCCCTGGTCTTGTGACGGTGTTGGGCTCTGCATGAAACCATGGTTCCCAACTTTCTACTCAAATATGGACTCCATATCCTCTTTGCTAATTTAGGTAAGGCTTCCAAACCTTCCTCTCCAATTATGGAGCTTTGAATCATAGATAGAGATATGAAATGATATTGGTAAGTTTCATTTCGAGAGTGACAAAATGGAGAATTGGCAGATTGTCGCCTAAGATTGTATTTTTATACACTACTACATTTGGGGTCAAAAAGTGATGTTTATATGATGTGGTTTTGACATTTAAATGTTGAAATCACAACTTTTAAGAAAATAATCCTCTTTTCTTTTACTTTGTACTTGATTTTGTTTTCAAAATGTCAGCATATCGTTGTTTTAAGATACAAACTTTGTTATATCCACATTTTAGAATATTGATCTATTGACATGCATTTTCCAACTATCTCTCCTAGAAATGTTCTTAAGTCAACATTCATAGGCATTGCTAAACTGATGGGAAAGACCCCTACTTTGCCTTTCCTTCCATCGAATTTTCAACCCTTGTAAAAGTGTAAAGACATCCAAAATGTTGATAAAGTGATGTGAAGGCAGCTAAATCGATGTCATTAGTGTCATTATATTGATATGAAAGAGTATATTTCCAAATGCATCTACTACCCCCAAAGCATTGATAAATTGACATGCATGTGAGCATTTCAACACAAAAAAGGTCAATATATCGATGTTAAGGGGAGAATTTCACTATGAAATCCTCATCCCATAGTGCTTCAATTTTTCCCTTTGAAACGCATTGTGAGTGATGAGATCTCTTGAGGATATTATGGATCTGAGGGATCTTAGGTAGTTGAGAGATTTTAGGATCTGAACCAATTATGGTATCAAAATCCTTTAGTTTTAAAAATTGTAATCCTAAGCGAATCAAAGGACCGAGTTAGACATAGGGAGAAAAGAGAGGTGTGAGTAAAAGAAGCCTAGTGTGGCCAACAGGCCGAGAAGAGGCCAATTGAATGTAAATCAGGCCAAAACAGTAGAAGGCCTTGTGTAAGCTATGTACATATTCATTAATAGAATCACTGTGTTTATTGACATCCATGTGTATCATTGGACGATGTGTTGAGTTATTGAAATCCAAATGATCCAAATTATTTTGAGAATGAAATGAAGGAGAAAATATAATAAGGAAATACATAGAGATATTGCAAGAAAAACAAAGATACAGTAATACACAAATTCTATCAATGAGAGAAATGTAAAAAAACTGTAAAAGGACAAAGTGAATGAACTCGTTAGAATGGTGGAAACTTATCTCTGAGAAGAGATGTGACAACTACGAACATTCACAAGAAGATGATTACAATGAGGCTCCAAAGGCCTTTCTAAAATAAAGAATAAATGAGAAAACATTAAACATCCAAAACCCTAACTTCGGAAGATGAAACACCAAAAGGTTTGTGGGCCTTGATGGGGGTAGTTGATATGTCAGATTCCCAAGGGTACAACTTTTTCATACTATATCCAATTGGGGTGCTTGGTAACTTGTCAAAAATGTCTAGCCGAGGAGTACACATTTAGATCAAATTCCTTGGTCGCTGCTAAGTCGAAAAATGTCGTTTAGGGCCTCAAAAAGGCCTTGGAAGTTTGGGACCCAAAAACAAACATCCTTAAATTTGAAATTCGTGCGGGTGAGGACCCATGTAACCATGCTATGTCTTTTCATCTATGGTGTTCCTATCTTCATCGAACAAACACATGGCAATAGATATATATGCACATAGAGATATATCTATTGAAATGGATATTTGACCTTATTGACTTACTTGAATTTATGAGGGTTGTGATAAAATATAGAGTTGGCCAGGCTGGGCTACAATTTTTAGGACCCAAAAAACTATAACAATCTACCAAAATGGAAAATTGTTCTTTGAGCTAGTGGAATAGGTGGGTGGCCACCAATATCCTCCTGGATCGCTAGATTGGGTTCTTTGTGTGTTAGACTGTTCTCTAACTCGTGTTGTGCAAGTTTCGGGGTTTATAATATGTGAAAACCATTAATTTAGAGAATGATCAATGGACCAAAATCGATAGTATATCGAGGTCGAGTTGACATTTTGAAATCATCTAAATTCAAGGACGAACCAGAGTTTGAATTATGTTTTTTGTGCAGGAAAATCGAAGGTCGAGTTGAATAATTTCGATTAACAAATTTCAAATCCCCTTGTAGGCATCAAGGAACAATGGTCATCGAATCAAGACAAGGAATTAATCGTGGTTGTGGGTTTGCCTAAAACTCCATGCCATCAGATCGAATCAATGAAGCAAAGGATCACCATTGATCATTGGAAGGATCAACGACTGGAAATCACAACCTTTCAAACTAGTTTAAGTCTTGAAGCCCAGAAGTGATTATGACACTTGATTGTCATAGATCGACGATAGGTATTTGTTTAAGTCTATCAAAGTCTATATTTTCAGAGAAAATAGCTGGAGGAATACTTCGATAAACGATATTCTAATCAATGACTAGGATTGATAGGAAGAGAATATCAATGGTGGAGGCAATAGTCCGATGAATATCAGATGAAGTGACAATCAGAAGAATTAGTGGAAGCAGGATCTTGAACAATGATGCATATTTGTTCAGAGCGACCAAATTGATGGTTAAGAGGAAGATAGGTGTTGATGTGTGATTGGAGCCAACTATTAGAGTGATATAATGGTTGAAATGATTAGTAGAGGAAATACTCGATCAATGACAAAGATCGATTTAGAGTGATCTAGATTGACAGATCTAGGATGAACATGTGGCAGTGTTCTATTGGTGTGAGTTGTCAACTTAATTACACCTTTTCAGAGCAATTGATTTAGAGTTTCTAGACGAACGACAATAGTCTACTTGGAGGGAGTTATATCAACAATCTAGAAGGAGGCATGTAGTGAAATTTTATTGAAGTGCGTTCATCGGAGTTGAACTGTCGGAGTGGCCCGCACGAGTAGAGTCCGATAGAGAATTCCGACAGAAAGAAGTTCGATGGTATTTGTTAAAAGAGAAGTTCGATGGTTTGCAGAGAGTGAAAATTCTAACATCTTAAGCGCTCAGTCATGGAACTTGATCCTATAGAAAATTATCACTTGTCTTATGAAGTGTTCACGCTAATTATGATAAGCGCTTGGTCATAGATCTAGGTCTTATGAAGATAATCACTTGGACAGAGGAGTTGACGATGTAGAGTTGGCGCAATTATTTCGCATATGGTCACATGGAGGATAAGAATTTTAATGTCATACATAAGAGAGATTAAGTTAAGTTCCTAACAACATAGAACACATAACTCTATTAAAGGATGGGATTTGGGTCTGTATTGAGAGTTTGAAAGAAGTTCAAATTTTGAAGCCACAATAGAGTTAATTAAAACCTCTTCATATGTGGGTTTTTGGTCGGGAAGGTCATTAATCAAACAATTATCTTGGCACAAATTGAGATGTAGCACCCCATAAATGGTAGTACAAAATTCCAATCACAGGTTCTAGCACAACAATGGTAAAAACTTGTAACATTTCCTCATGAGCTAGCCAATCCCTTTGCAAGGCATGCCATCTCTTATGTAATCCTTCCCAAATGTAACATAATCCCAATATTTGGCTCTCGGCCTTCCCCTTTCTCATGAAAATGATAAATTAGGCTTGAGGGTGAATTTACAACTATCAAGAATAAGGTAAAAGTAAGTTACAATTCTTTCCCTTTTTCCTTTTTACTTAAGTTAACTTTGGAGGTTGTTTGATCAAGTTTTCTCCTTCCACAAGGCTTCCTAAGTTCTAGGATATGGTGTTCATATTCATTGAGTCATAAGCCCTTCATTTGAATGATTTTCCCAATATTTATCATTAGTTTATCATCTTGCAACATATTAGTCCTTCCAATAAAACCAAGGTACATGCCACATCATCATCATAAATCAAGAGCATCATAACATGATATACATCAATAGAAATGTTATTTAACACGTGTATATATAATATCAACTAGATTCTCACAATGAGTAATCATGTTGAATCATCATAAAATATTTCAAGTGCCACATAGTCATTATCAAGAACGTTTAATGCTAAATAAATCATCAACAAGGAAAAGATAGTGTTACTCACAATATAGGCATTCACATATATGTCTATATCTATCATAATTAATCATCAATAGAAGAAAGAAACAAGGGGATGATGAGACTTTAATACCAACTCCTATTATCCAAAACTAAAATCATTGAACCAAACATTGGGGTGTTATAGTTCTCCCCCACCAACAAAAGCTATGACCTAGAGTCATATCATCATGAAACAAATGAGGGAAAATATTTTTCATTTCAGATTCCAATTCTCAAGTGTTATAATCTTCAGAGTAATACTACCAGTGGAATTTCACCAATTTATTACTCTCTTATGCAAATGTTGCTACTTGTTTCGAACAGTTGCCAAGGGTTTAATGAGAAATTGTGATGAATCAACCGAGAAGTTGGGAAGAATACCTACCTTTAGTGAAATTTGACTAAAGGTATGCATTCTTTCCAACTTTTTTATTGATTCATTGCATACATATTGAGCATCTCTTATAGACTTTGATTGAATCTTTCTATATGACCATCTGTCTCCAACGCATGAATTTTTTTTTACTAGAACATGGAAGTAAAATTTGAGTCATGATTTGTCACAATTAGTTTTAGAACATGATGTTTCCTCACTACTTATTATATGAAGATATGGGCTATGTTGTGTACCCAATGAGTAGTATTTACTGGAACGCAGTGGGTTATATTCATTAGTTGATCAACTACCACCAATATCAAGTCATTACCTTTGGTGCTAGGTAACCATGAGATCAAATCCATAGATATTTCCTCCCACATCCAAGATGCTACATTCAGTGGATTCAATTTTCTAGTTGAATGTTGGTGTTCCAATTTTAATTATTGACATTCCAAACATCGGGTTACATAGGATACAATTTTTTATTTCAAATCATGCTAGTATTACATTTTCTTCATACTTTGATATGTCCTTTGGTGTCACGGGTGTCCAAAATAAGGATAATCATGTGTTTCATGATATCCTAGTCTTTTCAAGTCCTTATGGTCTGGTACATAAACTTGGTTCCTCCAAAGAAACACCCCATCTTTAGCTAGATGATAATAATAATGTTTGATGACTTCCTTTTCTATCCAATCCTTCCTCAATAATTCTTGATACCATTTATCCTCCTTGGAACACATCCTAATTACTACTCTTAATTCTTATTGAGCTTGTGACATTGCACCTGTATATCATCTCCATGTCAAGGAATTATCCACTATATTTTTCTTTACTTTAATATGCAAAAATTCATGGTCATAATGACTCATAAATTCCTCCCAATGCCACATTTTTGTAGATTTTCTGAGATACATGCACATAATATCTAGCTAACAATAAAACGTACACAACATGCAATGGTGTGAAGAGAAGAGACAAAAATGGAGGAAAGAATGAAATAATTTCTATTAACCGAATGAGAAAAATGATACAATACAAGTGATATACTCTGTATCACACAACTAACTCATCATATTGGTCAACTAATGTGCATTAGGAGTGTTCTAGGGAGATCTGACACACATTGGAAGTCACTGAAGTAAACTACCACCTAGTCCTAGTTAATTGGCCATGCGATCATCAATTAACTAGTCAAACTGGAGTGAAATGAGGATAATATAACCCACACATGTGGAATTCACATTACTGGTGATGATCCCAATGCAAGTGCACATTACTGGTGATGATCCTAAGGCTAGCATGCAACACTTGGTGATAAAGACAATGTTGAGATGCAATACTTCACTCAACTATGAGGTCAACTATAGTAGCAATGGTAAATCATTAGCAATATCATGGTATATACTAATAAACTTTAACATGTCATGTAATCATTAGTCAATTGCATCGGTCAACAACGTATTTCATAAAAATACATTTATTCAATTATCATCATATTAAAATCATTAATCCATGCTTAGAGTTACAACATTCAATAACATCTAAATGAATTTGAACCTCCTCATAGGTCATATGCAATCATCACATCACATGGAAGCATATAAAATTTTTATATCATCATAAAGACTCAAAGTATAAGCTATATAAACATATACATACATCAAACATTACTGAGTCATCCATCCATCTACAATTCCCTCAAAAACAATGATGATAAGTAAAATTAGGTCATTACAGAAAATCCTTTCTCCACGGGGTTCACTCTTCTTAAGGCTCTCTAGTCCTACCACTCTCAAATGGTCTTCAATACATTCCTCTTAATATTTCTCAAATAATATGGAAGTAGAAAGAAAGAATGCAATTGTTCTTTTCCTTTGATGAGAAGTAACAAGAATTACAGTAGCATAATTTTGGTATAATTTCCAACCAAATATTCATAATTAACCATAAATCATCTTCTTTTATAGTATTCATGTTTCTCCAAGGGTTTTTACATGAATAACATGTCCATGTTCTAGAACCTTCCTGAAATATTTGTTCTTTAAGTGCATTATAATGTATCTAAGTGGAATAAGTAAAAATTGGCACACTTTTTGATCAATTTTGACCATGTCAAAGGGGGTCATGTGGATTTTCACCCGTTTTTATGTCAATTATGCACATTTTGAGGAGAAATGTGCATAGGGTATTCAAGCCTGATAAATAATAATAAACCAAAATCTTGGGACATTTCATCGGTTCCATACTAAATAGAACATAAGGCAATGCATTCCTAGAATAAAAATAATTGGTATATGCAATCTAAAGTCCTAATTTTGTTTTTTTTATGAACAATGATATCAATTGACATTGACCTCTCTTCTTTTCTAATTTTAATTTTGACATTCATTTTTATTTTGAATGAAATATCCATTATATTCATTGACATGAGCAAGATGAGTTGCATTGATGTTAATAATTGTGTGTCATTATACATAGAGAGATTCCAATCAACACAATATTGATTGAAAAAACATTGGATCAATATCATTTCATATAAATCAATAACAATTGTTGCCATATGTTTTCTTTTGATATCATATCCCTTTTGTTGATATTGAATGCCACATATTATACTTTAATCATCACGAGAAAGACAATTGACATCCCCTAGGGAAAGGATTAGTGTATGGTATAGATTGTGTAGTACTTTAATACTCACATACACATACACTTACCTACTAGAAGTGCTACAATGTGGTCTACTTCTATGTCATGTTCATACATGACTCACGTAGTGATCACATAAATACATCCCTACCATATTTCTATGACGGATCACCTTCCTTGAATCCCCTTTACCTTACTTAGATGTATAACTTCTTAGGGTTTCCTAGTGCTTAGCTAGGGTCCTTTACCATGCTTCTCTCTCCTCCTTTTTCCTTTGGCCATTGCTTTGGTTCACTTTGACCCTTTGGGGCACTCATTTGGGGCATTTCCTTACTCTATGGGTTGAATTTGAGGTGAAATCCCTTTATTGGGTCCATGGTTACTTGGTACTCCTCATTACGGGTCCCTAACAACAAATCCATTTGGGTTTTCTATTTATGGGGTTTAATGAGACAAACCTTCTTTAACTTTCCTAGCCTCAAGGCACTAAATGAATTATGAATTTCCTAGAAATACCATTATTGTGTATTGTGAAACACTAAATAGAGATGATGTATTTGGGGAATTCTCATTCTATGATATTAGATAATCATGGTACGAGATCAAATCATGTTTTTCAATTTTTTTGTACAATTGATCCTATCTAGTGTTGAGTATAATCTTCACCTATGACTTGGGGTCATTTCCTTACCTATTTAGACCAATCAAAGCCTATTTATAAAGGGATCTCATACACTCTTCCAACATTTTATCTTTCAAATCCTATCTTACAGGTAAAAGCTCAGATGGACACCAAATCTTAGTCTAGTTTCCTAAGTACTCCCCCATGCTCTTAGGTTTCTATCTACACATCTTCTCCAACACCTCTACATGGATATTTTGTTCTTATTTTGGTTCCAACCCTGAAGGTTTTTTCCTTCATCCTAGGTAATATTCATAGGCTTTGACCTCTCATACCTTAAATGGAAAATTCAACTCCTCCACCTTAAGTGAAGCTTCAACACAACAAGGGAAAGGGAGGTGCCAACCATTTGGAGGACACTTTAGGTCATCATTCAACACTTCATTGTTACATTATTTTTTAGGGTAGGTGTACTATTATATATTACATTTTATTAGAGATTAGGTACAAACATGTTTTACATGGATATATATCTACATGTGGAGGTTTGTTTATGTAGAACTCTCTTAGAAGCCTTCACAACTTCAATTTTAAACCAACAAAGCTTAAACACTTACAACATCAGGCATCCAGGTGAGATCATTTAATTTTCTCTTTGATTTCATATTCAACACACATTAATTATCTCATCAAAGTAATTGTGATGAATCTACCCTAGGTTATTTACTTTGATTTATTAATTTGTTGTTATCACTTGATTATCGTTGGGACCTAATAAAAAAAACCTAATTAATTTAAATCATGATATTAACACAACCAACTCTAAATCCTAGTTAATCTAGTGGCCCCCATTCCTTATTTTTATCTATCTCTCTTCTCATCCTAGGGTTTCTCAAAATTCCCCTAAAAATAAATGGAAACTTCACTATATTCTTCCTCCTTATGGTAGCATGAATACTTTCACTCAATAATGATTTTGGAAAATCCACCAAGGGGTTCTCATCAACACTCCCCTTTCTCAAGAGAAGGATAATTTTTTCTTTGTCTCTCCAAAGAATTGTAATGGTAGAGAATTTTAGATTTCTGAAACCCATGCCCCATAGGACTACATGTTCCTTTGATAGCTCTGACATTTTAGGCCCTATTGAGTAGGAGGATAATCAATATTACCATTTTATATATACTTCCAATGCACAAATGATAGGATTATACATGTATTTAATGATCTTGGGTCTACCCTTAACCTCATCTCTCTTAGACTATGCCATGGAATGAGTTTTCCTAATCCTTGTATCACTTAGTTGAGTTTTAACCATTAATAATAGAAGTCATGTAGCTCCTAAACTCTGAACAACATTATTCAACCTAATACTACATCTTCTCCTTTCATATTTCTTGACCATGGTCTTGAGTACAACATCCTTCTTGGATGTATCTAACTTGATGCCATGATGGCCATCCTATGCACTTTCTTTGGAGAGCTACTCTTCTATCATGAATGAGAGTATTATTACATTAAGAAATATCTACATCCATTATCCCTTGCCTCAAACATGTCATTGTTACCATTTCCAACCTACCCTTTAACAATACATATGATATTTCATTTTCTTCTCCTAATCTTCAACGATATACTCCATGTGATATCAGGAATATTTTGGACCTCCTTAAGCCTCTCCTATCCTAATTCCCCTTGCCTCTTGAAATCCTATCAAGTGGTGAATATATCACAATAAAATGATCCATAATTCAAAGGATTGTCATGCTATCAAAATAAAATATTCCCTTTGTATCCTTTCTTCACTATTGATGAAACATCATTTCATTATCTTGTCCATTATTCTCAGTTGAGTCAGTTTCCTCAAACAAATTCCCCTCTTAATCCTTGTTTTTTCTAGGGAACACTTGTGATCACTCTTCATCCCTAGATTGTCCCCCTCTACTCAAGAATCATGTGTTGCTTCTACCTATCTCGCCTATCTCCTTTACCCTTGTTCATCACACTTTCTTCCCTTGGCCTTCCCTACCATGGATAACCTCATCTATGACTCCCTCTCCTACTCAACATTCCTTCTTCCTTCCCCTATTGCACTTAATAAAGGTGCCTCTGCCTCTTCCAGTTTTTACTCATACCTCGTCTTTGTGACACTTCTCTCCCTTACTTCCTTATAAAACATGCAATGAAAAATAAAAGAGTATTAAAGAGTTTTTACAATTTATTTTAATTAAGTATAAAAGCCATCAATTAAAATTGATATAAACTCTTCAAGATTCACCTGCACATACCTATCTTTGAAGACACCCACAATTATCACTACTATAAGTATTGCAACCTTATTTATTTAGTATAATTCTTACTTTAACCATGATTTTGTCTATCATAAAAACCCTAGAATCGAGCTCATTTATGGGATAATGCACTTAGAAACAATTTATTTGAATCTAAATTGCTATAAAGAAGAAAAGGATGAGATGTCTTTGAAATTATAAATTCAATGTAAGCCTCACTTTCATTCCTTTAATGGACAAAATGAAGAATGATAAAAGATCCTATGATGGGACATGCTTGGAATTTGTATGTGTTATTCTCCACTCGTTCGCACCATTTTGAAGTTCCTATCATTCTGACGTTCCTGTTGTTCCGACATTTCTATGAGTTTTGGGGAGCTTGGGAATGGGTATGAAAATCCCCCAATTGGATAGGAACTATTTAAAGAACATGGGATCTTTTTGAGAGCTACAACTTCAAAGAAATGGGAACTTGGGAATGAGTTTTTGGTATATAGATATTTAAATTAAAAATATATTTTTGGTATGAATAAGTACCAATTTTCAAATTAAAATGCAAATAATTTTTTTCAATCATTACAAACACCTAATTTATTACAAATATTTGTATTATATTTATTCAAAATATCACTATAAAACAAAAAGAAAATTACGTATAAATCTTATTTCAAAAATTATCTAAATAAAAAATAATAATAATCACTTTATAGTTGTGTAAATTAATAACTTTTAATGAACATATGTTTGTCTTTGAACCTAGACTAAACATGAAGGTCAAATAAATCAAAACTCTGTCCATGGAAAGCATTTGCTCCAGTCTATGGTTACTATGGTTACTGTCAACCAACTATATCATTGATTTTTATTGTATTTTCATATTAAGAGAGTCGTAATATTTAGTTTTTTTCCAATCAAAACCAAAACAATCATTCAAATTTACAAAAAAAGACATTATATATATATCGAGAAAGAAAAAATAGCTTCATATTTCAAATAAAAAAATACATATTCCGATCCTTTTCTGAAGAACAAGATTACTCAATTCCCAGCTCTTACAACATTTACAGTCTGATACTTTCAGTGGAAAGTTCTATCCAAACATTTTCCAATACAAAAAAAAACTTACATATTGGCCCTCGACAAAAAAAATATTTTTTTACCAAAAATAAGAAGGCCTACTCTAGAATGTAGACACTAGCTTAAAGATTAAAAGAAATATCATGAACCGACTGATCATTTACAAGTTCTTGAAAGAAGAAAGCCCTTGCTTCAAGCTCCAAAGCCTCTTTTGAAAGTTGATCTTTTTTTCTATTTAATTCCCTCTGGATATGAGCACACGTGAACTATTCTAGCTCGCCTAATAGTTCTTTTATTCACATCATTAATGGTTGCATTATTGTTGCATGAATTTGAATTTTCCCTAGATATATCACCATATATATTTTATTTTCTTGATAGAAAACTTCTATTAACTTTGGGGCTTCAAAGTTTGGGATTTCTTGGTTTATCTGGGCTTCTTATCACCGGAGTAGGTCAATGTTGGATTTGACCACCTTCTTCCTTTTAGCACGATCTGATAGTTTCAATATTCATTTCAGATCAATGGTTGACGAGATTTCCCTGCTCTTCCTATGATCCGACGGTCGACGGGGGTTCGCAACTTTGAGGCTTCGACCTTCAGGTAAACTTACATGTTTCAGGGTCCTTTTCTCTGAAGTGGTCAGCGCCAGAGTTGACCACCTTCTTTCCTTTAGTGTGATATGACGGTTCAACATTTCCATTCCATATTGATGATCAATTCTTAACTCTAGATCAAATATTGATCTAACGGATGGGAAACCATCTGAAGCTCCTTCTTAATCAATGGTAGGAGTTATTTTGTGACTTCGGGATTTCATGGATTCTTCCTTGTCTCCAGTAATCACTGAAGTGGTGAAGTGGAAAAGTGTCAAATTAATTTATCTGCTACTTGATCTAATGGTCCATAATGCTAATATAACGATTGATATTTAATCCTTCCCAACCTATGAATTCACATTTATCTAACGATCCTGGATTATCCCGAACTAAGAATGAACAACTCATGTAACTCGATCCTTTACAAAAGGATTTCTTCACTCGCAGAACTTTGTCTCCTATGTTACTACAAATGCGCCATCTCTTCTGAGCTTCAATTAGTGTTCTTCCTTTTGAGATTTGTGTCAATGCACTCCTTTATGCATTGTGTTTATCCAATCAGAAGGCTATCTCTTCTAAGATTTAGGTTTATACAGGATTCCTCTACACCTCGTACTATGTCTTCTGCGCAACCTACTACGTTATCTCTCCTGAGCTTTAGGATCTCAAAGACATATAATGACAATACCATAATTATATTCTTGACATCAATGCCAACAACACAATATCATGTCCAACACTTACAATCGTTTAGATAAATTAACATTGATGATATTATTCTTGCAACTGGGGTTAATAGAAACAATTATCTTCTCTTGTTGAATACATCCATGAACTTGTAATACAACATTTTCATATGAAAATAAATACCTAGTGGTGTTCTTGTCATTCTTCACAACATGATACCACCTATCTAAAAACAATTTTTCAAATTATTCATCTGTAAGTTCTTTCATCTTTTTATGGTTAAACAAATTCCACCATGTGTCTGTATCACCTCTTAAATTCCATTTTATCCAAAATTTCCAATTATTTTCCCATATTGACTTCTTATCTTCAATGTATTATTCAATAATAGGACCATCATTTTTCCCTCTAAAACACATATTGTTTGTAAATCCAAAAATAGAACTGGGGTTTCAAAGAGAATCACCTACTTTGCAATGGAGCTCCTTTATGTAATTAGGGTTTGAGGCTGATAAGGTAGAAATATCATAACTTGTGTTATACTTCTCAGATTGGATATTATGACACCAATTATGAAATTCCATATCCTTTTTATATCTAATGGAACAAGTTTAACTAAAATCTATGCAATCTATCAAAATATATCCAATCTACAAAATTTGCAATTGTCACTGGAAAAACACTAAAAATTGCAAATTTTGAATCAATGATATCTCCACTTCCCAGACTTTGTTTTAGATGATTTTTTTTTTGAAATTGGGTATTTTTTTTAGAGGAATTCATATATATATATGGCTGATTTCTTAAAATCTTGCACATAAAATTTCATTTTTTGACATGAATATTGTCATCCTCATTTTTCCATAAAAAATCTCCAAAAGATAAAAAAAAATCCTCCACTTTATGCCTAAAAATTCTCCCACTTTGTGCCCAAGAAAGATATCTCATAAAACTTTAAGTAAAACACTTGATTTCCTTTAATTACATAGTGGACCTATTCCAATATTATGGCCACATTACATTAATTATCCCCTTAAATACCTCCCTAGGTACCCCATATTATCCTCCCTAGATACATTATAACAATGGTATAATTAAGTGGCCAAAATCCAATTGTATGTATTGTATTCATGGGTTTGGCTGTAGTGTAGTAGATTATTTTATATTTGATATATCCATAAAAAACAAAATAATTAATTTTGATATCTTAAATGACCATGAGCCAGTCTCGTATCATAAACTGTAACACACCTGACCCCTAAATACCCTTTCTAGGGATGGGGCATCAAATGTTTTTTTTCATTCAAATCATCTCTTTGAGGCCTTCATCTTCTTTTAGTCATTCGTAGCTTTCTAACGACTATTATTAGCTCAAAATCCGATCCCTGGTTTGCAAGATACAACCCCCTGAAGTTATTTGGGCGTTATTAGTTGGGGTTTTCGGCATTCGACAATCGATGATTGACATTCTATGTTCTCGGCATTCAGCAATGGATGATCGACGTTGAACGTTTCGGTGTTCGATGATTGGTGTTCAACGATCAACGATCAAGGTTGAACGTTTCGGCATTCGACGATCGACATTAACCGTCCCTCTACTATACTACACCCCAAATCTTGTGAACTCTCAAAGTCCCAGACTCCTGGAGTCCTGGTAGCATCACCAACCACGTTGGCTAAGCAAAAATGAACCAAAGATTGAGACGTGGTGAGGGACAGGGTGACACGTGTCCTCTTTAGGAGGTGACATGTGTCATGCTCTATTAGGAATAAGGGGTCTGTGAATCGTCCATATCCCAGTGACATGTGGCACCTTCGTTGTGGGTCCACGTCACCCGGGATGATGTCATTCAACCACGTCATCCCCCGACATACAAACTTATAACATTTTTCAAATCTCACAGTTAATATCTATCCATGTATATCCATATATCCACGACTCTCGTTACTTCACGACTCCGGGATTTGGAACTTACCAATTCCTCACATCGTGAATCCCTCGAAGAGCCAAGTCTCTAGACTCTCTAATATAGAGCCAGGTGTCCTCATCATGTCAATGGTTGAGATTCAATTTGTTGTTCGTGACTTCAGTAGTTTTCACACTTTGAAGACTCTTGGCCAAGTTCCTTCGAACTACAGGATATTCTGCCATGTAGCCTCTCATCCAACGACTCTAATCCAACGAACAACATTTGACAGGGGACAAGTGGGGTCCATGTGTTGCTCCATGACATGTTCCTAGTTGGTTGGGTAGTTAAGAGGGGTCCTCAATAGAGTCCTTAGATCGATGGCTCAAAGGTATCCCGAAGGATCCATGGATCGACGGTCTACTTCACTTCGTAGATTCGACCTTCGACATTCGGTGTTCTACGTTGAACGCCGATGTTCTACGTTGAACATAGATGTTCGACGTTCGACGTCCTACATTGAATGTCGGCGTTCAGTGTTCGACATTATAAGTTGAACGTCAGTGTTTGATGTTCGACGTTGAATGTCCCCATGTCTTCACATCGATACTGCCGAATACTTGAACTTTCAGATAATTGTTTATCGTTGAACACACGTCCCTTCATCCTCAATGGTCCAGATTAAATTCACAAATCCGACATTTAGGAGTTTCGACGCTAGACCACCCCTATCCTCCCGAAGTGGAACTTTTCCAAAGTACTTAACGCTAGCACTTCCCATGTATGATATAATGGCAGAGGGAGATCTCCACTGGATTCCCAGATCCATGGCCCTCATCAATTCACGACTCTGACCTTCGATGTTTTTGGGGGGTTTTGGAATCATAAGTCTCAAAGCTAAAGTAGCTTCACTCCTTTCGGGCTTAACGAGGGGTTTCCAACCCTGGGTCATATGGGATCATATTGAGGTTTTAGGCTACACTCATCTCTTAGTCGATACTTGATTAAGGCCATGGGTATGAGTCCTCAGTCACATGGGTGGAAGGTCTAAAGGAAACGCTCTTCTCCCACAGGGTTGAACTTGACATTCCCGCTAAGGTAAACTCAAAATATTGGTAGGACTTACACGTTTTAGTTAGTCCTGCCCCGACTCTCATGTGGATTCACATCCCATAACTCTCTAGTGGCTAAGCTAAGGTAAATCGAAGAACATGTAATTATAGTAGTTTACAGATGAAAATGAGCATTTCTAATAACTGTTCAAACACTGCAAAACTTAACTGTAAACATATAAATTCAATCATTGCATCCAGTGTATTACACAGAGTATGAAAATACTTATCAGAATTGGAAAATGTGACGTGACTACTAGAAGGGGTGCCCTTCTCCACCCAATCATAGGCACATCCACTCCTGACAAATTTACCATTGGCCACCCCCGAGCTATACCATGATTCTCTAAGAGAGATTAGTTCTCCTTGCTTCATGATAGTCAGCGAAAGAGGTTACTCTGCTCCTCCCACAAGATCTTGGCAACCGATTTTCTCTACACCAAGAAAGGAGGTTTGTGTGAGCACTTCATCAGGCACTCGTCAACCTCATTTATCAACTTGTAGTGAAACCCTACCCATGGATTCTTACAACCAAAACGATCTTGCTTCTCATCTTTTCTCTCAACTCTACAGTAGAAAACATGCTCACTTCTCTTCTAGAGATTATTTTCTCTACTCTGCTTCTTGCAGATCTGCCTCTTTCCCCCTAATTACTTCCTTTGTTTCCTTCGTCAGCAAGGTTGTGTGGGTATGAAACCCAAACTCATGGTCAGGATTAGAATCCCTATAGATGGGTACCCTTCCCCATCTCCTCACGAACTCTTGAGGATGGCCTTCCAACTACTAGCCTGACTGGTAATTCATTTTTGGGTTAGAGGACTGTTGAGAAATTACACCCAGTACATATTGGTTTGGTGAGGGTCATCTCAACCATTCTTGGTTTCCCTCACTATCTATCTCATAGAATCCATGGTATATATTGGAAAACTCCCCCCTTTCAGCAGTTGTGCAACACATATCCAATTTCTATTAATAATATAAAATTCATGCATTGACCCTTTTATACAAAGGTTCATCAAATCAAGAATTCACACATACTTCCATAATCTCTTGGCTAGTTATAGTTATATTTACAAACTAGGGGAAACAAGGGTATTACAATCCCCTCCCCCTTAAAGGAACATCGTCCTCGATGTTCTATCTGCCGATGTGCTCTGTATGTACAAAAGTAAACAAAAATGGGTATGCATGTTTCATGGAATCCTCCATTTCCCATGTAGCCTCATCTGGGCCAAAGTGTTTCCACTGCACCTTGAATTTTACAATGGTTATGTTCCTGAGTGGGGTTTCCTTTCTGTCTATTATGCATTGAGGTTCTGACAGGAATTCTCCCTCGGGTTCCACCTAAATCACAGACCAATCAATAATATGATTAGAATCATGTACATACTTCTTTAATAAAGAAACATGGAAAAAATTATGTGCCTTCATTATGAGAGGAAGTGCTATCCAATAGGATATTGGTCCCACTCTATCCAAAACTTCAAAGGATCCACAATACCAAGGTGCCATATTGGCACAAGATCCCATCCTCAAAGAGCTTTTCCTGGGTCTAAATTGGAGATACACATGATCCCCTGCTTTGAACTCTCTAGGAGTCCTTTTCATGTCTGCATAGCTCTTTTGTCTATCTTGGGCTATCTTCAGATTTTGTCTAATCCAAATTACTTGTTGTTCCATTTCCTTGAGAATATATGGTCTGATTGTAACATTGTCTACTAGGTTGTTCCATCTGATTGGAATGGTGCATTGTCTTCCATAGAGGGCTTTAAAAGGGCTCATTTTCAATAACTCTTGATAGCCATTGTTGTAGGAAAATTCTACCAGCAGTAGGTAGTCTTCCCACTTCTTGGGTTGATCCATTAAATGCATCCTCAACATGTCTTATAACACTTGTCTTACCCTCTCTATCTTCCCATCATTTTGAGGGTGATAGGATGTACTAAAGAGAAATTTTGTTTCAAAACCAACAAGTAGAGATTTCCAAAAGTTTGAAGTAAATTTTGTATCTCTGTCAGATATAATTTCCTTAGGCATGCCATGTAGTATAAATATCTCTTTCATGAAAATTCTATCAATATATATCACCATGCAAGTTGACTAGGTGGGTATGAAGTGAGCAACCTAGCTCAGTTTGTCCACAACTACCATGATGGCATCGTTTTGTTTGGTTGATCTTGGTAATCATGTGATGAAATCCATAGAGATGGTTTCCCATTTCCATTTGGGTATTGGTAGGGGCTGAAACAACCCTGTTGGGTGTGGGTGCTCTGCCTTGACTTGCTGACATTCTAGACAATTAGCTAAGTAATCATCTATGCCCTTTTTCAGTCCGGGCCAATAAAATAGTTTCTTAGTGGCAATGATCATTTTATGATAACCAGGATAACCAGTATATGGTCTTTTGTGTAGTTCATACATTATGAACCTCTTCAAGTCGTCACAATTCAGAATATACAATCTTCCCTTGTAAGTCAATGGGCCATCATTAAGAATATGATAGTCTTCTTACTTCAAGCCTGTGGGCTCTTTCTTTAGGTATGATGTCATGGTCTTGAAAAATGCATATGTTTCTTGTGCACTTTTAACACTCTCTTTGATGTTTGATTCACTGGCTCTTATATCTTCCAAGTGAACCACTTTCATACTTATACTAACGGTATCAACTGTAAGTTTTAAACCTGTGAAGTAAAGCAATGCATACATATTCTTAAGTAAAACATAAATTAATCAATGGATCATACACATAGTACATAGAGATTTATGTTGGAAACCCTTAACCAGGAGAAAACCAACCTTCCTTGGTGCCAAACCTTTCAAATATTTATTGTATTAATTTCACCATGCACCATACAATATATACAATGGTTTAGGTATTCCATAGCTACCAAAACCCTAATCCCTTAATATAGGATTAATTTAGAAAGCTGCTAAAAATAGCGAAATCCGCTAAAATAGAAAAAACCGCCCCCAAAACAAATTTGGGGGCGCTACCCCGAACGTTGCGCATAACCAGGGGGCTAAACCTAGCCCCCTTTGGGACCCCCCCAGGAAATCACTTGATGCACATGACACACAGAGTGAAGGAATTTGGGATTGTCAAACGTAGTTGTCGAATCTAACATGCCCACACACACACATGCAAAGAATATAACACATACCCAACATCAACCACCCTATTCTCATTTCCTTTGATATGTTTTATTTAAAAATAAAAATCACTGAGGAGAGCCATCCAGCTAGCTTGTCTCACATTGAGTTTTGGTTGGTTAAATAAATACCTCAACCCACTATGGTTTGTCATAAGTACAAATCTTCTACCTAAGAGGTAATGCCTCCACATTTTTAAAGCATGCACTATGGAAAAAAATTCCATATCGTGGGTCACATAATTTACTTCATGCTCATTAAATTTTCTGGATTCATAGAAAATCACATGTCCTTATTTCATAAGGACTCCTCTGACCCCTTCCTTCCAAGAATATGTACACACAAGGAAGTCCTTGTTTGGGTCTGCAATTGATCTGGATTATTTTCGGCAC
>JZKD02S0298242.1:975272-987729 GCA_000966675.3 Picea glauca | reverse complement strand
CTTTTGAGTTGAGAGTTGCAGCAATAAGGTTGTATGATAATTCTATTGATAAGTTTAGGAACATTGAGGGTTGCTTAAGATAAATTAATTGTAATATAGGATTTAAGAAAGTTGGTCCCTTGTTCCTCACCCTTTTTGGCATTTTCATTGATAAGTTAGAGGCATGTTGTTGGTACTATTTTAGTTGGAATATCATCACCCTTCGTCTTTACATTGACAATATTTTTCTTATGCGAGATATCCCTTTGATATCAACAAGCAATTAAGAATTCTCAACGATTAATTTTCTATCATGAGTACGAGAGTAAACACTAAGAAAACAAAGGTTATGGTAATCAAATCCAAAATGATGATTTACACTAATTTTTTGTATGACAATAAAAATTTAGAGGAAGTTACTTCATACAAATATCTTGAAGTTTATATCTATCACAAGCTTAGATTGAACTATAGCATTGGGAAAACAATTAATGAAGGGTGAAAAGCTTGTTTTGGTCTTGAAAGCAATTATAAAGCCACAGAAGTCGTTCCTCCTATTTTATATGGTGTAAGGTTTGGGGTTGCAACATCTCTAGAGAATCATGAAGGAAGATCAAGATTTTATAATTTATAATTTTAAATTAAAAGTAATATGCCCTATCATATCCTCTTTATGGAAGTTGTTCTATACCTCATTGAAAATATGGTTATGACTAGGTATTTAATGTACAAGAACAAAGAAAAAATGATCTATCCTCTTCGTGGTTTCGCAAAGTGACCAGCATGAAAAACGACAAAAAGAAAGCAAGATGCTTCATCGCCTGCATTGAAATAATATAAAACACGACTTTCTACAGCATAATGCAAGTCATTATTGCCACTTTTCATGGACTTGTATTGTTCACTGTTGTGTTGGTACAAAATCACATGCTAATTTTGAAAGCCTCCAAAATCGCAACGCGGCATTTTGCTAAATGCCACCTAAACAACCGAGAAAGTCACATGGTGAACCATTGAGGATAAGGATTTGATTTAATCAGAAAGTTTTACCAGTTTCAAATTTAAGCATGAAAGTTGTTTAAATTCAATTGAATAATGGAATATTTTGTAGGTGGTGGTCAGAAGGTTATATTCAACATGTTGGCAGTAGGGAAATAAAGTTTGGGCTTCTCGCAACTTATCTTTTAGAAAGTAATTTTCTGACATTTCCAAAAAGTGGAAATGGTCATTACTTTTAGTTTAAAGGTTTTACATGGTTAATGGATTTAGTGCAGGTATAACAGATTTCTAGTTGGGAATATATTGATTTTGTGCTTCATGTCATATTCCATGGAATTTGTCAATTGACATTTATCTAGGTACATTTATAACAAAAAAATCTATGTTACCTTGCTTAATATATTTATATTTATGTAACTATGAAAATTGCTTCATCTTTTTGTAATTGATTTACATGTCAATGTAATGTAAGTTAATTAGCGATCTTAAATATTGTAAAGAATAAATGTTGTAAAGAATATGATGAGAAAAATGGTAAAGGAGCTTTGATTTAGGGTTTGGAACATAATTATTAGGGAAAATGTCCTAGATGAACTTTCTTTCTTGTCTCTATTGTACCTTTATATATAGCCTTGACTAGTCTGATACCTTTGGGATTCAGTTACCTCAATCTCATAACTTTCTCCACTCATTTGTTGCTATTGTTGTCATTGTTTTTTTCTCAAAATATAGCATCCAAAACGGAGAAGGGAACTATAACTAGAGTCATTGCATCTCTAATCCATATGCCTCTTATTTTTTCATGATGATGCCCTTCAACCCCTCTATAAATGCCCTTTTCCTCTCCTCACTCTCTCAAGATCTGGCCTTGGCCCTATCATCTTAGGAGTCAATAAAGATTCCACAAGATCTGTTGGTAAATCAATGGTGATTCCCTCCTTCTTGGCCACCCTCAAATCCTTCTAGACTCCCAATAGCTCATTACCCTAGAAAGGGTCAACCTTTGAAGAAGCATTAATATTGGGATTGCATAAAAGATAGCCCTTGAATGGCTCTCCTTGGAGACTTCGCATGATCCAAGAGGCTTGGAAAATGACCATTGGGATGGATGAGGATGCCCATGTCCATGCAAAGTAATTTCACTAGCATGGGTTAATATGAAGATTCAATGGACTCCAACAAAAAATTGTAAATCTTCATCAATGGATTTTTCAAACTTGGAAGCCAAGATAAATCTTTCATATATCCTTGTTCTAGGAAATTCTTAGTTGTGGAATTTGATTCACCGACAGACATGGATCTCATCCTTAATATGGATCCTTAGTTCTGGGGTAGCACTAGGCACTGCATGAAATTATGGTTACCAAATTTTGACCCAACTATTGATTCCCTCTGTTCTATGCTAGTTTAGCTAAGGCTCCCTAGCCTCCTTATCTAGTTATGATGATTTTACTCACTAAAAGAGATATGAAATGGTATTTCTAAGTTTCATTAAGGAGTGAAGAAACATGTTAATGACACATTACCATACACACTTGCATTTACATAGAAATAGACTTCTTTAAGGGTTCCTTAACATTGATTGACCTAGTGGCCAAAGACTATACATAGACACAACCCCTAGATTATGATCATGTGGCATTCAATGTAGAACCTACTTTAATATTAGACACACCATGACCCATTGTTTGAAGGGAAACAATAACATGAGGAAGCACACGAAGAAATAAACCCATCTAGTGGGTGGGGGCATCTAAGCAACACCACTTGATTAATAAAAAATACCACCCTTCGAACCCTCAAAGGAATCCATTGGAAGCTTTTGTAGTATCCAGTGTTGTAGTAAACTTCCCTATAATAGAAACAAAGGAATGGCCTTCTCCTTTGTGGAAGATACCCCAAAAATCTCCCTAGAAGTCATCAAAGACCCTCCTCTTAAAGAAAAGCTACACCCATTAACATTGTACTCCAAGCAAAGGTAGAGCCTCCCCTTCTTGGAACACATAAGAAGCCCTAATTGTTGAGCCAATTCAATACATGTAGTAGAATAAGAGCTATCCCATCCCTCCTCACATAAAGAGGAGGAAAATAAAGTAATGGAAACAAAAAAATACTAAGCGGATGACATGGAAGAAAGCATGAAAAAATTAGACGATTGGGCACTGCAAGAACAACTAACATGTTTTGAAGATCAACAAGAAGGATGGGTAGAAGTTGCAAGGAAGAAAAAAAGAAAACCTCCTCAATGGATTTCAATGTACATGACTCATCACTATAATTGTGATTTATTTTAGTGTGTCACTTCTTTAAATTACTTTGTAAACAATTTGCAAGAATTTATCCTAACACCTTAAGAAATGAACGAATTTTAAAAAGGAGATAGGAGATCACTATCTAGATACCTCCAACCCCAAGAATTTATCCTAACACCTTAAGGAATGAAAGAATTTTAAAAAGGAGATGGGAGATCACTATCTAAGTACCTCCAACCCTATTAAGGAAAGGGATAAGATCCAATTAGTGAATACTCTTCAAACTTGTCTTAGAAGGCTCATCTTTACACTATAATATAATATGAGGTAGTCTTTTAATCATCATCAATTTAAGTAACTATTTCTAAATTTTTTTAAGATTACAATATTAATTAACATTAAAATTAAGATTAAGGATGCAATATGCACATGTCATTGATCCCAAGCATGGAAATTTGATAATAAAAATAAATATGTTGCTAGGAAAAACTCTTATAGACATGACCATCAATATTTTCAAGTCAACCTGGATTGGGTGGCCAATGTGGAGGGGAGTTATGAATAAGTATCATATAAAAAAATATTTGAAAATATTTATTCTTTAGTACATGTCAAGTCACAAAAATGAATTAAAGATGATATGCTCTCGAAAATATGATATCATCGAATTAAATTGGATGATATTATATAAAGTAAATAGAGTCAAGTACACACTTGTTGGATAAGTGATGTAACAATAACATTAATGAAGGAAACTTTTCGAAATTCATAACAATTACAAGGTGTTTGTTATAACCATATTTAGGGAAAGCTTGAAGACATCCAATTCATGAATTTGTGTCACATGTTTTGGTAAGAGGGAAGGGTAGAGATGTTCTTTACATAGTCTGGATTGAGGCTTAAAGCTTTTAATTGAGGCTTTAGAAGTTAGTGGAGGGTTTAAATCCTTGATTTAGAAATTAATTCAATGTGGAAGTTCAATGAAAGGTCTTTAGAAAACATGAATAAACCATGAATAAAGATATTATAAACCCTTGATTGAGTGTTTACATAAATAGAAGGAAAATTTTGTTTCAACACAAAGGTGTATAAAATGGGATTTAAATAATAATTGGTTCACTTCAAAAAATAATTAAAAAATACAACTTAAAAAAAAAAATCAAAATATGTGAGATAAATTGCATTCCATGTAGATCTTGTTCATATGATTTTTTATTTTTTTTAACTTATATGTTTAGCACTAAATAATTGTTGTGAACAAAATTTAAGTGTTAACATTTTTTAAAATTTACAAGGACAAATCTATAATTAAAATAAAATTTGACACATGAAATGTAACATCATGTTTCCCCCAGTTTGTAAATATAACTATATTGGCCAAGAGACTATGGAAAACTCAATATGTGTGAATGTTTGATTTTATGGACCTTTGTATAGAAGGTCGATGCATGTAAATTATGTTATTTACTAGAAAATTGATAAGTGTTGCATGACTATTGGAAGGTGGGTGTGCTAAGAGACCACAAATGATATGAAAGAGATGGCGAAGGGGACCAAGAATGGTTGTGTTAACCTCCACCAGAACAATACTTGTTGGATTTAATTTTCTTAGGATCAGAACAACCCTCTGACCCAGGAATGAATTACAGTCAGGTTGGTAGGTGGGAAGACCTCCTCAAGAGTTAATGAGGGGATGGGGTAGACCACCCAACTGTAAGGCTTCCGGACCTCACCACAGACTGGGAATTTGGGCCACACACAATCTTGTTGAGGAAGGAAAGAAAGGAAGGCGTGGTGAGCAGAGGAAGGCATGTGAAGACTGTAGAGACGAGAGACTGAGCTCTCGGGTTCGAGGAATAACTGTAAAAAGAGTGTGTTCTGATCGCAAGAAATAGAGATTGGGTCGGGAGAAGGAGAGTAACCTTCGTCCCTATCTATTTATGTGCCGAGAGAAGGAGAGTAGCCTTCGTCCCTAACTTTCGTTGATCCAGAAGAAGAGATTCAATCTCAAAGCATCGTGGTCTAGCTCGGGGGTGGCTAGTGGTAAATCCGTTAGGAGTGACTGAGCCTATGGTTGGGTGGAAATGGGCACCCCTTTCAGCAGTCGCTTCACGTTATCTGGTTCTGATAAGTGTTTTTATACTCTATGCATTGAATTGGTAATAATGGATGCATGCATGTATTTATATATCTATAAATGGTTTATGTATTGAAATGGTTAAGTTATGTGTATGCGTTTGTTTCCTTGAGAATCTTATGCTTCTGCTTGATTTTTCCTTATGCTCCAGTTTAACCCTCAAAGATATTTTTCCCATGGAATTACCTCAAAGTTCCAGAGTCGGAGAAAGCCTATTGGAACTACTACCATCTCGGTAATTCCATGAGATTTCCCTGCCCTGCTTCAAAACTTGAAGTTCTGCGAACTAGGAAGGTGCTTCCTTCAAACCAGTAGTCTAAGAGACCTTAGTCTCACACTCATTGCCTTAAACAAATCTTGGCTAAGAGTTGATCTTATAGGACGAGAGTCATCATAGGGTCCATGTGACTAGCGCCTAGGAACCCTGCGCTAAGCCTGAAAAGAACTAGCTCTTGATGGTTTCAGAGCTTTAGGAGCTTGAAGCCCTAGGATGTCAAACTTCACGGTTGTCAAAATTACCTGAATGTCAGAGTCACGAAAGGTTGTGAGTCATTGATCTGGGGAGTCCGTTGGGGTCCCTTCTCGACCATTTGATCATCTAGTGGAAGGTTTCACAGATGGTACTTCGGCGGAGTCCTGCCTCGGGAAAGCAGAGTGGCAGTGAAGCCAAAACCTCCAAAGGTTGGGGTTGCGAGGTGACCAGGGCCGTTGATCGAAGGAATGTTTGGGTTTCTTCCTAATCATTATATCTGGTCTATGGTCAACCTGGTGTTAACCAACCTCAAGAGAAAAAGGGGATTTTGCACCGCCAAACCCCTGAGATCTAAACTCTCGAAGTAACAAGAGTCATAGATCTATGGATCTAAGTGGCCAGATCTCGACCGTGATATTTGAGGGATGTTGAAATATGATCAGACCAGAGTGACGAGGCATAGTGAGGCCATCCATGGTGACATGGACTTAAGCTTGATGTGCCACATGTCACCTGGATTCATGCACATCACATACCCTATAGAGTCGTTGGAACGTGACACATGTCATCCCAGGTGAGGGAACGTGTCTCCCTTGACCCTTCCACTTGTCGTCCCCTGGTATGTGCCCACCAAGCCAAGGTGGTTAGTGAAATTATCGAAACCTTGGGAGTTCATCCTAGCCATTGATGTTGGGAGACACTTGGCATAAGATCCTTTACTCCAGAGGAGTTGAATCTTGGTGCTTCAAAAATCCCTGAATCTCGAAGTAGCAGAGCAAATCTCAGTCGTCTCTCAGGCGGAGATGCATGGTGGGAGATGCCGCATTCCAGAGGAGCAAGAGAAGAAGGGTGGAAGGACTTCTGAATTCACAGGGATCCGGAGGATATCTGAACCATCCATCAATCGATACGTGTGTCAGTATATCGTTAACTCCAGAGGAAAGATAATTTGGAGGATTTGAAGCTTGGTTCTTCAAAAATCCCCAAAGCTCAGAGTAACGGAGAGGATCTCAACCATCCATCATTTGGGGATGCGTGGTGGGTGACCTGTTACTTTGGAGAATAGACACTTCAGATAAAAGTGGAACAAGAACTCCCGAAAGCCCGAAGGCTAGAGTCCACCTGAGTCGTCGATCTCAGAGGACAGGTGTTAGAAGATCTGACACTCCAAAATAATTGCACTTTAGAAGTTTGCGATTGTGAGTACTTAGGAATCCACTGAAGCACCGAACCCAGAATTGTTTGTGGGTCATTGATATGGAAAGGGAGAAGGGACCATCGATCCCTCTCACGTCATCTCAGAACTTCACCAGTTTCGAGTTTGGGAGAATTGACGAGTGGTGAAGTGAAAATGCCTGAAGCTCGAAGCTTTGAAGCACCAAATTAGGCGCCTGTTCTCTTGGTGTATGGTCATAGCCCACAGTCGTATGTGATTGTAGACGGAGGGAAGGGGCTAGGCCTGGAATTCAAATCTGAAGGTCGAACACTGAATTCTTTGCTAGCATGTGAGTTAGCTGAGGATCAAGCCTAGTCGTTAGATTGGTTGGTGGATGGATATCCACCATACATTTAGGAATGATGGAAGCTATGGAATATCAGATAACTCAGGATGGAGCTTATTGAGTTGGATCCACATGAAATTTACGTGGCCCTGACCAATGAACACTCGAGGAACTTGGGAGAGACACATCTGCCAGTTTTGAGATTGGTTTTGAGCATGGAGACCATGGTTGGAAAGCTCTGGACAAGAAAAATGTGATTGAGACCCCGAATGGAGGATTTGATATAGTTAAGGAAAATGAAATTTCAACTCCCCACCATGGGTGTGTTACAAATTGGTATCAGAGCATGGTTACAACACTTGGCTTGCTTGGGCTCATGGACGAGTCACTTAAAAATCATGTTTAAAGAAAATCTTAAGGGTGACACTCTACCTTACCTCTTTCCTAAAGAGTCTAGTTAAACTCCTACTAAAGAAAATGATGAAAAACTTTCTACTATGTGTGTGTGTATTTAAGAGATATGAACTATGTATTGTTCATGAATTAATAGTCTATTAGCTAACAAAAGGTATTTTTTCATCACTCAAGCAATCAATGAATCTTGGGAGATTACAAGAATAAAGGATGGCGACGTGCCATGAAGAGGGGGATGGCTCCCAAAATAGAGATGAATAATCTGGCGAGAGGAGGGTGGTGGAGACACCTCTGGATCTAGCTGAAACTGTAAGGATCCTCATGGCTGAATTATAGAGTTATAAGGCCGACAACGAGAGGTTGATAAAAGAGCAAGAAAAAAAAACAAAAATTAATGCAGTCTTGCTGTAGATCTTATCGGACATACAGAGGCAACTGCAGTGTGGACCCACAACTAGTCATGTGGACCGATGACATATGAAGAGAAGTCAAAGTTCACATGAGATATGAAAGTGTGGTCCCACAAGTGGATTCAATAAGATAAGTACCTCGAGAAATGCCAAACCTGAAGGTAGGGGACACTCATTGGGAGAGTCCTCTAGAGAGGAAACTGGCAACTCCGAGGGATATTATAGTAGAAAATCTAGCTCACATTCTCAAAGGAAAAGAAAGAAGAGAAAACATTCCAAAAGTCACGATCCTAAAGAATTCAAGAAATCCAATCCACCCTCTTTCGATGGAGAGATTAAGAAGGGAGAAGAGGCGGAAGCTTGGATGCTTAGTTTAAAGAAGTATTTCAGATTCCATGACTACTCTAAAAACTTGAAGGCTCGAATAGCCATCTTCAACTTGAATGGAAAATCTTCCATTTGGTGGGAAGACCTTAGGAATGTGAAAGGAGTCCATGAGAAATACTTGTCATGGAAACAGTTTGAGGAATACTTCAAGAAGAAGTATTTGTCAGAAAAATACTTTGATGGGAAGACTAAGAGTTCTATGAACTCAAGTTGGGACAACTCACCATAGAGGAATATATCAATAAGTTCCTTGAGCTGATAAGGTATGTACCCTACATAAAGGATGACAAGGTAAAAATGCAACGATTTATTAGTGGGTTACCTCAGTCCTATTGGAACAGAATTGAGTTTGATGAGCCAAATAACTTAGAAGATACTATCCAGAAGGAAATGTATTGTTATGAACAGTTTGGAAATCAGGTCAAACCTCGCGAGGACTGAAAGAAGAAGAGTAGTTCAGGATTAAATAAGAAGGGGTTTAAATCCTAAAGATTTAAGAACTACAGGAAGGATTATAGGATGATCCTTCCTACTCAAAGTGTGTATCAGCAGAATTTCCCCTCCCAGAGTGGAAATAAACCTTTTGGATCAACCCCAGGAAAGACTGATAACCCAAAGAGAGAACCCTTGAAATGTTGGGGTTGTGGAGAAGAACATCTGCTGAGGGATTTCCCACACAAACAATAGAACAATACGAGAGTCTACAACATTCAAGAAGCTACCACAGTCAATGATGTGGTTAGAAGCATGCCACGAATTTATGAAGACGTGGATAATAAACAAGCCGAGCACCAAGATTTAGTGGTGGATATGGAAGGTATGATCACAAACCATTTGGTTTCTATTGTAATTGACCCTGGTTCTAGTTTGAGTTATGTGGCCCCTCAGACCGTTGATAAGTGTAAACTACAACCAGTTAGACATGTTAAGACATGGTTAGTACAAATAGCCACTCGAACCAAAAGAAAAGTAGCAGAGGTCATATCAACTTGTAAATTCATTATGGTTGGATTGTACACCCAAGCGACCCTTAACATACTTCCCCTAGGATATTATGACCTATTGATTAGTATGGACTGGTTAGTTGCTTATAAAACCAAGTTGGATTGTTACCATAAAACTTTAGAATGTGTAAATGAAGAAGGGAGAAATATAACCCTCCAAGGAATTAATAAGCATGTCTCAGTAAGACGAATATCAACCCTTCAAATGAAAAAGTATTGTAGAAAGGGATGTCCTCTATATGCAATATAGGTGTTGGAATCGGTTGAGGGTGGCAAGCCAAACCTAGAGGACCACCCCATCTTAAGAGAGTATAGAGATGTATTCCCATAAGAGGTACCGAGTCTACCTCCAAGAAGAGACATTGAATTCTTGATAGAACTTGTACCAGGAGAAGTGTTAGTGTCTAGGACACCCTATAGGATGAGTAAACCCGATCTAGTTGAGCTCAAGATATAGCTAAAGGAAATGATGGAAAAAGGCTACATCCAGCCCAATGTGTCTCCATGGGGAGAACCAACCTTGTTTGTGAAAAATAAAGATGGCACGCTCCAACTATGCATAGATTATAGATAACTCAATAAGACAACCATAAATAAAAAGTACCGCTTACCAAGAATCAATGACTTGTTCGACCTATTAGGGGGTGCTTCCATTTTCTCAAAGATCTACTTAAGGTCTGGACACCATCAAGTCTGAATCAAGGATGAATACATCCACAAAACAACCTTCAAGACAAGGTATGGTCACTGTGAATTTTTGGTGGTGCCCTTTGGATTAACCAATGCCCCCACCACTTTTATGTGCTTGATGAATAATGTACTCAGCAAATTCCTAGACAAATTTGTATCAGTTTTCATTGATGATATCCTAATCTACTCCAAGAATAGAGAGGAGCATGAAGAACATATTATACTTGTACTTCAAGTACTAAGAGAGCATCAACTCTACGCTAAGTTTAACAAGTGTGACTTTTTCTAGAAGCAATTCCATTACTTAACCCATGTTATTTCTAAAGAAGGAGTGGCAGTGGACCCTGAGAAGATCAGATCTATCATGGAATGGCCTACCCCAAAGAATGTATCTAATATCAGATCCTTTATGGGCTTATCAGGATACTATAGAAGGTTCATAAAAGGATTTTCCAATATCGGTTGTCCAATCACTTCCCTTCAGAGAAAGGGGGTTAAATTCACTTGGACATCAGAATGTGAACAAAGATTTCAGGAACTGAAATACCTTCTAATCCATGCACCCGTGCTGAATATTGCAGACTCTGATATTGACTTCCTCATGTGCACAGATGCCTATAAGGAAGGACTCAGAGGAGTCCTTATGCAATATGGGCGTGTAATTTGCTACGAATCCAAAAAATTGAATGATCATGAAATCAATTATGTAACCCATGATCTAGAGTTGGCCGCCATAGTGCATACTTTAAAAATGTGGAGGCATTACCTCCTGGGTAGGATATTTGTACATATGACAGACCATTGTGGGTTGAGACACTTGTTTGATCAACCAAAACTCATTGATAGGAAAGTGAGGTGGATGGCTCTCCTTAGCGAGTTTGATTTTTAAATAAAATACATCAAAGGAAAGGAACATAGAGTGGTCGATGCCCTTAGCAGAAGTATGAAAATGATTCACCTGGAAGCAATGAGCACCTATGAAATGGATGTCAGGGAGAGAGTCAGGAGTTCACAAGAAACATATGCCTTTTTCAAGACCGTGACATTATACCTAAATCAAGAGCCCACAGGGCTGAAGTATGAAGGCTACCAGATGCTTGATGAAGGCATGTTGACCTACATAAATAGATTGTATATTCCAAGTTGTGATGACTTGAAGAGGTTCACAATGGATGAACTACACAAGAGACCATATATTGGTCACCCAGGTTATCAAAAAATGATCACGAACACTAGGAAACAATTCTATTGGCATGGATTGAAAAAGGACATAGATGACTATCTAGCTAAGTGCCTAGAATGCTAGAAAGTTAAGGCAGCTTATCAATACCCAACATGTTTGTTACAACCTCTACCAATTCCAAAATGGAAATGGGAAACCATTTCCATGGATTTCATCACCGGATTACCAAAATTGGCTAAGCAGAATGATGCCATCATGGTAGTGGTGGAAAAATTGAGCAAGTCTACTCACTTCGTTCATGTCAAGTAAAATTGCAAGGAAATAGATATTTCCAACATCTTCATGAAGGATATATTCAGACTGCATGGCATGCATAAAGAGTTTGTATCTGACAGAGACACAAAATTCACTTCAAGATTTTGGAAATTCTTGATGGCTAGTTTTGAGACTAAATTGTTTTTTAGCACAACCTATCACCCCCAAACTGATGGACAAACAAAAAGAGTAAACCAAATATTAGAAGACATGTTAAGGATGCATGTAATGCATCAACCTAAGAAGTGGGAAGACTTCCTGCCATTGGTAGAATTTTCCTACAACAACTGTTATCAAGAGTCAATGAAGATGAGCCCTTTTGAAGCCCTCTTTGGTAGATAGTGAAAGATTCCAATCAACTGGAGTAATCCAGTGGATAGAATTACAATCGGACCTGACATGTTGAAAGAAATGGAACAACAAGTGATTCTGGTAAAGAAAAATCTGAAAATTTCTCAGGATAGACATAAGAGTTACGCCGATAGAAAGAGAACTCCCAGAGAGTTCAAGATAGGAGACCATGTCTATCTCAGAGTTAGGCCTAAGAAGAATTCCTTGAGAATGGGAGCTTGTGCCAAGCTAGCACCTTAGTATTGTTGACCCTTTTAAGTATTATATAGAGTGGTACATGTAGCCTATAGGCTAGAACCCCCTCCCACAGTAAAGGCACACAATGTTTTCCATGTTTCATTATTGAAGAAATATGTACATGA
>JZKD02S0298242.1:947998-961433 GCA_000966675.3 Picea glauca | reverse complement strand
ATTGCGAAGGATCCCCCTTCTCCCAAACAGATCCTATGACCCAACATCACGACTGTTTTAGTTTCTTTCTTTATGGCCTTTTCTTAAACCATTATACCTCCTCTACTTCTGAACACAGTCCAAGTGCTCTCTCAACCCCCTTCTAGCACTCTGTACATCAAAATTCTCTAGAATTTTCACTCTAAATTCCTCGTTCATGGCACATCCAGGTTCAGTGTTGAAACCATGGGCTCTGAACTTGAATTTTGTCCATTTCGACAACAATTCTTTTCTAAAATGTTTACTTCAACTTCCACTAACATGGCCCATCCAGGCTCAGTGTTGAAACCATGGCTCTGAAACCATTTTGTAACATCCCCGACCCTCGAACCCCTGCTAGGTAATGCTACCTAAACCAATGTATCATTTTTTTTATGCTCCGATACCAATTTGTGACATCCCCAGCCTTAAAACCAATAGGCCAGGTCATGCCACCGAGTAAATTTCATGCTTTGATACCATTTATTTATTTATAGACATATTTATCTAATTCCATTAAAGAAGTTATAACATTCTGTTCATACATAGATTAATGTGAAAATAACAATAGAACATACATGCAGTGAAACACATGATATGTAACATCCCCAACCCTCCAAAGACTGGGTAATGCTACCATGCATAATATACACTTATATGGTATATATGCATTTTAATGAATTTAAAACACTTAATCACGATAACACAAAATTATTGCTACCAGTTCAGATGCACTTGAGATCAACAATAAATCCACATGCAATAGAATACATGATAACATTCAATCATCGCAAAACATGCATAAAATACATAATTAAGCATAACAATGATACTTATCTTTTAGTTGGAGTAAATCCACCAACTGCGTGCAGACCTTCCACAAACCTCCCAGTCTTAGATCGTGTTGCTCATCACTCTTAGCAGTAGGTCACCCCCGAGATGGGACTAAAATCCACCGGCCAAGGGAATTATAGGCTTGGAAAGAACAACAAGGAAGTTTCACAAAGCAACAAGAAGGATATTTTATCCCAGGAGCCACTTACATCCACAACTCATAGACCCTCATTCCCCACATGCCTGCTCCACCCCAGGAGAGTACACCTTTACTACTACAATTCCATCGGCCAGTACACCTCCCTTACCTTGGGCTTCAACAACAGGCTGGGCCAGAAGTCTCAGAGTACTGTATCTTCTACAAGAGTCCCTTCCAGGAGAACTCACTTCCCATCAAACTCTCCCTCCTGGGAGAGTTTCTCACAAGCCTAACAACCTGCTTCTTCAATTCATCTCTTAAGAAATACTACAACAACATTCGACTAGCATACGGGTGATAGTAGGAACAGGAATAGTTATGGACACCGAAAATGGAAACAACCTAATGCTAAGACACAACACAGCTCAAGCGAGCACAAGGAAACAACCCCAAACAGTTAAGGCACGAACTCAGATTTGTAGTGTGGATAAAATTGGGTTCATAGAACACACAAGTCAGATTTTCCCTCCCCGATTGGTTTCTCAGATGTGTGAGGTTATGCAGAGGGCTGATGTAGATACCCCAACGGGTTAGATGACGGATGGGAAATGGCAAGAGAACCTCCTTCCCGTGAGCGGTTTTCTCAACTGTGCGTAGGTAACCAGAGGTCGACGTCTAAGGCCAATGAGTTCAGGCGGAGGATTCCAAAATGGGGAGCGAATCCCTTCTATGGTTTGACTCTTGGGTTTTAACTGCATGATCCTAGGTCAATACCTGTCTCCCTGGAGCTGAATGCACACCACTTAGCCTACGTCCCACTTTCCAGGAACTTAGGATAAAAAAAACATATCATGTTCACCTTAGTCTTCAAGAAATAATATTAAAATATTATTCCTCTAGAGGTAATCCCCCTAGCTTATCCCCTAGGCCCAAATACTTAGCCCCCTCCCTTTCCCAACCTTGTGGAAGCTTAGTCCCCCATCACTCTTTCTTTCTGGTTGGTCTACACACAGCGATGTGTATATTTTTATTAATGATTTTGCATAATTACATATACAAAACAAGCTCCTGGCCTTAACATCCTAGACTCCTGGCCTAATCATCAGATAAGCCTCCTAGCTTATTATAAATCGGTTCACTAGCCTAAAATACATGTTTACAATTCATAATTACAATTGGGACTCTACCGAGGGATATTACAATCCCCTCCCCTTATTTTTGCACTGTCCTTAGTGCAACTTGTTTATACATATATAATTCAAAAATTCTTCAAAAGCTCCAAGCTTTAGCTATTGGAAGATCATTGTCCACCTGGTGTTTTACTTTCAAGTACCAATTCTAGTATCCATACTATAGATGAAACTCAATTGCTTTGTTCCATAGAGTTGCTTCAAGAAAGAATTCAACTTATTGTTCCTTGTTACATGCTTCAATTAAACCTCATTGAAAGTACCGACTGGTTGTAGATCCATGACGTTACACCTAGCCTTAGATCTCACTGTTGATAAACTCTTAGCAGGGCTATGGATTCACAGACATAAACACTCTGCTCCTACACCTATTAATTCGGAAGAAACATTAGAACATATATGCAATATATATATATATATATATATAGGCAATTCGAATAACATTATAACCAATATACAAGATACACAACATACAATGAATAGAGAATTGATACTTATCTTTTGATTGAGAAGACCTTCCACATCAACATGGTCTAGACCAAGGTACCAAACCTCATCAACACTCCAACCAACCAAACCTCAAAAACACTGTAACCCACAGTCTCTCGTTCCCCACGTGCCTATCCCACCCCAGGAGTGTACACCTTCACTGTCACACAATCCATTGGCTACTACACCTCCCTTTACTTGGGATTCAACAATAGGTCGGCTCAGGAAGTCTTAGAGCACCGTGGCTCGAGGAGTTCCAAATTCCCTCAGAGGTCTCCAATCAACATATTCTTGATATACTCTTTGTAGTCAACATTCTAACTTTAATCAACATCGTCTCATCTGCATCACCCACATGCATTTATCATGAGAAAACATAAAAATAATTCATTTAGGAACTCCAACTTAGTTCAAAATGGAATTCAACTCTTTTTTTTCAAAACATGAAAATCCATTTCATAATTCTTCTTGGTTGTTTCCATATTAGGATTGAAATTTTCCTTGTGGTTTTCCACAAGCACCAAAATGCATACCATTTTCCTGCAAGGCTTCATCGTGCATACTGCCAACAATTGTCAGTATTTCCTGTACATCATAATTCAATTTCAATATGTACAGAACCATATGCAGTGAATTTAGAATTGTTTGCATCTAGCAATTCAATCATAATTACCAAACAATTTAATAAAATATAATGACTTGTCATTCTATGCATATGCATGTTCACAATAATATCCGTAAGTTCATTACTTCTGTTTCTGAACAAGAAAATTTCCTGTAGTCAATTCTCACGTGACTACTTGACTTGCAAATTTCTTGTTGCAATGTCTAAAACCTCCCTGAAATGTCCTCAACTTCATGAGTTAACAACATTTCATTTGTTAATAACAATTATTTCCATGCAATAATATATATGCATGTACTTACAAAACATATTCAACCATTGCATTTAGTATTCAATTCTATCACTTACTATGCATAAGTGCAATTCTCCATGCATACTTATTCAATGCACCTTGCATTGAATTACATAATTCTCTTTATCTAAGTCATGTATCTCACCATCCATGAGTTGGAATTCAGGCCAATGTGTTGACACATTCTCCACACACTTCCTATTGTCTTCCCAATTAATTGGATGCCTTTCTTTTCAACACGAACACTACACCAAGAATATAATTTTGTGGTGTTCATTAGTGTTAGAAAAAAGGTTGCAGTCCAAGTTTTATTTAAAGGTAGGAAGCTTTTAGTACCCGTGTGGCTCATAACATTTCCATATTCATACCTTGCCATATCCAACCATGTTCTAGTATCATACATGACTAGCTTACTGGAATTCATTCCTATAACAATTTCTTATCTTTTAATTCTTTGGTTATTACCCCATAACCAAATTAACATGACATTCTACTGTGTCAGTGTGTGCATTCAGAAGCTAAAAAGATTTGAATTAATACATGCCTCCATCCTTTACCACATCCAGTGGTATGCATTCAATAATATAATCACGTGATTTTATAAAATAACTATGGCTGAGTAATTTCTTACCTAAATTTCCTTTCAACAATTATGAAAAAAGAGTAATAAAAACTCATACCTACATGACTGCCATTAATAAATTTTATACTACCTGGATGTCTGATGACAGTAGAATATTTCATGTTTCTTTTATCAAAATTATAACCAACACTTCATCTCTTTGTTTCTTCCCTCCTTATGAAACAACATCACCAACAACACTTGCAAACATGCAAGCCTTCTTTCCTCTAGCTGACCCAACAAGCCGTAACATACTTGTTTCCATAGAAATTGTAACAACTTCTTTCTCCCTGAAAAATATTTTTTTGTCGATCCTAGAAGTCTACAATTCTTCCCGGATTCTTGGATCTTCTTGTGCTCCCACTGTGATCATTGTGCATGATTATTCCTTCCCTGAGCACTTTCGACGCAATGCCCCCACCTCAGTGGGGTCTGCTAACCTCTCAGTTAAGGATCTTTCCAAATGATGAGTTAGATTGTCTCTTCGGGCTCGTGATTGAACCCAAAACAATTATACACAGGCTCCCTTTTCTCCTTTAGGCRTAGGTCCTGTGATACCTACGCCCTCTATCTGTGCACTTATGAAATGTYGAGTTTCAGGYGCTAGCTCCTTTTTCATTAGCCCTTTCTTTCATATGTCCCTGGCTATGACCTCATGGAAAATTGTGATTGTAGGCGTGGGCAAGAGTGGCTTTAGGCCAACCCTCTTTTCACCCCGCAATTCACCTCCAGCTGCCACACATCACTTTGTTAAAACTGTGGCATAAATTGCAGCCTGCTCTTAGATTTTTAACATCCAAGCAAGTTCTCGCCCCACAATCCATCTCATCCATTGATCTCCAATCCCTTGGAAATGATCTGCGATCAACGACTGCTATCTATCTCCCCTTTTCTACCTTCTTTCCTCCTTCCACACATGAACCCATATCTACACGATCTATTGACACATATCTCCCTTCCAAATCAACGACTACGGTTAATTCTGGCTCTCCAACCCTTGAGAGTTTCAACTCTCAACTATCTGCTTTTCCCCGTATGAAAATCTTCTAAAGTGGAAGATCTATTGACACCTTTCCTCAACAATCAGACGGTTCTGATGAACTCCTTCTCTCCGGCCCTCGGGATTTCTCACATCTCCACACACACAAACCTCCAGAGTGAATTTCCTCAAAGTGACAAATCTTCTTCCACGCATCCTCTAAAATAAACAGTTGTCCAATGAGTGAGTCTCCATCATCCATGTGTCTCCTTGCATATCAACGATCCATGTTCCTTCCTTCAGATCAAAGGCCAAGATTTACTTCGGCTTTTTCTCCTCCTCCTTGTCCACAAAATTCAAAAGTTGTGGATCTTATGCCACCTATACTCATTGACGATGGGTGGTCCCACATCACTTTGGGACTTAGGGACTTTGACAAGTCCACTCTCTTACGCACACAAGGGTTAAGTCTCATGCGCTTACCTCCAGATCGAATGATTGCTAGTCCTTCACGCTCAGACCCAACGGATGGGATATTTTCCTCTCGTCAACATCTCTGTGAGTATCTTCCTCTGATACTCTTCTCCTTGAACTCAACAAATAGTTCTCTCTATGCACACTTGTACTCACTCAATGCCTGCCTGGAAGAGCCCTACATAATTCTCAGTGACTCTATCTCTCTCTGAACTCAACACAGAGTTCTCCCTGTGCGCTCCTTGCAGTTCTGCTGATGAAGGTTCAACGATATCTCTCCTAAGATTCTTTGAGGTTAAATTTCCTCTGTCAATGCACTCCTTGTAGACAATGTGCACTACTTGCACTCGAAAACTCAAAGAAGAGAAAAAATTGAAACTTATTCAATACTTCACCAGTTTACACATTCAAACCATGAACTACATATAAAAACATAAACACACTATATGCAGGAAAAACTTCTTTTCTATTAACTCTGTGAGTGTCTCCTAAGCGCTCTGTGAAAAATTCGATTTGTTTCTAATACTCACTGAACTATGCAAACACATCGTACAGTCAAACGGAATTTGTCAGGCCATCATTCCCTAACAAATCCCACAACATTTATAAACCAATCTAATTCAAGAAAATGTTTAGATTTCATTTTCTTTTCGAGCTCTTCTCTGCTTTGTAATAATTTTCGGGTGCTAGCCCCTTTCTCTCAGTCCCCAATCCATGTGATCATGGGCCATGACCAAGTGCTAGATCACTAGGTGCTTACTCGGGCCTTCGACTTCGAAATATTTCAAAGCACCACACAACAATCTCTTGGAGTTCCAAATTACCGAACTGGTGACATAGGGAGGATCAACCGTCCATGTCTACTCAGCATCCAATGGCTGACACTTACTATGGAACCTCAGGTGTCTTATTTCCAGGTCTTTGGGACTTTCGGAGCTTCGAAGGATCTCGCATCCACACGTCCGAACTGTTAATCTCCGAACATTCCCAATCACCTTTGGTGACATCATTACATCACATAACTTAACGTTTTCCAATTGCGGGGGAATGCAATGATGGTTTGGAGAAACCCACCTTTCATCCCACAATTCTTTTGACATTGACACGTAACCCCTCGGTGAAACTAGGGTTTGGATTGTGGGACCGCCTTGGATAATTAAATTACGTGCAAATTGGGTCCCTGCAATTCCCCCCAACCATTGATCTGGATGTATCATGATCAACTCCATTGTGGGTCCTTTGACCTTTAATTACGTTACGTAACCTCAGCCCCACTAGCCCTGCTCATATGAAAATCCACATGGAAAAATACTAGTGGTTGATACGTGGCCCATTCATATGGGTGACACGCGTCACGTTCCAAAGTGAATTTCAATCTTCCATAGGTTCAGAACCCACCTACGCATGGCACACATCCCATGTGTCCACGTCCATCCAAGTGGTGTCATCATGACTCACTACCTTGGCTCTTTGGGAGCTTTCGCCCTTCACTATTGCGTTTGAAATTTTTAACATTGGTTTGATCCAACGATCGAGCTCTTCTCCCCAGATCTATGGTGTAGATCCACTTCGAGGCTTCGGAGCTTCGGGCTTCAAGATTTATCTTATTTTGCATCAACTTCATCGAAGTCACGAAGTCCAAAGGGATTCTAGCTTAACTCCCCTACACCTTCCCTAGATATGATGGTCGTAAGGGATTTCCCTTCCTTCCGAATAGATCCTACAGCGCAGAACAAACTCTATTACTCTCCGGATTTCCAAAGAATTTCATGGCTAACTGCCTTGCAACATTACCAGATCTGACATTCGTGAAGGATTCTCCTTCTCCTGAATAGATCCTAAGTTCCACATTACTCTGCGGCCCAATACCACTTCTGTCGTGGTTTTACGACACTGCTACTCCTCTTGAGATTCGTAACACTTCCAAGGTAACTTCTTGGCACTCAGGAAGGTTCTAAGGTTCGAAATTGATCCTCTAGACACAATTTCCTGTTGAAAACTTGGTTCCAATGACAACTTATCCAACCCATTTAGGCTCAGTGTTGAAACCTTGGGTCAAAACTTGAGTTTTGTCCATTTCGACAACAACTCCTTCCGAAAATATTGCTTCAACTTTCACTAACATGGCCCATCCAGGCTTAGTGTTGAAACCATGATCTGATACCATATTGTAACATCCCCTACCCTCTAGATACTGGGTAATGCTACCATGCAGAATATACACTTATATGATATATATGCATTTTAATGAATTTAAAACACTTAATCATGATAACATAGAATTACTGCTACCAGTTCAGATGCACTTGAGATTAACAGTAAATCCACATGCAATGGAATACATGATAACATTCAAGCATCACAAAACATGCATAAAATACATCATTAAGTCCCAACAATATGTATGCATGTCCCCAAATTGACACTTGTCATGTTGGGAGCTACTTTGGCCCACTTTTCCCCAACTTTGGGACTTAGGATAAAATAAATATCCATGCTTTATACTTTAAGAAATATTACTATAATATTCCTTTTTGTCTTAAGCTCCCTATCTTAGCCCTTTTCTTAACTTTTAGGCCCCTCCCTTTTCCTAACTAGTGGAGTTTAGTCCCCCATATCTTTTATCGTGGTTGGTTTGTGCGCAACGATGTATTTTATATTAATGATGAGATGTATACAAATTAAGCACACTGGCCTTTATCATCTAGGCTCTCTGGCCTAATTCAAAACATAAGCATCCTAGCTTATAATAACAGGCCCACCAACCTATAAAAGCCAACATATACATAAAGGCTCCCTGGCCTCAATATCGCACACACTTAAGTTGTTGCGTGCGGTATCCTGGAATGTGCCCATTTCATCATTTTACTGCGCATTACATGCACGCACTACATCATGGAAGATGCATTCCAAAAATATATAAAACAACTCACCAGCTTAAGTACGTTATTACATTTACATTTGGGGTTTGACCTAGGGATATTACAATCCCCTCCCCTTATTTATGCATTGTCCTCAGGGCATTATATACAATGTGCCATTCAAATTCTTTAAAATATCCAAGATTTAGCTAATGGAATCTTGTTATGCATTTGGTGATCTACTTTCCAACACCAATTCTCATACTCATACTGCAACTGGAATTCAATTGCTCTATTCCATAGAGCTTCTTCAGGAAATAAATCAGCTCATTGTTCCTTATTACATGCTTCAATTAAACTTCATTGAAGCAACAACTGGTTGTAGATCCATGACATTCCACCAGCCTTAGATCTCACTACTAATAAATTCTCAGTAGCGTACCACTCCCGAGCATGGCTATGACTCCATCAAGGAAATGGATTCCCAATATAACAATGACCCACAATCAATATCTGCATAGTCTAGGCCAAGGTACCAAACCTCAGCAACACTCCAACCAACGGTCTCTCTTCCCCACATGCCTGTACAACCCAAGGTAGTATGCACCTTCACTATCCAACAATTCATCGACTGCTCAACTTCCCTTCCAGAGCTCCAACACAGGACAGACAAGAAGTCTCAGAGCACCGTGGTTCCAGGAGTTCCAACTTTAATCATTATCATCTCACCTGCATCATACACATTTAGTTATTATGAGAGAGCATTATAAAAAATCCATTTTAGAAATCCAATTAATTTCATAAGGAATTCAAATTTTTCCCAAAATATGAAATTCTATTTCATAATTTTTTTTTTCATTGTTGTTGCAATAGTAGGATGTAGTTTTCCTTATGGCTTTTAGCAAGCACCATGCTAAATACCATTTTTCCTGCAATCATTATATATTGCATACAACCAACAAATTGTCAGTATTTTATGTATATCATAATTCAACATGTACATCACCTTATGCAATGATATTAGAATTTTCTGCACCTAGCAATTCAATAACAATTACCAAACAGTTTAACCAAATAGAATGACTCATCATTCTATGCATATGCATGTTCATAATTAATAACAATAAGTTAATTTCTTCAATTTTCTGAACAAGAAATTTTCTGTAGTCACTATTCCTATGACCACCTCACTTGCAACTTTCCTGTTGCAATGTTTAACAGTTCCTGAAATGTTCCCAACTTCACGAGTTAGAAGCATTTCAACCATTAGTATAATTATTTCCATGCAAAAGCATATATACATGCACTCACAAAATGCATTCAACAAAATGCATTTAAGTATAGAATTCCATCATGTATGAGTGCAACTCTGCCACTTACCAGGCATGAGTGCAACTCTCAATGCCTGTTTATTCAATGCACCTTTGCATTGATTTACAGAATGAGCTTTATCTAAGTCATTCATCTCACCATCCATAAATTGGAAATCCGGTGAATGTATTGACACATCTCCACACACTTCCCATTGTCTTCACAATTACTTGGATGCTTTCCTTTTCGACCTGAACACTACACCAAGAATACAATTATGTAGTGTTTATTAGTGTTAGAAAAAAGGTTGCAATCCAAGTTTTATTTAAAGGTAGGAAGCTCATTGGGTATTTCTGTGGCACATAACCTTTCTATAACCATACCTTTCCATATCCAACCATGTCCTGGTCTCATACATGACTAGTTTTCTTAGCATCATTCCTATAACAAGTTCTTATCTTTTATTTTTCTTTGGTTATTGTCTCATAACCAAATTAACATGACATGCTACTATGTTAGTGTGTGCATTCAAAAGATAAAAACTTTGATAACTATAACAAGCATCTAGCCTTTACCACACCTAGTGGTAACTTAATCCTGTCAATGCACTTAAACAATACCATACAACGCAGTATAAAATTAAATTTGGGGAAATTCTTACCTGTATTTCCCTTTGGAAATTATACAACATAATTTCTAAACAGGAATACTTACCTACATGGATGCCATTAAATGAGTTTAATGCTACCTGATTAACTGATGACAATAGAAGTTCTCATGCTTCTTTATCATCCTTATAATTCAACATTCCAACCTTATGTTGCTTCTTCCATGTGCAACAACATTATCAACAACACTAACAAACATGCAAGCATTCTCACTTTATGGTTGTCCCAAAAGTGATAAAATACTTGTTGCTACAGTAATTGCAACAACTTTTTTTCCCTTGAAACACCTTTCCTTGTTTAACCCAAAAATCTTCAATTCTTTTAGATTCCTGAATCTTCAAGTGCTCTTCACTGTAACCACTGTGCATGATTATTTCTGATTTGAGCACTTTCTAGCCAAAACACTCTTGGATGCATTTTATTTTCCATCCAAGTACTAAACTGATAATAACCTTAATCTTTTATTTACTTCCTGGATCCATCTATCCCAACACATATTTGGATGAATTATAATTCCCATCATGTTGTCTTATAGACTTTGGATATAGAACATCCATTTATTTCTCGGAATGAACTATTCCATTTCTTCCCTGATTGAATAGTTTAGTATTTGAGTTTTCTTTCATTCTTCTCCACTCCTTGCCAACTAGCCTCAAACTTGTATTGCATAGCCAATATATTATCATACTGTAGGGATGCACATATGACTCCTTCCCTGGCTGCATAGAATTAATTAAAAGCACTTAATGCTGCTTTTAATTTAATAACATAATTCAAGTGGTACTTCCACCCCCTGGAAATGTCACTCATGACTCTATGATACTTGAGATAGATTCTTCTCAGGCACCATCTCTTTTAAATTCAAAACCAAGCATAGAACCATTTTCCTTTTCACGGTTCTTACTGACTCTCTACAAATATTCATTTCTCTTTTAAGTCTTTCTTGGCTTAACCTCTCCATGCTATTGTGGAAATATCTTCAATACCTTTGGAATGCATCAATAATTTCTACTAGTATTCTTTTTTTCCCTCTTGGAGTGTTTTTCATGCATTCCCATTTGTTTGATATATACCCCATGAATTCTTCTTCCATTATTCTAGGATGTTCATGGACTTGCAACTACATATTATGTTGATATTAATTTTCAGCATTCCACTATTATTCAGATCCCTTTGATCCAACTCCTACATGACCCAATTCTATTTCCAGTCATGTTTTCTGAGTAACCTTGGATAGTTAACACCAACTTACTTCTTGAGGTACTTGATTTATCTCTTCCTTAACCGATCATATCAGTACTTGGATTTGCTTGTTGGCTATTACTTTCCCCTGTCTTGACCAATCTGATTTCAACCTGCCTTGCACAATCCACTTCTATCATGCCATATTGATGCCCTTCATACCAAGATTCCACTGCGCACTCTGATAACCATAATGAAAGAATTACTCTAATTTAATAGCTAATCCCTGGATATGATGCACTCTTTATCCCAAAAAACATTAAGCCTCTTTCTTTATCTGGTTATTATCATTCTGATAGTCAATTCCTTTCATAATAGATCATACTCCCATGCATTGCTTAATTTGTATATTTGTTTCTTTGGGATTTTTCACTAATTCATTCGCTACATGATCTATTCCTCTACCCAGATTCCATTGAATACTTGAATAACGTGAGAGGAATTCCTGTAGTGGCTTCCAAAGACATCATGATTGTGCTAAGATTCATATTGTAACCTTTTGTAGTCTTGGATTTCAATCATCTTATTAAATATTTTTGTCATAGCACTCTTTCCTTGAGTACCTCTTCTTAATTTTAACTCAAATTCAACCTTCTCACCTGCTAATAACTAAAAAAAATTAACTCTGCAAAATGTGCAGTCAACAAAACTTTGTTAGGTTAACTAACTCAACAATTTTCATGAAAATATATGAACCATTCTAGTTCCATAATATATCAGAATTATTTCTTCTGATTCCCTGGAAAATTGAATGCCCAGATCAATTTTCTGGGTGGAAAATTATATTCCAATGTTCAATACCTTTCCAATGCCCACTCCCATGCTCAATTCCGAGTCTTGAGAAGAAAGTTATGGCTATTTGAAAATTGTCCATTACTTGTTTTGTTCATTTTTCAACTTGGTGCAACACTGTGCTGTAATCATGAATTTTTGCACCTAATCCTTTGTAATTTTTGTAGGATCTAAATTGGGTTTCCTCATATACATAATATGGACACTCTGTCCATGTTTCACATCATTCTGGGTTCTGGGCCGCTAGTTACAACCTGCTAAAGTTCTAGGCCAAAATACCATATTGTAACTGATATGCTACAGGTACCTTCTTTGCCATATTAAATGATTTTAACATGCCCAAAAATTTAATTCAGCTCTTGGAATGTCTTATATGGTTCAATATCTTTCCATTGACTTCTCTTGCGCCTCAATCTGATTCCAGAGAATAAAGTTATGGCTCTTTGAAGTTAGATGGGTCTGAAAATGTACCCTCCACTATTTGTGTTGTAACTTTCTCATAAAATCTTTGTTTGACGAACAGTTTACACCATTAGAAAACTCTCTCCAATATATTTTATTTGAGTTTTAGAAACAAAGTGTACCTTTGTTGCACCTCTGTCTTGTGGTTTTTGAGTTGCTATCAATGCTCTTAAGGCCCTCAAAAATGCGATGCAAAAAGATGACGTTCAAATGATATAAAACGTCGCAGAAAATCATGGGTTTTTTGTTGTTGTTCACCTTCCAAATGGCTTCACGCACACAAAATTAAACCTGTACACACATATATAGCATGCACAACAAAACCAAAAGGTAAATCATGCTTCGCGCACCTATAACCATTGTGCATCACTTCTCTGTCACGCCAATAACTGCGCACTACTTTTGTGTCGCGTGCCAATATTCACCGCGCACAGTTT
>JZKD02S0298242.1:922204-932955 GCA_000966675.3 Picea glauca | reverse complement strand
AAAGCAAGGAGGACAGAAGTGAAGCCATCACCCGAGTTACCAGTCATATTCCCTCGCTAATCACCCCTAAACAGAATGTCCCTCTCAAAAGGCCAATAACCTAGGAAGAGGTGGACCAGGTTGTAAAATATATGCCCCCAGGAAAAGCCCCAGGCCCCGATGGCTTCACCACAAACTTCTTCCATCACTGCTGGGACATTATAAGCAAGGACATCTGGGAGGTTGTCGAGGAATCATGAACATCAGGTCAAGTTATCCAGGCCTTCAATGCAACCTTCCTCACTCTCATCCCAAAGGAAGAAAGAGTCATGAACCTCAAATAGTTTAGACCCATCGCCTTATGTAATGTCATCTACAAGATCATAACCAAGGTGATTGCAAACCGACTCAAGCCAATTCTGTCGTTTGTCATTTCCAAAGAACAAGTTGGATATGTTGAAGGAAGACAGATTATGGACAATGTCATACTAGCACATGAGGTGATCAACTCTCTTAAATCAATGAAAACCCCAGGTATGTTAATCAAACTTTATCTCTCAAAATCTTTTGATAAAGCCAGCTGGCAGTACCTCAGAGCTATCCTAAATTCCTTTAGCTTTGATCAAGATTGGGTAAACTAGATTTTGAACCTCACCTCTTCGGCTTTCTTCTCAATTCTAGTCAATGGAGTCCCCTCATGTCCCTTCTCGGCCTCCAGAGGCATAAGGCAAGGGGATCCATTATCACCCTTCCTTTTTGTTCTAATGGCGGAAGGCCTGGGTCGCTACATTAAATCAGCGGTGCTGGAAGGCACCCTCAAAGGCCTACCCTTGCATAACATTAGGCCATCCCCCTCACATAGCCAATTTGTCGATGACACCCTGCTTATGAACTCCCCTACTGCACATGAAGCCCTTAAGCTCAACTCCATCCTTTCTGACTTCACTGAAGCCTCAGGCATGACTTTGAACCTAGATAAATCCAAGCTTTTCTTTTTTAACACACCCGTTGCAGTTCAACTACACATTTCCAAAATCCTGGGCATCCCCAGGAGCTCCCTTCCGTCCAACTACCTAGGTATTCCTCTCACTGGAGCACCATCCAAATCCATTTCATGGGACAACCTCCTCCTCTCTATCTCTAATAGACTAGCTAACTAGACCTTTAGACCTTTGAACATTGCAGCCAGATTAGTCTGCTAAAATCAGTTCTTCAGACCCTACCCACCTATCTCTTCACTTCCTTAGCCACTCCCAAGCATATCATTAGAGAAATTAGAAACATCCATAGGAATTTCCTCTAGCAAGGTTTGCATCCCAATAAGAAATGGGCACTGGTGAGCTGGGATAAGATCTATACACCAAAAAGCAGGGGAGGCCTTGGGCTCCAGGACCCGGGAAAGCTCAACCAGATAATGGGGGCCAAGATATCGTGGAGATGGATGAAAACACCAGATGCATTATGGGCACAAATCTGGAAGAACAAATATGCTCCCTCCATGCAGTCAGATCAACTGATCAAACAAAACGTTTGAATCTAGGGTTCGAACATTTGGAACACAGCTTGGAAAAATAAAAACATAAAACAGAAACACGCTTTTTTGGAAATACGCAATAGAGACAGTGCAGGGTTCTGGCAAGACTCATGGCAACAACTTAAACCTCTAAAGGACCTAGCAGAGCTCACACCCCTCCAACAAGCTCTTAATCAAGCCCCTTCACTGAAGGTAAAGGATCTTTGGAAACCTCTAGACGCGAGTCAAACTTGGCGGCAATGGAAGACCTCCAGCCAGGATCTAGGAACCCCACCCGACTTAAACTTGTCTGCCTGGCATTATGAAGCAGGATGCAGGAAAATCCCCATGAAGGAGGGGCCATACATCCTCAGATGGGGGCACTTAGCTTCAAGAAACTTTTCGGTAAAGGAAGCCTACCACATATAAGGCAATTACCACAATCAGGAAATGGACACCATCTGGAGAAAGATTTGGAATAAGGAAATTTGGCCTAAGGTCTCTACTTTCCTCTGGTTAATCATCCATAATAGAATTCTAACGTGGGATAATATCAGGAAAAGGGGATTCATTGGGCCCTCAATATGTGTCTTATGTCAATGCCAAGAAGAAACCAAGGAGAATCTTTTCAATGGTTGTCATTACAGTCAAGCTGTTTGGGACCAGGGGGCGCAGATCCAATCAAAACAGAGGCATCATCAGAGACACTATCGAAAATTGGGACTTAATCACTTATAACAACCCCATTCTGAACTACATATGGCAACTCCTCCTAGGATTTATTTTATGGAAAATATGGAAGGAGCGAAACAAACGCATCTTCCACTCCAAGGACTCCTCTGTAGAGTCAACCTAGGACAAAGTTGCCACACTCATCAAAGAAACAATCAGAAGTAAGTACTGGCAACCTAGGGACAAGGAATGTACCCGGGAGGAGTCACTCACCCTCCAAAGTTGGCAACTCAAATTAAATGACTTAGTGGCAATCAGAGCTCCCAAGAAACGATTCCCCAGCCCAACCACCTGGACCCTCCCCCCAACTAGTTTCATAAAAATTAACTTTGATGGAACTTCAAAAGAAAATCATGGACCCACAGGCTATGGAGCTGTGATCAGGAACTCCAAAGGGGAAATTTTAGCTTTGAAAGCAGGGTATTTGGGAAAGACCACAAACAATGTAGCAGAATTAACTCGCCTACTACAGGGCCTTGGACATGCATTAACCCTGCCCAACCACAAAATCATTCTGGAGGGGGACTCACAAATCGTCATCCAGCTAATCACCAAGATCCTGCATGGGGGAAATCCACAAAAAATCTCTCCCAGCTGACGTCTAGTAGGATTGCTCGAGGACTTCGAAGGCACACTCGGGAACAACATCAGCATCATCCCTTCCCATGTTAAGAGGGAGGCAAATGGAGTGGCTGACTACCTGGAAAATGAAGGAGTACAAAGGGAAACTAAACAAATAATCTGGGACGCTAGAAACACTGAAGCCTCAGATCTATCCAAACATTGCCAAATCCTAGCCAACAAGGATTTCCCACCCCCGGATGGGGTGCCACGTGGAAAGGTAGAGGCACTTGGAGGTGCACAGGGAGAAGCCATTTATGGTGGCTCTCACCTCACACTATAGCTATTTATGAAGGTTCTCACCTCCATCGGCCTCCTTTTATCGATGGGTCCTCCCACGAGCGAGCACAGGCCGGCCAGCCAGAGCATTAAGCTCTCGGCTTTAATGGCTGCAGCCATAATTTATGCCATTACCCACCTCACCGAAACTCTTAGAGTGCATTCGAAGCTTTCTGAGCAGAGCAGGAACATCAGTGTAGGTGACACCCTGGCATTGATCCTCACTCTCGCTATGACGCGAGAGAGGGGGAGACCTCGCAGGGGAGTCGGCTGGTATGCGACTGACTCCAGGAGGAAACAACACAAGAGATTCGAACGGGCTCTACTCTTGGCCAAGAGAAGGTGACGTCGAGCGACCATAGTAACGAGCTCGCCCCCCAGAACCTTTGTCGAAGAGATCCCAAACATGGATCTCCCTTCGGACTTTTCTGAGAGTAGAATGTTTATCGTTCTAGATAATTGGAACCCCTCGACGTGTATTGGAGAAGTAGCGGCACCGCCCCGCTCGAGAGACACTTCAGGTCCCAACGACGCTCCTAATGAAGAGCTCACCACTTTCCTGGTAGAAGAGGAGTTGCTAGAAAGCACCACCGACTCACAGTCGCAAAGGAAGAAGCAGGGTCGCCGGGAAACGGATGCCAAGCCAAAGTCGTCGCCCTCAACACCGCTCCTTCACCTGGAGCACTTGAATCTGATATTTGAGGTTCGAAGCCTGGTGGATGATCAAATTTTCAGAGCCGTCCGCATCAGCCAATTCTTGGACATGCTTTATGCATCCTAATCCAGTGCCACACCTCGGCGACAATGTCCAACTTGTGCTCAGCCCTATGTCATTCCAGCCAATAGCGGAAAGGCGAAGGACGACTGCGAGGAATCCGGGGAATAGGTTCTTCTGTTTCACATGATTTCCAACTCTATTTCTTTTGTNCTTGCATGGTAGAAGAGGAGTTGCTAGAAAGCACCACCAACTCACAGTCGCAAAGGAAGAAGCAGGGTCGCCGGGAAACGGATGCCAAGCCAAAGTCGCCGCCCTCAACACCGCTCCTTCACCTGGAGCACCTGAATCTGATATTTGAGGTTCGAAGCCTGGTGGATGATCAAATTTTCAGAGCCGTCCGCATCAGCCAATGCTTGGACATGCTTTATGCATCCTAATCCAGTGCCACACCTCGGCGACAATGTCCAACTTGTTCTCAGCCCTATGTCATTCCAGCCAACAGCGGAAAGGCGAAGGATGACTGCGAGGAATCTGGGGAATAGGTTCTTCTGTTTCACATGATTTCCAACTCTATTTCTTTTGTTTTTTACCAGAGTTGTAGCTCTTCAGTTGTTATCATGGTTAGCGTTAGCATAGACCTTACTAAACTGCTGTTGATAATGGACATGCACCCTGGTTTCCTTCGGGCAAGGTGGCGCAACGAACTCTTTGATTTTGCATGCTACGGTGGGCAGGCCAACTGTCTTGGTTTCCTGCATAGGCAGGACAGCTGGCACCTGCATGTCATATGTATTCCTTTTTTGAAGCTATAATATATCAGGACTCACCTTTTACTTTAAAAAAAAAATATTGATATTATTCATAAACTTTCTAGTTTTATTTTGACATTATTCATAAACTTTCGATATTGTTTGATTTGTTTTTTTTAAATAAATAAATAAATAAAAATAAAAAATAAAACATGAATTCTATTTATTAGAATAATATAATATAAGTCCATATTCAAGATAAACACACACTATTCACTAAAATAAACGTTGCATTGTTAACATATTTCATCTTCACTTTCAATCATATGAAAGCATAATAAGATATGCAAAACTTATCAAGTTGTCAACTAAAATAAACGTTGCATTCTTAAAATATTTTATCTTCACTTTCAATCATATGAAAGCATAATAAGATATGCAAAACTTATCAAGTTGTAATCTATACGACCATGCTTATACATATTCATTATTAGTCCCTGCTGTAGGCATAGAGGGACTATAGAGATCGATAAATTGTTGACTTCATATTAGTTTGTCCTTTGACCAAAAATATTTCCATATTATCTACTGTTGGAACCAGGGAACTGAAAACATCGATTCTTATGTAAAAAAAAGTAACATGTTTGTCATGATCTGATTGGACAAGGGATTGGAGGTCTTATTGCCGGATTAACTATTCCCAATGTTATATATGTTGGCATATCCAAAGTATTTGATCGTATATGGTCTTTTTGAATCATATATTTTCTTATGCATTCCTCGAAGGTGGATTAATGCTAGCATTAATCTGAATGTTTGGTTTAGCATTTTATGCTAGATAAATTTATGGCAATGTTTGATATGGTGGCATATCCAAAGTTTGGCTTTGCAATACATTCTCTCGTATTCGAACTATTATTACAAAAAATATAATTATTTTTTTGGGATACGTCACAGACCTGCCACTTTGAATTTTTTTCTTAAATGTTTACAATGCATTTCTAACAGACTTAAATGTTTACCTAGCAGGCTTGGTAGTGTTGAATGGTTACTTAATAGGCTTGTTAGAAGACATTTTCTTTCATTTTTAAAATTTATATGCTCCAGTGACATTGCTAGTTCACTGGTCCATGCTTGTTTTTTGCATGCCACTAATTTCTTATTTGCATGTTGTCGTTGTTGTTTCTTTCCTGTTCATGTTGTTGCAGTTTGCACGTTTGGGTTTTTGCAATCGCGATTGGAACAAACTTGTTCCTGGGGGAGTGGCTGCTTCTTTCTTCTTTCTTCGTTGTATGTTTCTTATTGTTGCTTGATTCGACTTTGCAGGGTTCCGGTCCTGAGCCTGCACTTGGGCCTTTTGGTGCTTCTTAGCTGGGTTCTTATTTGGTGCTTGTTCTTGTTTGCCCATGGTTTGAAATATTGGGATGTTGCATCTGCGGTTGGATCCTTGGTTACATTTTTTTCCACTGCAGTCTGTATATAATACTATTAAGATAAAATAACACAGTAAATAATTGCAGGTGATGTAAATTGCATTTGTTACACGATGAAGCAGAGTTTGTCAGCCTCAAAATATATTTCATAGATGCCGATGCTTTTTCCATGGATTTTGTGTTACTATGGCTTCATATCTATGAGAATGCCTTTTGCTATGCCTTTTGTTGTGTGGGAGATATAGTTGTTCTCTCTCTTTTACTTTCCTGTTGTAAACTGCGTTTGACTCTAGTTTATCACGTTTTTGTGGTCATTCCGAGCGACCGTCGTTCGATTGCATACTTAACAAGTTTTATGGACGCGGCTTCGCAAATAGGTTTTATCGAACTATGACAGGTCATGTTTGGTGTATACATTAGCTTTCCCGAATTAGTTTTCGTTAAAAGAAGGCCTCTTGGACAGAAGAGAATGCAATTTATGAAATTATAGGTTTCCTAGAGAGCATAAGTCAAATTGGGCTTTATTAAGATAAAATAATAGACTAAAGAATTGTAGGCGATGTAAATTGCATCTGTTACACATTGAAGCAGAGTTTGTCGGCCTCAAAATATATTTCATAGCTGCCTATGCTTTTTCCATGGATTATGTGCTACTATGGTTTCATATTTATGAGATTTCCTTTTGCTGTGTGGGAGATATAGTTGTTCTCTCCCTTTTACTTTCCTGTTGTAAACTGCCTTTGACTCTAGTTTCTCGCGTTTTTGTGGTCATTCCGAGTGACAACCCTTCAGTTGCATACTTAGCCAGTTTTATGGACGCAACTTCACGAATAGGTTCTATCAAACTATGACAGGTCGTGTTCGGTGTATACATTAGCTTTCATGAATTAGTTTTCTTTAAAAAAAGGCCTCCTGGACAGAAGAGAATGAAATTTATGAAATTATAGGTTTCATAGACAACATAAGTCAAATTGGGCTTATTAAGATAAAATAACAGACTAAAGAATTGCAAACGATGTAAATTGCATCTGTTACGCGTTGAAACCGAGTTTGTTGGCCTCAAAATATATTTCATAGTTGTCGATGCTTTTTCCATGGATTTTGTGTTACTATGTTTCATAGTTATGAGATTTCCTTTTGTTGTGTGGGAGATATAGTTGTTCTCTCCCTTTTACTTTCCTGTTGTAAATTGAGTTTGACTCTAGTTTCTCGCATTTTTGTGGTCATTCTGAGCGACCATCGTTCGGTTGCATACTTAGGCATTTTTATGGACACGGCTTCGTGAATAGGTTCTGTCAAACTATGACAGGTCGTGTTCGATGTATACATTAGCTTTCCCGAATTATGTTTTTTTAAAAGAGGTCCTCCTGGATAGAAGATAAAGCAATTTATGAAATTATAGGTTTCCTGGACAACATAAGTTAATGATCGCGGGTTCTCAGGGTGGCGGGCTGAAAATTGGGCTTCTGTTGTTCCGTGACCTGCAAATAAAACAGAGAGTTCCGCGATCATTCCAACCGACTGCAGTTCGGTTCCATACTTAGCCAGTTTTATGGATGCGGCTTCGCGGATAGGTTGTATCGAACTATGGTGTATACATTAGCATTTTCGAATTAGTTTTCTTTAAAAGAAGGGCTCCTGGACATAAGCCATTGAAATTGATCAAATTATAGGTTTCCTGGACAACATAAATTAAACATAGGAAATATGTAATTTTATRAAGTAGATATATAAAGCATGCACGRAGCCCTCATCCCATACTTAGCCAGTTTTTGCATCATGGGTTCTTAGGGTAGRCGGATGAAAATTGACAATCAAAGAGTTCCATGATATACAAATTGACAATTGAACTTGTGGACTATTTGAATTTGAAGGGTGTCATGTCCAAAAAATTTAGCATTATCGAAATAGTTTACTTTACGTACATTCTACATACCCCGGTGGACAAAAAACACAAAAACAATAGTAAGCATTTTTTGGATCGCGGGTTCTTGGGGTGGCGGGCTCTAAGTTAGGTCTTTGTTGTTCTGTGTCCTACAAATAACATAGAGAGTTCCGCGATATACAAATTGACAATCAGACTTGCAAACTATTTGAATTTCAAGGGATTGTGCAAAAAAAATAGCATTCTCGAATTACTTTTCTTTACGTACGTTTTACATACGCTCGTCGACAAAAACAGAAAAATAGTAGTAATGTCTATTACATAGGGCTCCATCCCCGCTACCGTCAGTGCTTCCCAATACACATTAAATATGCTTTCAAAATTCAAAACCAACCAGACAGGTTCGAAAAGATGGGATTTAATAACTGGAAAGCTCGAGGACATCTTCCATTAAAATGAATAGACAGGCGAATATTATGGGATCTGGTAATTTCTTTTTTCCTGCATTTTGAATTTGCGCATATATATATATATATATATATATATATATATATTTTGCTTGTGCAGTTTTAGTTTCTTAAAAGCTTCAGCATAGTTCATGAATGTGTCGCCGACAGAGGCCTTGACGTCATGTCCCTCTTTAATATTGTGCATTTTGAAATGATGGGATTTAATAACTGGAAATCTCGAGGACATCTCCCATTAAAATGAATAAACAAACGAATATTATGGGATTTGGTAATTTCTTTTTGCTTGAATTTTGAATTTGCGAAATACTTTTTATTTTATTTTTTTGCTTGTGCAGTTTTAGTTTTCTTCAAAGCTTCAACATAGTTCACGAATGTGTCACCCACAGAGGCCTTGACGTCATGTGCCTCTTTAATATTATGCATTTTGAAATGATGGGATTTAATAACTGGAAATATCGAGGACATATCCCATTAAAATGAATAGACATGCGAATATTATGGGATCTGGTAATTTCTTTTTTCTTGCATTTTGAATTTGTGAAATACTTTTTATTTTTATTTTTTTCTTGTGCAGTTTTAGTTTTCTTAAAATATTCAACATAGTTCACGAACGTGTCACCCACAGAGGCCTTGACGTCACGTCCCTCTTTAATATTGTGCATATCTTAGATGTCAGATTTGAGAATCTGCTCGGATATGGGAATTTTAATACTTGTTGCTAGTCACTATTGAGCATACATATTCAAAAAGATTGGCATTAATAAGTGAAAATATCGAGAACATCTATCATTAAAATGAATCAACAAAAAATCTAGGGAAGACCCTCTAGCGTTTATTTTAAGTACTTATTTCCATTTCTCTCTATCATCAAAGAGTTGTGCTTTAGGGTGCCTTCATTCTAATGTTCCTGGTCATGGACATGTAAGACAACTTAGAGATGTGATCGAGGCGCAGATGGAAGAAGAGAGACTAGTTTTATGTGACGTGACCTTTGAGTAAAAAAAAAAATTGTTATACAAGAGAAACTCAGAGAGGACGAAAAAAAAGAACAAGTATGTTATGGTTGGTGTTCTCCCTGTGTTCGATGCTTTGGTTGGTTGAAAAGGCTGCCTGGAGATTTGTTGGTTGAACTTATTTGTTTTCTTGATGGAAATTGTAATGGATTTTGAGGTCACGTGCAAAATAGTTCTTCGTTTAACTATATAGCTTCTTCCAAGAACACAGATTTGTCAAGTGTATCGAATTGTAGAGATTGCACAAGTATTTGTCTACCTTGGAGGCAGGTAACAAAAATTGTATGGGTGGATAAAATGACATATTATCAATACAAAAGTTTCTACTTCATAGTTTGATGACCTGCATGTGGGTCTGGTAGACGACTTGACATAAAGCTATGTTCTTTGTCAAAGTTTGTTCGATTTCCTTTGGATGTAGTTGTAGACTCCACATATTTGGCATCACCTTTGAACATTCCATACCTTTATGTGGGCCGTCATACCTCCAACGCTATGAGGAAAGATATATTTTGATTCCATCTACAACATTTGATACACTTGCTAGACCTGTGCTAGTGCATTCTGTAGCATTTGATGCACTTGCCACACCTCTGCTGCCCGAAGAAGTTATGTACCTCAAAAAAGTTTCATTTTTCATCTGGGTTGGATGTTTCTTCCAATTTACTGTAATAAAGAAAAGAAGTTCCACATACAAATCCTCAGTCAAGCTTCTTAACCAACCAGACGATCGAATACAGGGAAAATACCAATCACTGCGTACTTGAATTTCTTTCCCCTGCCTTAGCTGTTGTGACATAAAATGACTCTGTCCACTTTGAAATCAGCAAGAATCACATTTCTAAGTTGTCTCGGATGTCAAGGGTCAGGAACATTGCAAGGAAAGAACCTTAAACCCCAACTTTTCGACGACAAAGGGAAATTAATACTTGACAAAGAATGGAATGTTGAATAAGTATCCATTTCAAGAAGGCCATATCTGGAAGAGAGAAGGTATTCAAAAAACTGGGATATATGTACTTGGCAACATCGATTAAGTAGAAAACCCAAAATTGATATTCAACTCATTTTTTACAAATAAAGAGTTTGAATGTCAAGAAAACTGTGAAGAAGCTTCATCAATGTACATATTTTTTATTGGTCGACGACAGGAGAAATGGAAATCATTGTCGCAAATAGCCTCAGTTGTATTTTGTAGCCCATCTTATTTGAATATAGAATAATTTTGGTTTATTTTTTAACAATATTTTCCAATTTCTGGTATTTGTTTTAATTGTATTTTGTACCTTCTTCCCCTGTGTCGTTAAACATGAAGGACAAGATTTTGTTTCTGCTTCCCACTACTTCAATCTAAATAAA
>JZKD02S0298242.1:907687-920141 GCA_000966675.3 Picea glauca | reverse complement strand
CCATTGTTTACGGATGCTAATCCCTATGAAGTATTTAACAGAATCTAAAAAAATATTTTCAATACTAAATTACCTCTTAGTAGTGACAACTAGACACAGAGGTACAAAATAGGTGGCATCGCACCCTACGCAATATACAAATTTCTACTGGGTTCTGACATCGTCCTCTCTTCCGTGTTACAAATTATGCATTCAAATATTCAGAATGATACAAGTTGAACGTCGGGGACTTGCATCTTCTACAGACACATTCTCAACCTATTTTGGATCCTCCTGTTACCGGGTTCACTAACTGTGCAACTCTTGGATATTGTTTCGCGTTGGCATCAACCTTTGTTGTACCATGCTTCACAAATGTTTCAAAGTATCTATTGCTGCCTCAGTTGGCATCCAACCCTCCGCAATATACAAATTGACTACTGGGTTCACATCTTGTACTCAAAATTTCCGTGATCTACAATTCCACCACTGACTCCTTTGTCATTTTTCCCTTTTCTTCTTCCCCTGTATTATGGCTCTCTGGTTATATAATTGGTTGCCTTTCTATGATCATGGGTTCCAGCATTGGTGGGCTAAATTATTTATCTCCATCTATATAATCAGACCATGAATCTGACCAACCGCTATTGCTTTCCATTCTTTGCCAATTTTATGGCCGCGATTGTTGCGTTGGCAATCTACAATTCTACTCTGGGTTCCTTGAACTCGCAATATTCACTATACCATGGTTCACAAATGTGCTTCCTAATATACATTGGTTATTCTCCTACTAATGACTCTTACAAGTGACAGTTGCACACAACAATATGAAACAGTTCGCATCCAGCCCTTCGCAATACAGAAATTGACTACTGGGTTTCGACATCGTCCCCTCTTTCGTGTTACATATTGTGCATTCAAATGTTCCAAACGATACAATTTGACCATCGGGACCTCACATGTTTTGGGCAGACCTTCTGACCCTATTTTGGATCCTCCTGTTCATGGGTTCACGAAATCTCCAATTCTTAGTCAGTGTGTTGGGTTGGCGCATTCGAACTCTGTTGCTTCTTGTTCCATGATATACATATTGCACTCAAAATTTCTGTGATTTACAATTCCACCATGGAGTCATTGGTCCTTTTTCCCTTTTCTTCTTCCATCGTATTATCGCTTTGTGGTTATATACTTAGTCTCCTTTCTATAAACGCGGGTTCCAGCCTTGGCGGGTTGAGATATCTTTATCTTCATCTATATAATCACATGACAAATCTGACCGACCGCTATTGCTCTCCATACTTGGGCAATTTTATGGTCATGGTTTGCGGGTTCGCAGTTTCAAACTCTTCTTCTTGTTTCTTCATGTACATCTTGCACTCAAAACTTTCATTATCTACAATTCCAGCGTGGGCTCGTCAAACTCACAAGCTTCACTCTGCCACTGCTCACAAATGCTTCAAAGTATCTCTCACTGCCTTCCATCCCCACTAACTTCCTGTCCTTCCGGCTGTCCTACCATACCCTCTTCGTTGTTACGCGTATTGCACTCAAAAAATTTCAAGACACACAATTTGACCCTCGCACCCTCACCTTCAACGATTGTACCTTGCAACCCTATTTTGTAGCGGTTTTTTACCCCTGCCCGTGACCTCCGTACTTTCTTACTATGCAATTAGAAACCTTTCATGCTAACAGCTGACCATGCAAGGATTGTCAACATTGTCATTAATGGGCGAAAATCTCAAGGAGATATCCCATTTTTACACATTAAACCAAGATGTGCAGAGAGTTATTTTGTCCCTTCCGATTGTTCATCTCGAACACGCGTCCTCATGTTGGGCCACTCAAGAAATCTAAAATGATTAATTTCTCATTGCAATATCCGCCATTTTCTCATTTCTATGTATGCAATTAGTAGTGTTTAATGTTAACAATGCATCATGCAACAGCCGTCCAAATTGTCATTAATCAATGAAAGTCTCGAGGACATCTCCCATTCACACGCTTTCGACCAAAATTTGTGTAGGGTTATATTATCCTTTCCAACTTTTCATTTCATTCATCATCTAGAACAAATAAACATTCTTGTAGACTTATGGTAGCAGGTCGACAACAATTTTGTGGAGATACAGTAAATATGTTCACACAAGAGGACTAGAAGTTCCAGTGGTCCAGGGCATACTTTTACTATTCATCCCGCTCTGCCTAGAACGAAGTGATTTGGACCTATGTAATCGCTTGTGTAGGCTACGTCCCTGAGGTTTTTGACTGTAAGGAGGTTGTCTCTTGGTGCGCTGAAAAATATATTCCAAGCCAAAGAATTATTCCATTGCGTGACCATTCTCCTGTTTCTTTGTCAGCTCAGGTCTTCCGTGAGATGTTAAAATTTTCAAAACCAACATTGACGTTCAGAGGACAAGAGTGCAAGAAGTTTCTAGAAAAACATCAACACGGGTTGGACATCTTAGCCGAATTCCACGAACACCCGACAACAGTTCCTGAAGATATCACAAGGTTGCAGGTAAGTTCCTTTAGAAATCCATTCCGGGAAATTGTTTGGTTGTTTACAAGAATAATGGGACAGGCATCCACAACAAGCATTTCCCATATAATTATTTATATTTTGTATTTGATAGTCAAGTAACAATACATTTTCGATTGGGGGAAGATAATTTCCATTAAGCTTTGTTCCCAGTTGTCACGATTCAAAGAATCGAATAAATTTTATATGTCATCCTGCTTGATTTTCATAGTTGTGTATTGTTTCCCGTTTCCAAAACTTTCTCTTTCCAATAAAATAAACTGTGGATTCGACCCAGTAACATTCTGGCACGAGGCCCTGTGGAGACACAATGCCTCCCATTTTTTTTATGAAGTTTTTAATGACTTTGTCTCAGTTTTCAAAGATTTACTATTAGGCAAGGATGCTCCGCGGATTTCTGGCCAAGCAAGCAAGTTTTTGAACAAGAAGGGCACACTTGAGAAAGATGAAAATCACAATGTCCTCATGGTCTTTGTCTCTAAGGAAAATCTTGCCTTCCTTCCATGCCACATCATGGACAAGATGTTTGTTGCAGAAATAGCAAGGCAATACAACCACTGGTTGCATTTTTTCCATGACAAGAAAAAAAAAACAGTTCATTTCTCTGCCCTGGAAATTCGGAGACTTCGTGTGCAGAAACATAAACAATAATGATGATTTTTCTACCCATTTCAATAAATTGAACCTAATGTACGTTGAAAGGATAAAAGGGTTCGACCCTAATGGCATTTTTCGAGAACATTTACTGGGTGTTGGATTTAACACCTCTTTTATCCATATACAGTTGACCCAAGATAGGGACAGTGTCGACAACAATCCTGCTTCTGTCGATTGTGACATAGAGACATTGCAAAGCGCGACTAAATTGTACAGACAACATGGAAAAGTATCCAGTGAGAAGAGTACCCAGTCCCCCACCAGCACTCCCAAGAGCATGACATCACGGAGCATCGCTTCGACGGGCCACCCCAGTAAGAAAGAAACCCAACAATATTTGAATGGAGGAGGAGATAAGAACCCTCCTCGCATAAATATTGATAGTCCTCACAAAATTCCAGTGGAGAAGAAGAGAAAAAAAAATGGAGGGCAGACGGAGGAACCCAAAATTGAAAGTGCAAAACTGCAACTTGAAATTGAAGCTGAGCACATGCAGAAAATTGGGTCGTCCGCAGTGGAAATATTTGAGACTGATTTTTTTGACATAGTTGAATCCTTCGTAATCCAGAGCACTATTTTTGACAGCCAATTTAAAAGTATGGTCATTGAAAAGAGAGATGTAACAAATAGGAAAGTAAAATCTTGCACAGAGATTGAATTTAGCGAAATGTCATCGTCCCAAATTTGGTCATTTAACTAGGTAACCAGTGACATTCTTCGTGATTCCATTGGAGGAATGGATATAGATCATGCTAATATGAAACACCACCTCAACAAATTTGAGCAGGCTTTCATTACAACACCATAATTTTCCAGTCCTTTGGAAAAAATCGTGCCTTCTACAAATGCAGCGAAGATGAAAGTATCCTCTACCCTCCTTGCATGCTCTAGATCCCTTGTAGAGAATAACATCAACAAAATAATGTAGCTAGTTATTGAAGCCTGGGCAACATCAAAAAATTTAGTTTCCTTCGGAAAGAAGTCCAATGATTTTTTGGAAGGTTTGGAGGCGAAGTTAAAAAATGAACAACTTTTCTATGATCAGGTACTGGACCCTTTTTCCAACTATGTCGTCAACACATCGGAACTGAAGAGAAGACAGGAGAAACTGCCCTCCCCAAAGCGCACCAAAAAAGTAAAATCATGTTGGTAAAAGAAAGTTCACAACCTGCAACTCATTGTCAAATCATGTAAACAAGTCATATCAGAAAAGGAAGATTTATTCACAAGCCTGCTCCAAATGGACTTATTCGGAACTACCAACGAGGTTCAAGATCCTAACTTAATTCTCAAATCCTTGTCAGTCACCAAAGAATCCTTCCAGGAACAAGTTGATATTTTAAAGGGGTTGTCTTTCAAAAAGTTTTACGACATACTTGAACATCGTCTAGATGAGCACGAGCACTGGGTATTGGACTATGTCTCACACAATGAAGAAATTGAACAGAGTCTACATAGTATTTCATTGGATCTAAGGAAATTAGAGAATGAGCTTTACGAGACATAAATCCGAGATGAAATCAACACAGCCCCCATGAAAAGCTACATCAAAGAATGGTTCCAACAGAGAATGGACAGCCTCGTCCAGGAAGGGCAACAACCGGTCAACAGGACTCCACTGCCCATCGACGACAACAAAAAAAATGCATCGGCTTCATAGTAAGTCTATACTGCCATATTGTTTTGTTTATCAGTCTAGTTTAAGTCTATGTTGTCATATTCTTTTCTTTATCAATCCACTTATGTCCTCTTTAAATAGAAAACTGTAACCAAAGACTCATAACTTCCAATTTTTTCTTTTCAGGTCTTTCTCTCTACCATCGCACACTTCTTCTTTCGACGTTCCTAATTCTTTTACTTATTTATTTTTATGGTCTGCGGGATCCCCAATCCTAGTCTATATGACAAACACATTTAAATTTCCAGAAACATGTAACACACATTATTAATTTTTGATAAATTTCAAAGAAAACTGATTCAAAAATGCCCTTATTGTATACTAAATTTTGGCTTTCCAGGAACCTTCTTGTTCGTTCCAAAGAAAACTAATTCGGATATGCTACATTTCTTGTCTCCTATTGTATGCTAATTTTTTGGTCTTCAACGACGTTGATGCTTTAAATGTTGATGTGATTTCCAGAGATATGTAACAGACATTACTTATTTTATAATAAGTTTGTATAGTTCGCAAGCCTGCTTGTCAATTTGTATATCGCAGAACTCTTGATGCTATTTGTAGGGCATGGAACAACAAAGGCCCATTTTTGAAACCGCCAGCTCGAGAACCCACGATCCAAAAAATGGCTAAGTATGGAATGAGCACTTTGTGAATGCTCTATAAAACGTGTGCAGAGAAAACTAATTCGGCAATTCCATATATTTTTTGTCCAAAAAAAGGCTTAGTTTTAAAGAAAACTAATTCGGTGTAACATAAGTTGTTACTATTCTATTATATAACAAACATTATTAATTTATGGTAAATTTATATAGTCCACAACTCCACCTGTCATTTTGTATATCGCGGAATTGTCGGTGCTATTTGTAGGACACGGAACATCAGAGGCCCAATTTTGAACCCGCCAGCCCGAGAACCCGCGATCCAAAAAATGGCTACGCATGCAATGAGGGATCTATGCATGCTCTATAAAATCTCATCCCCATACTTTATAAAAGTACAATTTTTGTATCTATAAAACTAAATATCTACTTTATACAAGTACATATAACGTATGTATAATTTATTTATTTCTGATGAATATCTATAGTTTGCAACTCCACTCCTCGATTTATGTATCGTAGAGAACATCGGAGGCCCAATTTCTGTATCGTAGAACTATCGGTGCTATTTGTAAAAAAAAAAAATTGTAGTATAGCATAATGCCCTTACTATTGCAGGTTGTAGAAATATTAAATGTTAGAACAATGTGATCATTTATGTGTACCATGTATCTAGTTTGATGTTCTATAAACTACCATGGATATTCCAAAGAAATAGTGTGTCACAATAGATCTTGTAATATTGTGAAATCTTAGATTATGCAAATTATTTCCATAGATCCCATATGAATTATTACTATCTTAGTGCTTGAACTCATGAAATAACTAAAATTGAAATCAAAGGATAATAAAATAAACACACCATTCACAACATTGAACACAATATGTATCCTAGGAAACACAATATAGGAGAAAACCAATCCTGAAGCTGAGGCCTATGCTTTGCTCTCTTTTCTTTAGTTATGAAATGAAAGTACAAAGAAAGGGTCACTCACAATGGAGTTTCCTTTGACATTGTGGTTTGAATGGATGCTACATAATATCCTACCTCCTTTGTTATGCTATCAAAACCCCACTCCTATATGTTCTACTCAACTATGGAACAAGTACAATGCTCGATATTTAACATAGCTCGATAGTCATCTAGGGTTAGGGTTTTTGCATCCTCAACCCTTAATTAGTGATAAGGTTTTGGACCTTATATAATATTATTGAAAGTACACATGTTGATATCCCCACATGTGTTGCTAATGGGGGCTAATGTGGCATCCACTCTTACCATGGCGGTCAACAAGGTAGGTCAACTTGTGGGGGGCATAACTTTCACATATGAGCTCCAATTAAGGTTATTTTTGCACCAATTGAAAGGTATTGGCGTGTAGAATAGAATTAAGGGGATTTATGTTATTCTCACATTTTTTTAACCCCCCAAAAGTCCATTTTATGCCTCAAAATGGATCTAGAAGGTTCTGGACCCCAAATCTCCAAACTGGGAGTTGCCACTAAAATGGGCCCTACAAGACAATTCCTTCAATTTTCCACCCATAAATCACCTATATAGATGAAAAATTATATAATGATCCATTATAGATGATACCTCCCCATTTAGGGAGGATTTTGGTTCCCAAAATATTTTATTGAATGAGATGAGGAAATTTGTCCTCTACCTTCTCCCTAGAGTACCATTTTTTTTTGCATGGAACTTGTCCTTTTAACCCAATCTACCAAAGTTCATGCTTCCCTTGTCTAGTAGTTCTGGAATTCTTCTACAAATCTGTATCTTCGACCAACTCTGCCTGATATTTTGGTGCTAAGTTCTTGATTGTAGATAAGACCTGTTCCTCAGTTTCCTAATTCAACGTGGAAGGCTCATAGATCTTTTGATCCTCCACATTCACTATTGATTAAATGCACATATATGGGGGTAGACTAAGACTGTAGGCATTATCACCCACCTTCTCCAATACTTAAAAAGGACCATACCATAGAGTCTCGATCTTCTTTCCAGGACCCTATAGCCTTTCCTTATTTAGCTGTAACCAAACTATGTCTCACACTTTGAATGATTTCTCAATTCTGAGTTGATATGTCATGCCTTATACTTTTCCTATGACTTCTTCAACGTTTCCTATACTTGCAAATGGATTTGCCTAATTTTTTCAACAAATTTCTCCATTTTCAATGTTTTTGATGTGATGTATCTTCTAACACTAAACTTCGGTGTGACAATCGATATTACAATGGTTGTTTGAATCCTTTCACTGATGTGTAGTGATTGTCATCTTCTTGTCCTTTCCTTTCCACTTCTTCTACCACTCCTTGGAAGCATCTTAGTGGTCTTTCTATTTAGAACTACATGGATGTCTGGTAGTTCTGGAATTCTTCTACAAAACTGTATCTTCAACCAACTCTGACTGAGATTTTGGTGCTAAGTTCTTGATGGTAGATAAGACTCGTTCCTCAGTTTCCTAATTCAACGTGGAAGGCTCATAGAGTTTCTGATCCTCCACATTCACTACTGATTAAATGCACATATAATGGGGTAGACTGAGATTGTAGGCATTATCACCCACCTTCTCCAATACCTAAAAAGGACCATACCATAGAGCCTTGATCTTCTTACCAGGACCCTATAGCCTTTCCTTGTTTAGCTGTAACCAAACTATGTCTCACACTTTGAATGATTTCTCAATTCTGAGTTGATATGTCATGCCTTGTACTTTTCCTGTGACTTCTTCAATGTTTCCTATACTTGCAAATAGATTTGCTTAATTTTTTCAACAAATTTCTCCATTTTCAATGCTTTTGATGTGATGTATCTTCCAACACTAAACTTCGGTGTGACAATCGATATTGAAATGGTTGTTTGAATCCTTTCACTGATGTGTAGTGATTGTCATCTTCTTTTCCTTTCCTTTCCACTTCTTATGCCCCTCCTTGGAAGCATCTTAGTGATCTTTCTATTTAGAACTACATGGATGTCTAGTAGTTCTGGAATTCTTCTACAAAACTATATCTTTGACCAACTCTGCCTGAAATTTTGGTGCTAAGTTCTTGATGGTAGATAAGACCCATTCCTAAGTTTCCTAATTCAATGTGTAAGTCTCATAGAGTTTATGATCCTCCACATTCACTACTGATTAAATGCACATATATGGGGGTAGACTGAGACTATAGGAATTATGACCCACCTTCTCCAATACCTAAAAAGGACCATACCATAGAGCCTCGATCTTCTTACCAGGACCCTATAGCCTTTCCTTGTTTAGTGTAACACCCTGTTTCCCCCAGTCTGTAAAAATAACTATACTAGCCAAGTATTGTGGCAAACTCAAAAATGTGAATGTGTGATGTAAATAGACCTTGTGAAAAAGGTCGATGAATGTGAATAATATTATGAATATATATTGCAGGACTGTTGAGAGGGGAATATGTTGAAAAAGAGACCACGATGGTTGGATAAAGGTGGTGGAAGGCACCTGGAATGGTGGCGTTAACTTCCACCAAAAATCAATACCGTATTTGGTCTTCACTGGCCCAAAGAACCAAGAGCGGCTCACTGGCCCAAAATTAATTACTCATAGGTTGGTAGGTGGATGGATCCTCATGCATAATGAGGGATGGGGGTAAGACCGCCCATCCATGGGGTCCTGACACCTGACCACCACGAGGCAGATCGTGCCACATGCAACCTCGCCGGAAAGGAAAAAGGTAGGAGGAGTGTGCGATCACGGGCAGACGCGAGGGAGGAAGAACTCTAGAAAAATATGCAGAGTGAGTGATAGCAGAGAAGAAGGAGAGTAACCTTCTTTCTCAGTCACTGGAAGATAGAGATGCAGTCTCGCAGTATCGTGGTCTCAGCTCGGGGGTGGCTAGTGGTAAATCCGTTGGGAGTCGTTGAGCCTATGTTTGGGTGGAAATGAACACCCCTCTCAGCAGTTGCATCACCTATGGTGTTTTTCTGATAAGTGTTTTGTCTCTGGAATCTTGAAATAWATATATATATATTCTGACATTTATGCTCATAAGCTSTSAAATTGTGAATGATTTCAATGCAMGAATGTCTRTATGGTGTTTTKATCAGTACTGGTAGTTGCATGTTTATAATGGAAAGACTACGTATGGCTTATGTTTTCATAAATAACTATTTATATGCATACYGATCTAATTTAGACTTCACATCTGGTTCTMGAGAGAGAGATACCCTTATCTGCTTCAGATAGTACCCTGGGTAAACCTCCCCATAGAGATACCCTCCTTGAAAASCCCATCAAGAACCTGGAAAGAGGATGTGAAGGTGCAAGGCCTTAGTAACCCTACACGAGGAGGAACGATCCTCTTGAAGTCCTGAGATGGCTGTGTAGGGATAAGTATCGTTTGAMGGAYGAGATCCTGTCGGAASTTCTRTGGTCATTCATGGTCGTTAGATTGGAAGGAGAAGAGGGGGCGTTAAATGCCTCAACCCCTTTCCTTTGTTTTCACGAGTAGCATTAAAGGCATAGCTTAGGAGAGGTAGTGCAGTTATGCATAGGCTCCCTGTAAAGAAAGTAGAGACCAAGACCCATTCAAGTCATAGACTTGATGAAGGAGAGCAATAGATGTGCTGAAGAATCTTTTAAGAGTCAAACCCAGAAGAAAGAATGAAAAGCTACCAAGTCCCTCATAGTTGATGAAGCTCAGGACAGATAGCACCTAGTCATATGCATAGACTTGGTAGGAATTCACAGAGGTTGAGGAAATCTTTCATTGCTTCAGAGTAGAGAAGCTCGAGAGGGATAGTGTCATTTTGTGCACAGAGCCATAGCTACAAAGGTTGCAGAGGAGAAGCAAAGGCCGACACCTTTGATACTTAAGAAATTTTCCAAGGAGAAGAAAGAGAAGTGCATGCTCAAGGAAGAGCTACAACTGCCATTAGATTAGCTGGAGAGAAATAGATTTGGGTCATCAAAAATGTACGTCCAGAAACGTACAGAAGAGAGAAGAAATGAATGACAGAGACACTTCAAGATAGAAGTGGAAAACAGTCGATAACCGTTGGATCTTGCAGAGTTACAAGGCGGTTAGGGTTGGGTGCTTCAACCCATGAAGTCGCGAGAGGATTAGGACCGTCCATCCGAGGAGGATAGGTGGCAGAGATCAAGGGATCTCGCGAACTTGTAGGTTTGCAAGGGAAGAGCCCAAAGGTTGGGTGCTCCAATTCATGAGTGGCGAAGTAGCGAGAGGATCAGGACCGTACATCTGAAGAGGACAGGTGGAAAATATCCAGGGATCTCGCAAACTCGAAGGTTCACAAGGTAAGAGCCCAAAGGTTGGGTGCTCCAATTTAGGAGTGGAGAAGTTGCGAGGAGCGGAGACAACCATTGTATCCAGAGAACGGGAGGACCATTGGATCAGGAACCCCATCACCTATCACACGTTCATGGGTTCGGAGGTTGAAAGAAGTCGTTTACAACCTCATGAGTAGCGAAGTGCCGAGAGCTGAGCATGAGAGAACATGTGGCAGAACTTGAAGGTGGGGCCTACGTGATTGACTGGTGGACATGCATCGCCTAGAGAAGGGAGTCAACGCTCCATTGACTTCTCGCGTCTCGGGGATTCACGGGATAAGAGCATGAGAGCTCAACCCTTAGACTTGCGAAGTCGCAAGTAGTGAGAACACGAGTGGGAAAAATAAATATTGCTTCTTGGGGGTTTGTGAAGGGAAGGTGCCAAGATTTGACGCTACAACTCGCGAAGTGGTGAGTTGCGAGCAGTGCGAGAGGAAGGCCAACCTTCGTTGAATTTCAACTCTCGGAGGATCGCATAAGGAAGGAACGAGAGTTCAACCGTTGAACTCACAAAGCGGCGAATAGTGAGAGGAGCTAGCATTTAGCCTAGCCGGCAGTCACACGCAAAGGATGCTGACAGAAGGAAGATGACAGAATGAAGCTATACCCATTTTGTGATCTCGGGTATCGGCGATTGGTGAAGAAAATTTGAGGGTCTTCGACTCACGACTCGCAAGCTCGCGAGTTGTGAAAGGTGCTCGCATTTAGGCGCGTATGTGGTCCTATCGAAATAGGGACTAAATAAAGGGAGCTAGTGCTTTGTCGTTAAGCAACGGGTAGATCTGGATGGGCAGAATATCCACGCCCAGATCTACGGCCAGGGTTTCATTCCAGAACCCCCTCGCCATTCTACCTTTAAGATCGAACTCACTTGTATCGCTGAGTCGTGAAACATGAAAAGGCGTCTGGTTTGTTTGGCCTATTGTCCTAACCCACGATCACAGGGAGCTGAACAGGGAAGAACTATCCTGCGCTAGGCCCCCATAGGACTTCGGGGATTCTATCCCTTCAAGAAAAATGAAAATTTTATTATGACGTAGTGGGTGTTTTACAAATTGGTATCAGAGCATGGTTACAACACTTGGCCTGCTTGGGCTCATGAATGAGTTGCATAGAAGCTCCATTCAGAACACTCCTAAGAGGAGTAACCCTCTATCTTAGACCCTTTTATATTCAGAGGATCAAAGTTTGAAAATAAGAACCCGACTGTGTATGCATGTGAAAGAATTATGAATTTTTGCGTGGGTTATAAAAATGTATCTAACTATTGACTAACAACCAGTGTTTGTCTTTTTCACCCAAGCGGGCAATCAACCGTGGGAATTTACAGACGCAGAGAATGGTGACTCATCAAGAGGTGGGAGAGGGCTCCCACAATAGAGACGAAGAGAGTCTGACAAAAGAAGGGCAATAGGGACCCCTCCATATCTAGCTGAGACTGTGAGGAGTCTCATGGTCGAGTTGCAAAGCTGCAAGGCTGACAATTAAAGGATGATTAAAGAACAAGAAAAGCAGACATAAATTAACGCAGTTTTACTGCAAAGTTTATTCGATCTATAAAGACAAATGCAGCATGAACCTGAAACTCATAAACATGGTCATGTCAGTGGCCACATTGAGAGGAGCACCTCAAAAAAGGTCCACCCCAGAGGTAAAGGACCAGTGTCGATTG
>JZKD02S0298242.1:846627-856717 GCA_000966675.3 Picea glauca | reverse complement strand
TCACTCGCAAGGAATTGAACCTCAGTGGAGAGGATAAAAATCATTACTCCCAACCACCCAAGGTACATCCAATGAACTAAGATTAATGATTGTTATAATGATAAGTAAAGAATATAATTAATATTTAAAGATTTTGTCTATCTTTATTTTTTGAAATATAATTTTTTTTTTTGAGTAAAAAGCGCAGAGCCTAATATATTAACTTTTCAAAAAAAGGGAAAACCAGATACACCTTGTCTGCCAACTGTCTCACCGGGTAAGTGGAAACTAAGATAGATGGCTATCTATGCAGTCTGTGAGAAAGAAGAATTGGCTACCATTTGTCTTTCCCGAAGGAAACCAAGACATTTGGCATCCACTAGTCTGATAAAAAACCTTTAGTCTTAGAGTTACAAAATAGTGGCTCTTAGCTAGGACTAGCATAAGGGAAACATAGGAAAATACTAAAACTATGAATTGTGACAATTACCCGGTGGTCTCTACATCATCGATGTCGCCTTCACCATCCTTATCATCTGCCTTGGCTATTAGCATGAAGGGTTGAGCACACATCGGGCAACGCTGACCTGGCGGTGTGTTGTAGTAGGCATCGTAGAGCAAGTCGACTCGTTGGCTTATGAGACTGGTGTGGTGGATTAGGTCCTCCACCAAGTTCCTTAAATCAAATATTAACTTCAGGTGGTCCAGGTGGAGGAGTGGCAGTTGGACATGCCCTTCCTCTTGCATGACAGAAAGAGGACATGGCATAGGAGCTGTTCCACCCTCCCTAACCAGACTATCCCCTATCGATGCGCCTTTTGGGCCAGGTGACTCAGCCTCGGCTGACTCGTTTCTTCCCAGGTCTCCTATTGGAGAGATCTCTTCTGCACCTTCAGTCGGCTCTGTATCCATTTCTTCCAGAACCTCTTCAATATATTGATGTAGCAGGGGGGGAAATCTTCCAATTGGGCTTCTTCTCTATGAGAGCTGTGATGATCCTTAGTGGCCCATTTGGTGGTTTCCCCTGGAAAACATGTTTTTGGGTTCTAGTTGTCTGGAACTGTGAAGAGAAGGTGTTTTGGGGGCACTTTAATGGGTTTTTCCAGGATAATTTCTTCGATATAGGCCATGGGAGGCATTATAGGCCTCCTATTTTTTCAAGTGAGCTACATCTGTGCCATAGACAACACCTGCTCAATTTGTTTTTGTCTTTTTCGACGCGCAACTGAGGCATACCAGGAAACCCCCCTACGGGGCTTACCTCGTTCCCATGGCATGTGGAGGTGCCGAACAGTGGCCCTAGCAGCAATTAGGTAGCTGCAATCACACCAGAGCTTAGGGATGCCCAGATTCTGTGGCTCCAACTCGAAATGAGCCCCTTCCCTTCCAAAATCGGATAAATTCATGAGGAGTAATGTGACCAGACCCGCCATTAAGGCCATCTGTTGAGTGCTCTGTGATTTTGTTTCCTTCACGAGCGCGAGAAGTCTTGGCTCATCGACCTAGCTGATCCAGCTTGCTCCCATCCTTAATGGTGAGGGGATGGGAGTCGGTGGCCTGTATTTAAGGCCTGACCAAGAATTGTACCACGTGGCTCCTATGTGTGAGGTGGCACCCCATCTGGGGTCTTTTTTGAAATATAATTAACATTAAAAAAATATATATATTTTATTTTTAAAATAAAAATTATTTTAATTTATTATTTTTTAATTTTAATGAATTATATTATTCTATAAAAATTAAAAGAAAAAAAAAATATCAAAATTCTCATCAATTAAATAAACTATCACTTTTATCTAAATTTTTATTAAATTTGAAAAAAATCCACTAAATAAAAAAAAAATATAGACAATCATATATATATAATTATTAATTTATTTGAAAAAATATGAAAAAATAATAGTAAAAGACCCGGTGGTTTCCGATAAGGTGAATCACACCTATGATAACACCAAGAGAGTGTGAATATTTATGGTTATTATATTCTTTTTCTCGAGAAAATCGGTTTCTTAAAACTTCAATTAAAATATGAAAGAGAAAAGACAATGAGGAAAGTAGTATATGTATTAAGAACATGTGTTTCCTCTTAAGAGGTCACAGGTTCAAATCCAGAGGGGGGTAGGGTATGTATACCTTCGTAGACTTTACCAATCAAATCATTGGGCAGAGGGGGGTCCCTTGTCCCACAAACAAGGGGGTCTCATACACCAATTTGGTGTGTTGGCTTGGCCGTGACCTTAAAAATAGATTATTATTATTATTATTATTGAAATTGTTTTTTAATCTTGGAATCGTTGTGTATTAAGTCAAAGAACCCTAATCCAAAATAATTTCATTTAATCGATAACTCCAACCTGTTTTTGTCATTTGACTTTACTCGTCGTATCAAGTAAGCCAAGAGCCACTTACTATGTATTTGAAAATTTTGATGCTAGAGAGCAACTTGAAGGTGGGTGGGGAGTTGTTCCCTAGGAATATGTAGTCATTGGTACTATTCGATCATATTGTAAAGGTTATATGAATGCAACACCCTTATTGGGTGAATGGTTTTAAATGATTTGAATGGAAGTAAACTTTGGAAGTTGCCAAGTGTTATGATGGAAAGTGATTGAACTACACGTTGTGGAAGGTATTTTTCCATTGTGTAAAAATACTTTGAGTAATATGATTAGTGGCTTCATCGTTATATGTGATATCACTTCAAGTCTTCACCATAGCTAATATGATTAAAATTTGCATGCTTTGGTTATGAAGGTCTTGTTACCATGATATTGAGCATTTACAATTTACAATTGATTGGTAGAAGTTTGATGTCTTGGGATTTGGTTAGGAGAATGTTGACCACCAATAGTGGGCCATGTGATAAGCTTGCATTTTTTATTACTTCCTTGATTAATAGTATTCTTGATGCATTAATAACATACACAAGGTTGATTTATTGGTGGTTTTTTCTTGATCCACGATTTGGTCCAAACGATTGTTAATGTCCACCCTTGTAATTTCAAGTGATGGAAGTAGTAGGGTGTTTTTTTGGGTCATTTTTGAAGTTTTATGAATTTCTCTTTATCACTCCATTGGTTGTTTCTTTGGTTCTTGATTTTTAAGATTGTTGGTGAAGTGATGGACCTTGTAAATATTTGGAGGCTATATTTAGGTGTTATTGGCTATGGTTTGAAAGCACGAAGTTTTCAAGATTCCACACTTCTATTGAACTTAAAGTTCACATCTATATGTGTAATACCCCGGTTTTGAGTCCCCAAATTAATAATGTATTTTTTTTTATTTGATGAAAAGTCAAAGTGTCTGTAAAGTTGAAAAGGTCGAAGAGCCTAGAAATATAATACTTTAAATATTAATAATAAAATACATCATTGACTACAAAACAAACAAGGATGAAGTTATATGGAGCTATGATTCCATGAGAGAGGGGGCTAAAGGAGCTAAGCCTTTTATTATATTCTATTTACCCATCATTGATTTTAGTGGAAAATGAGGGGGTTATGTGAACTTCTTGTGGGAGGTCATGTTTTGCATTTGATTATTTAAACCCCATTCTTGGTTGTTTAGGGGTTGGTCATTGGTTGTTACTCACTCATTTTGGAGTTGTTCCTCATTCACTGATTCTTCTTTCTCACTCTCATTCCAGATTTGGGCATGGGAAACAAATTGCTAGAGGTAGTGAGCCATGGATAGTTGGATGTAGGAACTACTAGTATTTCCCAGCAAGGAATTGATGCCCATATGCATGAGAATGTTGATGGTTGTGAAAAAACTGTCCACAAATGAGAATCCTTGGAGTTTCCAACATTGATATTTCCTAACCAGTAGCATTGAAGCCCTCATAAGAGGTTGAACAACCTGAGGGACTGCACAACAAAGAAGGGAGTTCATCTCTTTGGGTTGTGCAAGCTGAAGGGGAAGAGAGCTGGTAAACTGGGATTGTTGTGTGGTTGAGAAAACTATGAGAGTTTGATTGTTCATTGGTTTGAGAAACTTAGAGTTGGCCTAGAACCCGTCCTTGTGGATTCATAGCCTTGACTTGGGGGTGGCTTATTGAATAGAGTTTATGTGCAATAGAGCCTAAGGTTGGGTGGAACATCTGACATCTGTAGCCATTTGGTGAGTTGTTCTTTTAAAAGATAAGTTCTTTTTGTTTCTCTATAATTTATATTTTGTTGTGTATTATTTAACTCTGTGTTGTGTTTATTATATGTTTGTTTGCTAGTTAATGTTGTGCATGGCATGTTAAGCATTTATTTTATGGATATGCATGCTTCTTGATGAATACATGTGCATTTATCATGCTTCTTGAATTAAAGAATGCATCTGAAGTTTGAATTGCCTAGGAAGGCGAATTTTAGAGCTACCTAAGCATTAGGTACATTACAGATTGGTATCAAAGCAAAATTTTGAGTTTTTTGGGAACCGAGGTACATGAGAGATTGGTTTCAAAGCGTGGTTTGTAGTGCTTGGTAAGTATGGGATGACTTAGAAGTCGAAGATTCTATTTTGTGGGGAGGCCGAGCTGGCGGGCGCATGGGCGACGGAAGACATTTCTTGAAAATCAAACTTTTTATTTTTAAATTTGGAAAAATTTGAATATTTTCAATACAATGATGTCATGATGACATGGAATCCATATGGTGGGTGACATGGTAGCANATTATTATTATTATTATTATTGAAATTGTTTTTTAATCTTGGAATCGTTGTGTATTAAGTCAAAGAACCCTAATCCAAAATAATTTCATTTAATCGATAACTCCAACCTGTTTTTGTCATTTGACTTTACTCGTCGTATCAAGTAAGCCAAGAGCCACTTACTATGTATTTGAAAATTTTGATGCTAGAGAGCAACTTGAAGGTGGGTGGGGAGTTGTTCCCTAGGAATATGTAGTCATTGGTACTATTCGATCATATTGTAAAGGTTATATGAATGCAACACCCTTATTGGGTGAATGGTTTTAAATGATTTGAATGGAAGTAAACTTTGGAAGTTGCCAAGTGTTATGATGGAAAGTGATTGAACTACACGTTGTGGAAGGTATTTTTCCATTGTGTAAAAATACTTTGAGTAATATGATTAGTGGCTTCATCGTTATATGTGATATCACTTCAAGTCTTCACCATAGCTAATATGATTAAAATTTGCATGCTTTGGTTATGAAGGTCTTGTTACCATGATATTGAGCATTTACAATTTACAATTGATTGGTAGAAGTTTGATGTCTTGGGATTTGGTTAGGAGAATGTTGACCACCAATAGTGGGCCATGTGATAAGCTTGCATTTTTTATTACTTCCTTGATTAATAGTATTCTTGATGCATTAATAACATACACAAGGTTGATTTATTGGTGGTTTTTTCTTGATCCACGATTTGGTCCAAACGATTGTTAATGTCCACCCTTGTAATTTCAAGTGATGGAAGTAGTAGGGTGTTTTTTTGGGTCATTTTTGAAGTTTTATGAATTTCTCTTTATCACTCCATTGGTTGTTTCTTTGGTTCTTGATTTTTAAGATTGTTGGTGAAGTGATGGACCTTGTAAATATTTGGAGGCTATATTTAGGTGTTATTGGCTATGGTTTGAAAGCACGAAGTTTTCAAGATTCCACACTTCTATTGAACTTAAAGTTCACATCTATATGTGTAATACCCCGGTTTTGAGTCCCCAAATTAATAATGTATTTTTTTTTATTTGATGAAAAGTCAAAGTGTCTGTAAAGTTGAAAAGGTCGAAGAGCCTAGAAATATAATACTTTAAATATTAATAATAAAATACATCATTGACTACAAAACAAACAAGGATGAAGTTATATGGAGCTATGATTCCATGAGAGAGGGGGCTAAAGGAGCTAAGCCTTTTATTATATTCTATTTACCCATCATTGATTTTAGTGGAAAATGAGGGGGTTATGTGAACTTCTTGTGGGAGGTCATGTTTTGCATTTGATTATTTAAACCCCATTCTTGGTTGTTTAGGGGTTGGTCATTGGTTGTTACTCACTCATTTTGGAGTTGTTCCTCATTCACTGATTCTTCTTTCTCACTCTCATTCCAGATTTGGGCATGGGAAACAAATTGCTAGAGGTAGTGAGCCATGGATAGTTGGATGTAGGAACTACTAGTATTTCCCAGCAAGGAATTGATGCCCATATGCATGAGAATGTTGATGGTTGTGAAAAAACTGTCCACAAATGAGAATCCTTGGAGTTTCCAACATTGATATTTCCTAACCAGTAGCATTGAAGCCCTCATAAGAGGTTGAACAACCTGAGGGACTGCACAACAAAGAAGGGAGTTCATCTCTTTGGGTTGTGCAAGCTGAAGGGGAAGAGAGCTGGTAAACTGGGATTGTTGTGTGGTTGAGAAAACTATGAGAGTTTGATTGTTCATTGGTTTGAGAAACTTAGAGTTGGCCTAGAACCCGTCCTTGTGGATTCATAGCCTTGACTTGGGGGTGGCTTATTGCATAGAGTTTATGTGCAATAGAGCCTAAGGTTGGGTGGAACATCTGACATCTGTAGCCATTTGGTGAGTTGTTATTTTAAAAGATAAGTTCTTTTTGTTTCTCTATAATTTATATTTTGTTGTGTATTATTTAACTCTGTGTTGTGTTTATTATATGTGTGTTTGCTAGTTAATGTTGTGCATGGCATGTTAAGCATTTATTTTATGGATATGCATGATTCTTGATGAATACATGTGCATTTATCATGCTTCTTGAATTAAAGAATGCATCTGAAGTTTGAATTTCCTAGGAAGGCGAATTTTAGACCTACCTAAGCATTAGGTACATTACAGATTGGTATCAAAGCAAAATTTTGAGTTTTTTGGGAACCGAGGTACGTGATAGATTGGTTTCAAAGCATGGTTTGTAGTGCTTGGTAAGTATGGGATGACTTAGAAGTCGAAGATTATATTTTGTGGGGAGGCTGAGCTGGCGGGTGCATGGGCGACCGAAGACATTTCTTGAAAATCAAACTTTTTATTTTTAAATTTGGAAAAATTTGAATATTTTCAATACAGTGATGTCATGATGACATGGAATCCATATGGTGGGTGACATGGTAGCACCATGGTGGCATGTTTCCCATTGCAGGTAATGGTGGCAAACATTGTGGTAGGGTCGATAAGCAGGGATAACTAGGGATCCAAATAACCTCTTTAAACAAAAGGCCAGATTCTAGATGTGGGAACATTGACACAATGGAAACTTGAACCCGGGATCGTGGAGATTCGAAAAATTCTTTTAAAGTTTTTTAAATGAGAAGACAAATTCAAATGATGGAGCCTTGTTATGTCAAAACCTTAACCATATCGGATCACTGAAATATAATATTTTTTCTTTTGTGACTTTTAATAAAATCTAGATTTCGGATGGTGGAACTTAGACATTGTGGAACCTTTAATCTGGGTAGTGGAGATCTAGTCACCCCTTTTTCATTCCTTTTAAACTAAAGTTGGATCTATATGTGGAACTTNGAAGACATTTCTTGAAAATCAAACTTTTTATTTTTAAATTTGGAAAAATTTGAATATTTTCAATACAATGATGTCATGATGACATGGAATCCATATGGTGGGTGACATGGTAGCACCATGGTGGCATGTTTCCCATTGCAGGTAATGGTGGCATACATTGTGGTAGGGGCGATAAGCAGGGATAACTAGGGATCCAAATAACCTCTTTAAACAAAAAGCCAGATTCTAGATGTGGGAACATTGACACAATGGAAACTTGAACCCGGGATCGTGGAGATCTGAAAAATTATTTTAAAGTTTTTTAAATGAGAAGACAAATTCAAATGATGGAGCCTTGTTATGTCAAAACCTTAACCATATGGGATCACTGAAATATAAGATTTTTTCTTTTGTGACTTTTAATAAAAGCTAGATTTCGGATGGTGGAACTTAGACATTGTGGAACCTTTAATCTGGGTAGTGGAGATCTAGTCACCCCTTTTTCATTCCTTTTAAACTAAAGTTGGATCTATATGTGGAACTTGACACAATGGAACCTTGTATCTTGATATTTAGATGTCGAAGAACACTTTGTATCCATGTATTTTTTGGAAGCAAAAAGGTGGATGTCAGATGCTAGAACTGTGCATTGGGAATGATGAAAATTTGAACATCCAAATTATCAGGAAAAAACCCTTACTTTTGTTGACTTAAATAAAAATTTGGATCCATATATTTGAGGTAGATGCCATATCAACAATTACCACATCAACAGAAGCCACGTCAACATATACCATACCAGCAATTACCATGACAATAGATGCCACGTCAACAAATACCACATTAGTAGATGCCATGTCAACATATTCCACGTTAGCAGATGCCACATCAATAGTTTCCATGTTTGTAACAAATAATCTATGTTTCAAATAATTGTTTTTGAACCTGTGCAATGAGTGATACATGAAACCCTAAGGTGGAACCCATAATCTTGGTTAAGGACTAGTGGAAATGAAAATATATCCCATTTTAATGAAAAGTCAAATGTCAGATGTCTTTCCCCTTGAAGAATGTGACCAAAACCTGGTCTATGGAACCATGTCAATCTGGATAGTCCAGGGATCCAAATTCGTTTTAAAGGATTTGAACTAGAGCCAGATCTGGAGGTCCGAGAATCCAAAATTATCAACATTCACCACTTTTTTGTAGGTCCATATGTCGGTTGGGTAACTCTGTTGTATAGTGGTTGGAACCTAGAGGGTGGAACCTTAGTATTACAAGAATCCATAAATATAGGATTCACTTTAAGATTTAAATTTAATGAGGTGCAAATCCATATAGGGATATCTAGAGATCCAAGTGTTAGAAGGACTTTTAAAGTGCATTATGTAACTCGAGCCAAATCTGGATATCTGAGGATATTGGTTTTTGGAGAAGTGTCACTAAAAAGAAGGTTTAGATCCATATTCTGTAAAAAAAATTATTATTAATTGACAACAATTTCAACGTTAGTTGACAAAAATTACACAGTGGAGAAAGTGTGTTAATTGGGTGAAAATAGATTTTTCGGGAAGCCACAACTTTCAACTTAGAGACTAGATCAAGGCATGAGAATATTCATTGGAAAGTTGGTTCAAAGGATAATAACCTTGAGATATTGGAATTTGGAGAAGTGTGATAGGATTTTTCATGAATTGAGAAGAAGAATCACCTGTAGCATTAATTGAAAATTGTTTTTTATAATATGCCTAACCCTAAGTGATCCAAGATCTTTTTATCGAGTGACTTATGAGCATAAATTAAAGTTCACCATTAAAGAAGGAAAATCTCAATAATGAAGAGACATAAGGATCAAATCTAAACACAAAAACTTGATAATGGAGTTCGTCCCTAGTGGACTACCTCTCTGGATCCTACTCTCAAATGGGTAGGATTTTTCATTAACTCAGCAAAATAATTTGGCCAAATACATAAGTATACCACATTTTAAAATCAAGCTGCAGAAGTATTGCTCAGATCAAAAAACAGACAACACCACTGAATTCGTGGCATCGAATTACCCAAAAATGACTGTGTCCACGCCTCGATCTGACTCTAGCACAATTGTCAACATTTATGTCAACAAGCTTGTCCAAAAATCCCCAAAGAATCGAGTATCTCGATCTGAGATAATGGATGTGGGTAACCCAAAGTGAACCCAAACATACTGAAAGAACATATTAGCAGTCTGCTCAGTAGTGATCTTCTTTTTACATGGCATCAAGATACACATCTAGCTGAACCTATCCACTACAACATACAAATAGTCATGACCCCTTTTTGACATTGGTAAACCCCCTACAAAATCCATGGATATACTTTACCATGGATGTGATGGAACAATAAGTGGTGAGTATAGCCCCAATTTTCTATTAGTGGACTTACAAGTAGAACACATCACACACCCTTTTACATATTTTGTTGCAATTTCTTTCATTTGAGGCCAGTAACAAAACCTATGTAAATGAGCCATAGTTTTTCCTACCCCAAAATGCCCAGACACAAGAGAAGTGTTAGATTCCCGTATTACATAGACTCGTTCACTTGTAGGAATACGTAGCTTTCCAAGATGGTAGAGTATTTTTCCCTATAGACAATAGTTCTCTAC
>JZKD02S0298242.1:761033-836472 GCA_000966675.3 Picea glauca | reverse complement strand
GAGGGCTAAACTTTTTAACCGCCCGCGTTCCGTTTTAAACCCCGCCAGGTGTTTTGGTAACGGTTATATGCCGTGTTCATTGACCCGCCAAAAATCACGGAACCACGGCCACATCAACTAACACACCGACACCATAACCACCAATAATGGGGGGCCACGTGGTTGCCCCTGAGTGGGCCACATGGCACCCTTTTTTCGCCAACCAGAACTGGACACGTGTCGCATTCTCATTGGTCCACCTGTTGCCACGTAAACCGATGACGTCACCTGGTGCCACGTCACCCTGCCACTTGACGGACGTCGATTAGCCCACGTCGATGCTAACATCATCATGCTGACGTCAGCGTGCCACGTGTCACCCTATGAGTGGTGACACATGTCACCTTGATATTGGTCCGACCGCCTGCCAAAAGTGCCAAATCAGCATGACATGTGTCGCGTCCTGGTGACGCCACGTGTCCTTTACAGAAGCCGCCACGTGTCCTATACGAAAGCCGCCACGTGTCATGTATGGAAGCCGCCACGTGTCCTGTACGGACTGACACGTCAGCACTGTACGGCCTGCCACGTGTCGCGTCCCCAATCTGCCACGTGTCGTCATCTCTGTCTGCCACGTGTCGCCTTCTGGTTGGCCCACGTCAGCTGTACGGCCCTGCCACATCAGTTGTACGGCCTGACATGTGTCTGTACGGACTGTACGGACAGGTACAGTCAGCATCCCAAAATTTGCCTGTTTGGCTTTTCAGACAGAACGCGATATCTTCCTCATACGGACTTCGTTTGCGATAAAAATTATACCACCGGATTCAGGAAGACGAGATGGACGCAATGACACAGGTTTTGTCGTATTCTAAGCACTTTCATTTTTTAGCATTTTTAAGTCCTATCTGGCTTCTGGATCGGTTTTCAGATCACCAACATCAAGCGGTCTCCACCATTTATGACTTACTCAGCAGGTGATCACTTTGGAGGAAAGAAGGGGTTGATATTTGAAATCTCTGAAGTCTAAATATATGAAGGAGATCTCGACCGTTTATTCGAGAGGGACATGCATCAATGGTCTGTCAGCTCTGAAATATTGACATACGGAGGAAGGAAGGGGTTGAGACTCGATATCTCCGAAGTCCGGAGACCCGAAGGAGATCTCGACCATCGATCCGATGTCGGGTGCACTCACAACTATTGATCAAAACATAGTGGAAGGATAGCATAATTATAATAGACGAAGTCGTGTAGTAAATGGTGGCCATCCATCTCAATGCTTGATTAATTCCTGGCCATCATATTAAGCCTTGTAAGAATCAAATCTGACGATTGATTCATTTCTGTGAAATTAACATAAGCCATCCAATCTGTTCAAGAAATCTGATTCGAAAGTTTTGAAAGGTTCCAAACTCAAAAGTTCGGAAGGGAAAATTGACGAAGTTACAACAGTCGTCCATCTCATCAGAAGATTGAATTGTGACCATTGATTGATAAGCGCTCAAGCACTCGTCTTGCCTAACGTCTGAATAACGCTATTGGTCATATGGTAAAGAGATTTAAAAAGGCAGAATGGAATGTGTTGCTTAAATTGATAAGCTTGTGGTTCTATGCCAACGGTCATATGAACATGGTTTGAAGGAAGCTCTGATTTCTGTAAACACAGAGACGAAGGAAATCGATCCATTCTTGTGATCGATTTATGAAAGTGAAGGGGATTCCAGGTTTAAATTTGAAGACCCGAAACGATGATCTCAGGTGGTCCCAATTTTTTTTTTAAATGAACAAGTTAGTTATAACTTTTTTCACAAGTCGGCCCAATAACTAAAACAAGTTTTGAGCATAAACAAGTATAAATACAACCATGATTGGCTCACTTGGATGGGTTCTTAAAAGGTAGATGTGGTTGTGGAAAAGATAGGCTCGCTGAGAAAGAGCGGCCTGCAGAGAAAATGAAGGGGATACGGACATGAGGTCCATGAAAATATCAGAGAGAAAAAGAACTGAAGAAGGCATGAATATCAGAGGAAAGACGAAGTGAAGAAGGCGTGAATTTATGAGATCTTGGATAGTCAGAGATCACCAAATGGAAAATCTGGTCTTGGATACAACAAGGAAGAAATCAGTACTCCTAAGAAACTTGATGCAGGTCCTTCATTTGTAAAAGGTGAAAATAGGTGTGACATAGGTCCTTCATTTGTAAAGGATGAAGACAAGTTTGACACAGGTAATTCATTTATAAAGGATGAAGACAGGTCTGACACAGGTCCTTCATTTGTAAAGGATGAAGCCAGGTCCGACACATCTCCTTCATTTGTAAAAAGTGAAAGTAGGTATGACTCAGGTTCTTCACATTCAAGAAATAAAGGCAACACTACAAAATTTAGAAGATCAGATCAAGGAAGACATCCAAAAGACACTCAAATACCTCAAAGCAAGTTTAGGAGAGAGACACCTTCTTGGATGAATCAAAGAAGGTATGAGAGTGTTTTTAACATTTATTGTTTTTCTTGTAATGAATATGGTCATAAAGCCTTAGATTGTAGGCATCATGGAAGAAAAAAAGTTGGTAGGTTCAACAACATTTTAAGATGTTGGAACTGCAATCATGTTGGACATATTGCTACAAATTGTTACACTAGTAGATGCTATAGTTGGGGTAGATATGGCCACAAAGACTATAATTGTTGGAACTCAAGAAAACAGTCAACAATAAATGCTTCATACAATACGACAAAAGGAGTMATTGGAACATTGAAGAAAAATGAAGTTGCAATAATAGAAGATCACATAACAAAGTTCAAAAAACCAGGACACTCATAGATGTGGATAGAAAAGACTGAACAAGTGAATATGAGTGAAGTTAATTATTGCAAAAATAATTGCAATCATGTGACACGCATAGTATAAACTTTCTCAGACAACTTTAGAGCAGTGTACAGTAAAGAAGCATCTTGAATAAAGATGGATACATCTGGTTAGAGATTGATGAAAATCAATGGGAAGATCCAAGAGTTGTTTGAATAATGTGAGCTACAATTTCGCAGTGTTCCAATAGGACAAAGACATCCACAGAAGCAACATTATGATGTACAAAATGATGTACATGATATCCTGCAGAAACAACAAGAGGAGAGACACTGTCAGAAAAAACTACCCTTTTAGAAACAAAGGGGGATAACAGTCAGTAAAACTCAGGGGAAGTATTTTGGTTAGTAAATAAGAAAGTGATTAGATTAAGTTTTGAAAACACTTGATCACCACACAAATTGATATCAAGAAGAATACTCATTTGAAACACAAAAATCCCAATCAACTAAGATAACAAGTTAGTAAATTAACAGGGGAAGAAACCTTGTTAGGAAGAGCTACCTTTTTTAGAAACAAAGGGGGAGAGTAGTCAGAAGAAGAGAGAGAGCATATTGACAGGGGGAGTCATTCAATTATGGTAGGAAGAACATGATTGTAGGAAGAGTTACCCAAGTTCAGATTCTAGTCAATAACATACAGAGCTTTACCACATGAGGAAAAACCCTTTTCCATTGATGTCAAAGGGGGAGAGAAAACTTCATACAAAGAAACTTCATAAGAAGAAATCATCATCACAGGGGCATTTTTGTATATGAAGTTAGTGGGTTTCCCTCAATGACAAAGGTGGAGTTTGTTGGACATATTGTCATTGATGGAAATAGTCGATGTGATTATTTGTTGATTATCATTGTGATTTACCAGAGATGAGATTGCCATTCATGTCAACAATATATCAGTCAGCAGAAGATGTGAAACAATATGAAAAGATCAAAAGCGTAAGCTCAGGAGGAGGAGCGAACAATATGCAAAGATAAAAGCTCAAAAGAGAAAACGTTGTACAGAAGCTAGATGAAGATCAAAGCTTAGAAGGGAAAGCACAGTACAAAAGAAAATGCAGAGATAGGCTTAAGCAATTCATGATTATTGTTGATCACGATAGGATCAACAATGTTCCTATAATAAAATATCAGGAGGAGGAGTGAACAATATACAAAATATCAAAAGCGTAAGATCAGAAGGAGGAGCGAACAATATGCAGAGGTCAAAGTTCGGAATCAAAAGCATAAGATCAGAGTGAGAAGCCTCAACAACCATCCGATCAGAGTGAGAAGCCTCAACAGTTGTCTGATCAATAAATTGACCATGTTGATCGTCTCATATTATGGACTTCAGTCATATGAGTGAGCATGGGCTTGAGGACCATTGGAGGATCATGACTGTCGGATTTGCAAGCCAGATCAACGACAGGGATGAATTGCAGGGAGTGAAAGAAGAATTAAACAACTCGCCAGTTACAATCCAGCAATCAGTCTAGATCATTAGATCTCCTAGATCCAAATATCTACGACTGCGGTTGATCCAACAAATGATGATATTAAGTCATATTAAATCGTGAATGTCAGATGCACAATCACCAGATCAACGACAGGGATGAATTGCAGAGATCAAAAGGAGAATTAAATATTGCACTTATTCCAATCCCGCAATTATTCAGGACCGTCTGATATTATAGTTTCGAAGATCAATGATTGTGGTTGACTCACCAACATTGCACAACTTCCAATTGTGGAGTATGGGTGACGAGTTAAATCACTCGCAAGTTGTGGTTCCACAATCATCCTTGATTGTGGATCTTCTTCGAGAATCTTTACAACCGTTGGATCAATTTTGAGTGGAAGGACATGATAAGTGAGGTAAAAAGGTTGAGAGTTGGATTATCCGAATACCCACCAGCCGTCAGATCAAACCCAAATTCCCATCGTTCGTCGGATCATTTTCGAGTGGAAGGATAGGATAAGTGAGATAAGATTCGAGATCTCATTTGTGCAAAATTTTGTTAGCCGTTGGATCATTCTAAGTGGAAGGACAGGATAATATAGCACAATTGGATCGCATAAATATCGAGTTGTCGATCTAAGATCCTAATCAACGAAAAAAATTTAGTTTGGGTTTAAAGTTGCGAGGAGGTTACGCTCCAGAGAAATCTCACTTCAAGAATTCAGTTTGAGATTTGAAATACCCAAAGCCCGAAAATTTGAAATGAATACGGACCATCGGATTTGGAGGACATACAATGACCATTGGATTAGGGTTGTTGGTCAACATACCACATCAACAAGGGCACGTGACAGACCATGTTAGAAGACCACGTTAGCAGACCACGTATACAAGGACATGTGGTAGAACACGACAACAAAAGGCATGTGGCAGACCATGTCAACAAATACACATGGGATAATCAGATGATGACAAGCATCAAGAGGAAATTGGCTCATTCCATGTCTACAAGTTACATATGAAAGTTACGTCACTCCCGGAGAATTGCTTCGGGAGTTTCACCACCAAGAAATGTCAAAAGTACTGAAGTCCCAAAGGACGAAGGTTCGAAGTCGCTCTCAACCGTCGATCTAAGAGACATCGGGAGTGAGGACAACCATTATATCAAGGAGATGAATCTGTCACATCGTCAGACCATGTCAATAGTCCACATCAGTAAGGAAACGTGGCACAATCAGATAATGACAAGTTTCAAGTTGATTCGACATTTTAGGTACGTGGAAATCACGAATGAGAGTGACACATGGTATCTACTCAGCTCGTGACACGTCAACAAGTGACGTAATAAATTTACATCACTCTGGGAGTTTTACCACCAAGACTTTCCCAAAGTCCCAAAGTCTTGAATGTCGAAGTCTCGAAGTGGACATGAGACATCCGATTTGAAGATCACTTCGGGATAATTCTTGTCCGTCGATCTACTATAGTGGAAGGATAGTGTAAGCCGAAGCGTTAACCGACAACAAGTAGTCTCCACCATTTATGACTTACTCAGCAGGTGATCACTCCAAAGGAAAGAAGGGTTTGAGATTTGAAATCTCCAAAGTCTGGATACCCGAAGGAGATCTTGAACGTTAATCCGAGAGGGACATGCGTTAGTGGTCTGTCGGCTTCAGAAGATTGACATATGGAGGAAAGAAGGGGTTGAGAATCAAAATCTCTGAAGTTCAGAGACCCGAAGGAGATCTCGACCGTCGATCTAATGTCGGGTGCACTCACAACCATTGATCAAAAAATAGTGGAAGGATAGCGTAATTATAATAGATGAAGTCACAGAGTAAATGGTGGACATCCATCTCAATGCTTGATTAAGTTCAGGCCATCATATTAAGCCTTGTAAGAATCAAATATGACGATTGATTCGTTTCTGTGAAATTAATGTAAGTCATCCGATTTGTTTGGGAAATCTGATTCAAAAGTTTTGAAAGGTTTCAAACTAAAAATTTCCAAAGGGAAAAGTGCTGAAGTTACGACAACCGTCCATCTCGTCAGAAGATTGAATAGTGACCGTTGATTGATAAGCGCTCAAGCGGTCGTCTCGCCTAACGTCTGAATAACACTATTGGTCATATGGTAAAGAGATTTAAAAAGGAAAAATGGAATGCATCGCTTAAATTTATAAGCCCTTGGTTCTACACCAACGGTCATATGAACATGGTTTGAAGGAAGCATCGATTTCTATAAACACAAAGACGAAGGAAATCGATCCATGCATGTGATCGATTTATGAAAGTGAAGAGGATGCCAGGTTTAAAGTTGAAGACCCGAAACGATGATCTCAGGTGATCCCAAAAATTGTTGTAAATGAAAAAGTTAGTTATAACTGGTTGCACAAGTCGGCCCAATAACTAAAACAAGTTTTGATCATAAAAAAGTATAAATACAACCATGATTGGTTCACCTGGATGGGTTTTTAGGAAGTAGATGTTCTTGGGAAAAGATAGGATCGTTGAGAAAGAGTATCCTATAGAAAAAATGAAAGGGATACATACCTAAAGTTCGTGCAAATATCAGAGAGAAGAAGAAATGAAGAAGGCACAAATATCAGAGGAAAGACGAAGTGAAGAAGTTGTGAATTTCAAAGAGAAGATGAAGTGCAGTGATGAGTGTTGATTGTATACCTGTGATCATGAAACGGAATTGATTCATTAATGAATCACTGCTACTAGAGTTGGTTAAACTCTAGTTTGATAGACTGTGCTCTATTAGCAAGTTGGGTCTTTCTTGAGAGTTGGTGCTCTCCGAGGATTTGGTTCTCCTTACTTCATTTTGTGCTGAAACAAATTAGTTGGTGTTGGGAAAATATTTATTTTTACATTCACATATATTCATATAAACTATATACAAACATCTGGTATCTTCTGTGTCCATTGTGATTATGATTTGGTTGTTCTTAATATGTTCAAATATGTTTTAACTGCTAACTTGTAAGAAGAAGAAAAGTTAGAAAAGTCCACACACTAATTCACCACCCCCTCTTAGTGTGGGTCGTGTGTTCAAAAAGCTATTGAAGAAATATATGTTTATAGTTCCCTTAGGAGTGTCAATAACGAGGAAGGACTATTCTAACAACATAATATCCTCTATATCAAGAAATGAACACATGTATGGAATGCAAATGACTTGGAGGCATTGGTGGCCTATCAAATGCACAAGTTTTTGGCTGGTACTAANCGTCAGCACTGTACGGCCTGCCACGTGTCGCGTCCCCAATCTGCCACGTGTCGTCATCTCTGTCTGCCACGTGTCGCCTTCTGGTTGGCCCACGTCAGCTGTACGGCCCTGCCACATCAGTTGTACGGCCTGACATGTGTCTGTACGGACTGTACGGACAGGTACAGTCAGCATCCCAAAATTTGCCTGTTTGGCTTTTCAGACAGAACGCGATATCTTCCTCATACGGACTTCGTTTGCGATAAAAATTATACCACCGGATTCAGGAAGACGAGATGGACGCAATGACACAGGTTTTGTCGTATTCTAAGCACTTTCATTTTTTAGCATTTTTAAGTCCTATCTGGCTTCTGGATCGGTTTTCAGATCACCAACATCAAGCGGTCTCCACCATTTATGACTTACTCAGCAGGTGATCACTTTGGAGGAAAGAAGGGGTTGATATTTGAAATCTCTGAAGTCTAAATATATGAAGGAGATCTCGACCGTTTATTCGAGAGGGACATGCATCAATGGTCTGTCAGCTCTGAAATATTGACATACGGAGGAAGGAAGGGGTTGAGACTCGATATCTCCGAAGTCCGGAGACCCGAAGGAGATCTCGACCATCGATCCGATGTCGGGTGCACTCACAACTATTGATCAAAACATAGTGGAAGGATAGCATAATTATAATAGACGAAGTCGTGTAGTAAATGGTGGCCATCCATCTCAATGCTTGATTAATTCCTGGCCATCATATTAAGCCTTGTAAGAATCAAATCTGACGATTGATTCATTTCTGTGAAATTAACATAAGCCATCCAATCTGTTCAAGAAATCTGATTCGAAAGTTTTGAAAGGTTCCAAACTCAAAAGTTCGGAAGGGAAAATTGACGAAGTTACAACAGTCGTCCATCTCATCAGAAGATTGAATTGTGACCATTGATTGATAAGCGCTCAAGCACTCGTCTTGCCTAACGTCTGAATAACGCTATTGGTCATATGGTAAAGAGATTTAAAAAGGCAGAATGGAATGTGTTGCTTAAATTGATAAGCTTGTGGTTCTATGCCAACGGTCATATGAACATGGTTTGAAGGAAGCTCTGATTTCTGTAAACACAGAGACGAAGGAAATCGATCCATTCTTGTGATCGATTTATGAAAGTGAAGGGGATGCCAGGTTTAAATTTGAAGACCCGAAACGATAATCTCAGGTGGTCCCAATTTTTTTTTTAAATGAACAAGTTAGTTATAACTTTTTTCACAAGTCGGCCCAATAACTAAAACAAGTTTTGAGCATAAACAAGTATAAATACAACAATGATTGGCTCACTTGGATGGGTTCTTAAAAGGTAGATGTGGTTGTGGAAAAGATAGGCTCGCTGAGAAAGAGCGGCCTGCAGAGAAAATGAAGGGGATACGGAAATGAGGTCCATGAAAATATCAGAGAGAAAAAGAACTGAAGAAGGCATGAATATCAGAGGAAAGACGAAGTGAAGAAGGCATGAATTTATGAGATCTTGGATAGTCAGAGATCACCAAATGGAAAATCTAGTCTTGGATACAACAAGGAATAAATCAGTACTCCTAAGAAACTTGATGCAGGTCCTTCATTTGTAAAAGGTGAAAACAGGTGTGACATAGGTCCTTCATTTGTAAAGGATGAAGACAAGTTTGACACAGGTACTTCATTTATAAAGGATGAAGACAGGTCTGAAACAAGTCCTTCATTTGTAAAGGATGAAGCCAGGTCCGACACATCTCCTTCATTTGTAAAAAGTGAAAGTAGGTATGACTCAGGTTCTTCACATTCAAGAAATAAAGGCAACACTACAAAATTTAGAAGATCAGATCAAGGAAGACATCCAAAAGACACTCAAATACCTCAAAGCAAKTTTAGGAGAGAGACACCTTCTTGGATGAATCAAAGAAGGTATGAGAGTGTTTTTAACATTTATTGTTTTTCTTGTAATGAATATGGTCATAAAGCCTTAGATTGTAGGCATCATGGAAGAAAAAAAGTTGGTAGGTTCAACAACATTTTAAGATGTTGGAACTGCAATCATGTTGGACATATTGCTACAMATTGTTACACTAGTAGATGCTATAGTTGGGGTAGATATGGCCACAAAGACTATAATTGTTGGAACTCAAGAAAACAGTCAACAATAAATGCTTCATACAATACGACAAAAGGAGTMATTGGAACATTGAAGAAAAATGAAGTTGCAATAATAGAAGATCACATAACAAAGTTCAAAAAACCAGGACACTCATAGATGTGGATAGAAAAGACTGAACAAGTGAATATGAGTGAAGTTAATTATTGCAAAAATAATTGCAATCATGTGACACGCATAGTATAAACTTTCTCAGACAACTTTAGAGCAGTGTACAGTAAAGAAGCATCTTGAATAAAGATGGATACATCTGGTTAGAGATTGATGAAAATCAATGGGAAGATCCAAGAGTTGTTTGAATAATGTGAGCTACAATTTCGCAGTGTTCCAATAGGACAAAGACATCCACAGAAGCAACATTATGATGTACAAAATGATGTACATGATATCCTGCAGAAACAACAAGAGGAGAGACACTGTCAGAAAAAACTACCCTTTTAGAAACAAAGGGGGATAACAGTCAGTAAAACTCAGGGGAAGTATTTTGGTTAGTAAATAAGAAAGTGATTAGATTAAGTTTTGAAAACACTTGATCACCACACAAATTGATATCAAGAAGAATACTCATTTGAAACACAAAAATCCCAATCAACTAAGATAACAAGTTAGTAAATTAACAGGGGAAGAAACCTTGTTAGGAAGAGCTACCTTTTTTAGAAACAAAGGGGGAGAGTAGTCAGAAGAAGAGAGAGAGCATATTGACAGGGGGAGTCATTCAATTATGGTAGGAAGAACATGATTGTAGGAAGAGTTACCCAAGTTCAGATTCTAGTCAATAACATACAGAGCTTTACCACATGAGGAAAAACCCTTTTCCATTGATGTCAAAGGGGGAGAGAAAACTTCATACAAAGAAACTTCATAAGAAGAAATCATCATCACAGGGGCATTTTTGTATATGAAGTTAGTGGGTTTCCCTCAATGACAAAGGTGGAGTTTGTTGGACATATTGTCATTGATGGAAATAGTCGATGTGATTATTTGTTGATTATCATTGTGATTTACCAGAGATGAGATTGCCATTCATGTCAACAATATATCAGTCAGCAGAAGATGTGAAACAATATGAAAAGATCAAAAGCGTAAGCTCAGGAGGAGGAGCGAACAATATGCAAAGATAAAAGCTCAAAAGAGAAAACGTTGTACAGAAGCTAGATGAAGATCAAAGCTTAGAAGGGAAAGCACAGTACAAAAGAAAATGCAGAGATAGGCTTAAGCAATTCATGATTATTGTTGATCACGATAGGATCAACAATGTTCCTATAATAAAATATCAGGAGGAGGAGTGAACAATATACAAAATATCAAAAGCGTAAGATCAGAAGGAGGAGCGAACAATATGCAGAGGTCAAAGTTCGGAATCAAAAGCATAAGATCAGAGTGAGAAGCCTCAACAACCATCCGATCAGAGTGAGAAGCCTCAACAGTTGTCTGATCAATAAATTGACCATGTTGATCGTCTCATATTATGGACTTCAGTCATATGAGTGAGCATGGGCTTGAGGACCATTGGAGGATCATGACTGTCGGATTTGCAAGCCAGATCAACGACAGGGATGAATTGCAGGGAGTGAAAGAAGAATTAAACAACTCGCCAGTTACAATCCAGCAATCAGTCTAGATCATTAGATCTCCTAGATCCAAATATCTACGACTGCGGTTGATCCAACAAATGATGATATTAAGTCATATTAAATCGTGAATGTCAGATGCACAATCACCAGATCAACGACAGGGATGAATTGCAGAGATCAAAAGGAGAATTAAATATTGCACTTATTCCAATCCCGCAATTATTCAGGACCGTCTGATATTATAGTTTCGAAGATCAATGATTGTGGTTGACTCACCAACATTGCACAACTTCCAATTGTGGAGTATGGGTGACGAGTTAAATCACTCGCAAGTTGTGGTTCCACAATCATCCTTGATTGTGGATCTTCTTCGAGAATCTTTACAACCGTTGGATCAATTTTGAGTGGAAGGACATGATAAGTGAGGTAAAAAGGTTGAGAGTTGGATTATCCGAATACCCACCAGCCGTCAGATCAAACCCAAATTCCCATCGTTCGTCGGATCATTTTCGAGTGGAAGGATAGGATAAGTGAGATAAGATTCGAGATCTCATTTGTGCAAAATTTTGTTAGCCGTTGGATCATTCTAAGTGGAAGGACAGGATAATATAGCACAATTGGATCGCATAAATATCGAGTTGTCGATCTAAGATCCTAATCAACGAAAAAAATTTAGTTTGGGTTTAAAGTTGCGAGGAGGTTACGCTCCAGAGAAATCTCACTTCAAGAATTCAGTTTGAGATTTGAAATACCCAAAGCCCGAAAATTTGAAATGAATACGGACCATCGGATTTGGAGGACATACAATGACCATTGGATTAGGGTTGTTGGTCAACATACCACATCAACAAGGGCACGTGACAGACCATGTTAGAAGACCACGTTAGCAGACCACGTATACAAGGACATGTGGTAGAACACGACAACAAAAGGCATGTGGCAGACCATGTCAACAAATACACATGGGATAATCAGATGATGACAAGCATCAAGAGGAAATTGGCTCATTCCATGTCTACAAGTTACATATGAAAGTTACGTCACTCCCGGAGAATTGCTTCGGGAGTTTCACCACCAAGAAATGTCAAAAGTACTGAAGTCCCAAAGGACGAAGGTTCGAAGTCGCTCTCAACCGTCGATCTAAGAGACATCGGGAGTGAGGACAACCATTATATCAAGGAGATGAATCTGTCACATCGTCAGACCATGTCAATAGTCCACATCAGTAAGGAAACGTGGCACAATCAGATAATGACAAGTTTCAAGTTGATTCGACATTTTAGGTACGTGGAAATCACGAATGAGAGTGACACATGGTATCTACTCAGCTCGTGACACGTCAACAAGTGACGTAATAAATTTACATCACTCTGGGAGTTTTACCACCAAGACTTTCCCAAAGTCCCAAAGTCTTGAATGTCGAAGTCTCGAAGTGGACATGAGACATCCGATTTGAAGATCACTTCGGGATAATTCTTGTCCGTCGATCTACTATAGTGGAAGGATAGTGTAAGCCGAAGCGTTAACCGACAACAAGTAGTCTCCACCATTTATGACTTACTCAGCAGGTGATCACTCCAAAGGAAAGAAGGGTTTGAGATTTGAAATCTCCAAAGTCTGGATACCCGAAGGAGATCTTGAACGTTAATCCGAGAGGGACATGCGTTAGTGGTCTGTCGGCTTCAGAAGATTGACATATGGAGGAAAGAAGGGGTTGAGAATCAAAATCTCTGAAGTTCAGAGACCCGAAGGAGATCTCGACCGTCGATCTAATGTCGGGTGCACTCACAACCATTGATCAAAAAATAGTGGAAGGATAGCGTAATTATAATAGATGAAGTCACAGAGTAAATGGTGGACATCCATCTCAATGCTTGATTAAGTTCAGGCCATCATATTAAGCCTTGTAAGAATCAAATATGACGATTGATTCGTTTCTGTGAAATTAATGTAAGTCATCCGATTTGTTTGGGAAATCTGATTCAAAAGTTTTGAAAGGTTTCAAACTAAAAATTTCCAAAGGGAAAAGTGCTGAAGTTACGACAACCGTCCATCTCGTCAGAAGATTGAATAGTGACCGTTGATTGATAAGCGCTCAAGCGGTCGTCTCGCCTAACGTCTGAATAACACTATTGGTCATATGGTAAAGAGATTTAAAAAGGAAAAATGGAATGCATCGCTTAAATTTATAAGCCCTTGGTTCTACACCAACGGTCATATGAACATGGTTTGAAGGAAGCATCGATTTCTATAAACACAAAGACGAAGGAAATCGATCCATGCATGTGATCGATTTATGAAAGTGAAGAGGATGCCAGGTTTAAAGTTGAAGACCCGAAACGATGATCTCAGGTGATCCCAAAAATTGTTGTAAATGAAAAAGTTAGTTATAACTGGTTGCACAAGTCGGCCCAATAACTAAAACAAGTTTTGATCATAAAAAAGTATAAATACAACCATGATTGGTTCACCTGGATGGGTTTTTAGGAAGTAGATGTTCTTGGGAAAAGATAGGATCGTTGAGAAAGAGTATCCTATAGAAAAAATGAAAGGGATACATACCTAAAGTTCGTGCAAATATCAGAGAGAAGAAGAAATGAAGAAGGCACAAATATCAGAGGAAAGACGAAGTGAAGAAGTTGTGAATTTCAAAGAGAAGATGAAGTGCAGTGATGAGTGTTGATTGTATACCTGTGATCATGAAACGGAATTGATTCATTAATGAATCACTGCTACTAGAGTTGGTTAAACTCTAGTTTGATAGACTGTGCTCTATTAGCAAGTTGGGTCTTTCTTGAGAGTTGGTGCTCTCCGAGGATTTGGTTCTCCTTACTTCATTTTGTGCTGAAACAAATTAGTTGGTGTTGGGAAAATATTTATTTTTACATTCACATATATTCATATAAACTATATACAAACATCTGGTATCTTCTGTGTCCATTGTGATTATGATTTGGTTGTTCTTAATATGTTCAAATATGTTTTAACTGCTAACTTGTAAGAAGAAGAAAAGTTAGAAAAGTCCACACACTAATTCACCACCCCCTCTTAGTGTGGGTCGTGTGTTCAAAAAGCTATTGAAGAAATATATGTTTATAGTTCCCTTAGGAGTGTCAATAACGAGGAAGGACTATTCTAACAACATAATATCCTCTATATCAAGAAATGAACACATGTATGGAATGCAAATGACTTGGAGGCATTGGTGGCCTATCAAATGCACAAGTTTTTGGCTGGTACTAACAAATGCAACTGTCACATAGTAATACCCACCATAACTTGAAATTTTGTTGAGGTTGAATGTTATGGGGGTCAACGGGATCAAAAGAAAATGATGACTCTTTTTGTGTCATCTAATATTTCTCATTTATTATTAATGGAATGAGATCCAAGATACCGGTACCCTCCTGGGAACTGGTGCTAATGTTGACAGGGAAGGAAGCATGACTAAAAGAAGCGAAGGTCTCTGTTGAAATCAACTTGATCAAATGGATGGTATCCGATACTGAATGGTGATATGAACGATGTGTAGAATTTGTGAGACCCAAATACTTCCCATGGTTGGGGTAAGGTAGTAAAATGGTAGAAACTATGAAACATATTATGGTGTTAGGGGGATGACCAAAAATGGGGATAGACAACGCTAAGGTGATAAATATGAAAAATATGTAAAAGTAGGGCAAAAGATAGAGATAGAGGAAAAATGTGTCTGAGATACTTGAGTTTTGGCCATGAAAAGAGTTGTTTTGAAGGTATGGTGATGAAGTTGAGATGCTCTAACCAAGGGAGACATGGGTTTCTTTTTCCAAGGTAAAACAATTTCATCGACTGCGATGACTAAAATCTAGTGTAAGTCTTATGGAAAATTTGAAAAGTACTTTATGCATTTACCAAATGAATAAAGAATAATTGATATTGAAAGTATGTAAACAAAAATGGGTGCCCCAGTGAATGATTTCTTGGTATTGTTGGGGTGCAAGTATTATGGAGTTGACTGATGGAGGGTGGGGGGCCCAGTAGTAAGTTTTTGTATTGGGTAGATGAGTGGAGTATGAACTTGAAAATGGTCAAGTGATGTGAGATGATATTGTGGGCTAATAAAAATGCATAGGTGAATTTAGTGTAACCAATAAAACATGGATTGGGATTCCATAATGGGAAGGTTAGCAAGATGACGAGAAAGAAGTATGAGGTTCTTATTTTGGGGTGTAACACTACTAGGATTCCCAATCGTAAGGGGTAGATAAACATGCGTGTTGATTCGTCAAGGGGAAAANATTGGAACATTGAAGAAAAATGAAGTTGCAATAATAGAAGATCACATAACAAAGTTCAAAAAACCAGGACACTCATAGATGTGGATAGAAAAGACTGAACAAGTGAATATGAGTGAAGTTAATTATTGCAAAAATAATTGCAATCATGTGACACGCATAGTATAAACTTTCTCAGACAACTTTAGAGCAGTGTACAGTAAAGAAGCATCTTGAATAAAGATGGATACATCTGGTTAGAGATTGATGAAAATCAATGGGAAGATCCAAGAGTTGTTTGAATAATGTGAGCTACAATTTCGCAGTGTTCCAATAGGACAAAGACATCCACAGAAGCAACATTATGATGTACAAAATGATGTACATGATATCCTGCAGAAACAACAAGAGGAGAGACACTGTCAGAAAAAACTACCCTTTTAGAAACAAAGGGGGATAACAGTCAGTAAAACTCAGGGGAAGTATTTTGGTTAGTAAATAAGAAAGTGATTAGATTAAGTTTTGAAAACACTTGATCACCACACAAATTGATATCAAGAAGAATACTCATTTGAAACACAAAAATCCCAATCAACTAAGATAACAAGTTAGTAAATTAACAGGGGAAGAAACCTTGTTAGGAAGAGCTACCTTTTTTAGAAACAAAGGGGGAGAGTAGTCAGAAGAAGAGAGAGAGCATATTGACAGGGGGAGTCATTCAATTATGGTAGGAAGAACATGATTGTAGGAAGAGTTACCCAAGTTCAGATTCTAGTCAATAACATACAGAGCTTTACCACATGAGGAAAAACCCTTTTCCATTGATGTCAAAGGGGGAGAGAAAACTTCATACAAAGAAACTTCATAAGAAGAAATCATCATCACAGGGGCATTTTTGTATATGAAGTTAGTGGGTTTCCCTCAATGACAAAGGTGGAGTTTGTTGGACATATTGTCATTGATGGAAATAGTCGATGTGATTATTTGTTGATTATCATTGTGATTTACCAGAGATGAGATTGCCATTCATGTCAACAATATATCAGTCAGCAGAAGATGTGAAACAATATGAAAAGATCAAAAGCGTAAGCTCAGGAGGAGGAGCGAACAATATGCAAAGATAAAAGCTCAAAAGAGAAAACGTTGTACAGAAGCTAGATGAAGATCAAAGCTTAGAAGGGAAAGCACAGTACAAAAGAAAATGCAGAGATAGGCTTAAGCAATTCATGATTATTGTTGATCACGATAGGATCAACAATGTTCCTATAATAAAATATCAGGAGGAGGAGTGAACAATATACAAAATATCAAAAGCGTAAGATCAGAAGGAGGAGCGAACAATATGCAGAGGTCAAAGTTCGGAATCAAAAGCATAAGATCAGAGTGAGAAGCCTCAACAACCATCCGATCAGAGTGAGAAGCCTCAACAGTTGTCTGATCAATAAATTGACCATGTTGATCGTCTCATATTATGGACTTCAGTCATATGAGTGAGCATGGGCTTGAGGACCATTGGAGGATCATGACTGTCGGATTTGCAAGCCAGATCAACGACAGGGATGAATTGCAGGGAGTGAAAGAAGAATTAAACAACTCGCCAGTTACAATCCAGCAATCAGTCTAGATCATTAGATCTCCTAGATCCAAATATCTACGACTGCGGTTGATCCAACAAATGATGATATTAAGTCATATTAAATCGTGAATGTCAGATGCACAATCACCAGATCAACGACAGGGATGAATTGCAGAGATCAAAAGGAGAATTAAATATTGCACTTATTCCAATCCCGCAATTATTCAGGACCGTCTGATATTATAGTTTCGAAGATCAATGATTGTGGTTGACTCACCAACATTGCACAACTTCCAATTGTGGAGTATGGGTGACGAGTTAAATCACTCGCAAGTTGTGGTTCCACAATCATCCTTGATTGTGGATCTTCTTCGAGAATCTTTACAACCGTTGGATCAATTTTGAGTGGAAGGACATGATAAGTGAGGTAAAAAGGTTGAGAGTTGGATTATCCGAATACCCACCAGCCGTCAGATCAAACCCAAATTCCCATCGTTCGTCGGATCATTTTCGAGTGGAAGGATAGGATAAGTGAGATAAGATTCGAGATCTCATTTGTGCAAAATTTTGTTAGCCGTTGGATCATTCTAAGTGGAAGGACAGGATAATATAGCACAATTGGATCGCATAAATATCGAGTTGTCGATCTAAGATCCTAATCAACGAAAAAAATTTAGTTTGGGTTTAAAGTTGCGAGGAGGTTACGCTCCAGAGAAATCTCACTTCAAGAATTCAGTTTGAGATTTGAAATACCCAAAGCCCGAAAATTTGAAATGAATACGGACCATCGGATTTGGAGGACATACAATGACCATTGGATTAGGGTTGTTGGTCAACATACCACATCAACAAGGGCACGTGACAGACCATGTTAGAAGACCACGTTAGCAGACCACGTATACAAGGACATGTGGTAGAACACGACAACAAAAGGCATGTGGCAGACCATGTCAACAAATACACATGGGATAATCAGATGATGACAAGCATCAAGAGGAAATTGGCTCATTCCATGTCTACAAGTTACATATGAAAGTTACGTCACTCCCGGAGAATTGCTTCGGGAGTTTCACCACCAAGAAATGTCAAAAGTACTGAAGTCCCAAAGGACGAAGGTTCGAAGTCGCTCTCAACCGTCGATCTAAGAGACATCGGGAGTGAGGACAACCATTATATCAAGGAGATGAATCTGTCACATCGTCAGACCATGTCAATAGTCCACATCAGTAAGGAAACGTGGCACAATCAGATAATGACAAGTTTCAAGTTGATTCGACATTTTAGGTACGTGGAAATCACGAATGAGAGTGACACATGGTATCTACTCAGCTCGTGACACGTCAACAAGTGACGTAATAAATTTACATCACTCTGGGAGTTTTACCACCAAGACTTTCCCAAAGTCCCAAAGTCTTGAATGTCGAAGTCTCGAAGTGGACATGAGACATCCGATTTGAAGATCACTTCGGGATAATTCTTGTCCGTCGATCTACTATAGTGGAAGGATAGTGTAAGCCGAAGCGTTAACCGACAACAAGTAGTCTCCACCATTTATGACTTACTCAGCAGGTGATCACTCCAAAGGAAAGAAGGGTTTGAGATTTGAAATCTCCAAAGTCTGGATACCCGAAGGAGATCTTGAACGTTAATCCGAGAGGGACATGCGTTAGTGGTCTGTCGGCTTCAGAAGATTGACATATGGAGGAAAGAAGGGGTTGAGAATCAAAATCTCTGAAGTTCAGAGACCCGAAGGAGATCTCGACCGTCGATCTAATGTCGGGTGCACTCACAACCATTGATCAAAAAATAGTGGAAGGATAGCGTAATTATAATAGATGAAGTCACAGAGTAAATGGTGGACATCCATCTCAATGCTTGATTAAGTTCAGGCCATCATATTAAGCCTTGTAAGAATCAAATATGACGATTGATTCGTTTCTGTGAAATTAATGTAAGTCATCCGATTTGTTTGGGAAATCTGATTCAAAAGTTTTGAAAGGTTTCAAACTAAAAATTTCCAAAGGGAAAAGTGCTGAAGTTACGACAACCGTCCATCTCGTCAGAAGATTGAATAGTGACCGTTGATTGATAAGCGCTCAAGCGGTCGTCTCGCCTAACGTCTGAATAACACTATTGGTCATATGGTAAAGAGATTTAAAAAGGAAAAATGGAATGCATCGCTTAAATTTATAAGCCCTTGGTTCTACACCAACGGTCATATGAACATGGTTTGAAGGAAGCATCGATTTCTATAAACACAAAGACGAAGGAAATCGATCCATGCATGTGATCGATTTATGAAAGTGAAGAGGATGCCAGGTTTAAAGTTGAAGACCCGAAACGATGATCTCAGGTGATCCCAAAAATTGTTGTAAATGAAAAAGTTAGTTATAACTGGTTGCACAAGTCGGCCCAATAACTAAAACAAGTTTTGATCATAAAAAAGTATAAATACAACCATGATTGGTTCACCTGGATGGGTTTTTAGGAAGTAGATGTTCTTGGGAAAAGATAGGATCGTTGAGAAAGAGTATCCTATAGAAAAAATGAAAGGGATACATACCTAAAGTTCGTGCAAATATCAGAGAGAAGAAGAAATGAAGAAGGCACAAATATCAGAGGAAAGACGAAGTGAAGAAGTTGTGAATTTCAAAGAGAAGATGAAGTGCAGTGATGAGTGTTGATTGTATACCTGTGATCATGAAACGGAATTGATTCATTAATGAATCACTGCTACTAGAGTTGGTTAAACTCTAGTTTGATAGACTGTGCTCTATTAGCAAGTTGGGTCTTTCTTGAGAGTTGGTGCTCTCCGAGGATTTGGTTCTCCTTACTTCATTTTGTGCTGAAACAAATTAGTTGGTGTTGGGAAAATATTTATTTTTACATTCACATATATTCATATAAACTATATACAAACATCTGGTATCTTCTGTGTCCATTGTGATTATGATTTGGTTGTTCTTAATATGTTCAAATATGTTTTAACTGCTAACTTGTAAGAAGAAGAAAAGTTAGAAAAGTCCACACACTAATTCACCACCCCCTCTTAGTGTGGGTCGTGTGTTCAAAAAGCTATTGAAGAAATATATGTTTATAGTTCCCTTAGGAGTGTCAATAACGAGGAAGGACTATTCTAACAACATAATATCCTCTATATCAAGAAATGAACACATGTATGGAATGCAAATGACTTGGAGGCATTGGTGGCCTATCAAATGCACAAGTTTTTGGCTGGTACTAAGAAATGCAACTGTCACATAGTAAGACCCACCATAACTTGAAATTTTGTTGAGGTTGAATGTTATGGGGGTCAACGGGATCAAAAGAAAATGATGACTCTTTTTGTGTCATCTAATATTGCTCATTTATTATTAATGGAATGAGATCCAAGATACCGGTACCCTCTTGGGAACTGGTGCTAATGTTGACAGGGAAGGAAGCATGACTAAAAGAAGCGAAGGTCTCTGTTGAAATCAACTTGATCAAATGGATGGTATTCGGTACTGAATGGCGAGATGAACGATGTGTAGAATTTGTGAGACCCAAATACTTCCCATGGTTGGGGTAAGGTAGTAAAATGGTAGAAACTATGAAACATATTATGGTGTTAGGGGGACGACCAAAAATGGGGATAGACAACGCTAAGGTGATAAATATGAAAAATATGTAAAAGTAGGGCAAAAGATAGAGATAGAGGAAAAATGTGTCTGAGATACTTGAGTTTTGGCCATGAAAAGAGTTGTTTTGAAGGTATGGTGATGAAGTTGAGATGCTCTAACCAAGGGAGACATGGGTTTCTTTTTCCAAGGTAAAACAATTTCATCGACTGCGATGACTAAAATCTAGTGTAAGTCTTATGGAAAATTTGAAAAGTACTTTATGCATTTACCAAATGAATAAAGAATAATTGATATTGAAAGTATGTAAACAAAAATGGGTGCCCCAGTGAATGATTTCTTGGTATTGTTGGGGTGCAAGTATTATGGAGTTGACTGATGGAGGGTGGGGGGCCCAGTAGTAAGTTTTTGTATTGGGTAGATGAGTGGAGTATGAACTTGCAAATGGTCAAGTGATGTGAGATGATATTGTGGGCTAATAAAAATGCATAGGTGAATTTAGTGTAACCAATAAAACATGGAGTGGGATTCCATAATGGAAAGGTTAGCAAGATGACGAGAAAGAAGTATGAGGTTCTTATTTTGGGGTGTAACACTACTAGGATTCCCAATCGTAAGGGGTAGAGAAACATGCGTGTTGATTCGTCAAGGGGAAAATATATGTGAGACAAATAATAGAGGTGAGAATGCTACCGGGTGACAGTACATGAATGTAATCGAAGTGAGGGTACTGCAAAGCCAGGTGTGTGGTCCTAAGGGTAAATGTCAAGGGGTAGGACTGGGATATGCATCTATTTACAGAGGGTGTGAGTGCATGATAATGATGGTCATATACCTGAAGGGGCCATGAGGTGGCCAAAATGGAATGGGTTGTATGTCATTGTAACAAGTACCTATACACATGAAAACAAAATACCTGATGTGAAAAATATTTGATGATATAAAACATGTGATAACTATTTGAATGAGAATAAATGTGCATACATGTGCCTGGTGCTCGGATATGGATCCCCGGGACTTCTTAGAAAAATGGAAAATGGGTGATATCGACATGTAGGGGACAAATTCAGGATCAATCTATTGTGAACAGTGTGAAAAATAGGGCTCTTGGGCTCTTGAATGGGGATTTTGAAGTTTGGGGAGAGGACATATGTATTAGCGTGGGGCCCACAATGCGACCTCAGTTATACCAGAACGATTTGAGTTTTGATGGCTAGTTTTCATGCATTTGTGATCGATACCAGGGCGTGGGGACATCGATTGAATGTGTGGGAGACTCTGGTAAGTGGTCTAGACCTCCTACAAATTTTGGTTTTGGTATTTTTTGTAATGGGGGTCGTACGACCATTTTTTATCTCGACTTTGTAGCCGAGGATGTTGTATATGTTTTATGAAACATTGTGGCACCATGTTTATATATGTATGGATATATATTTTTTATGATGATGTTTCTAATTGTTACACATGTATGATGTGATGTATGAATTGTTGCTTATTTTGATGTTGATGATAGATGAATTATGGTGAAAAATTAACGTGTATGCTAATGTGATAAATTCCAATCTAGAACTTGATTAGTCATGTTATCTGCAACTTGGTTGAGACTCATAGGAATATGTGTGAATGTGATGGATTCAAAATTATGAGATAGAAGTCTAACTTGCAAGTATTTGCGATATAGGCATGGATCACAGATGCGATACATATTATTCAACTGCAGAACGATGAGTTGGGAATCTAGGAGAACGCTTAGGTGATGAATATGGAGGTGACTGGATTTTGAGAGGAGACCAAAGATGACAACATACTTAGCTTGGTTATTGGTGGCAGGTCTGAGACATATACCACTTAAATGGAGTAATATATGTTATGGGGTGTAAATGGCCTAAGTTTTTGAAGCAAGATTCTGAGTCCAGCAACCGGCACCATCAACATAGCCGATGTGGTAGGTGGATGGATAATTCATCTATAAAAACAAGGAAACAAGATTAGACATATGGATTTGGGAGGTTTGTGAAAAAATATTAAAAACTCTACGAAAATACAAGAAGAAACCTAAGGTAGAGTGGCTATGCTAAGGGTAAATTTTCTTCAAGTACAATCTATTGATATGGTATTTGAGTGTAGCCCCTTTGGGATCGTCTTGGATGTAGGCACCCTTAGTCAGGCAATGGAGAATGATGTATGGTCCATGCCATGGAAACTCAAATTTTTCATGGCCTAAGGTGTCATGAGAAATGTCATAGGCCAATATGAGGTCTCCTTCAGTAAAGGACCGAAGGTTAACTTGGAGATCAAAGACAGATTTGGACCATTTCTTGGCTGCTTCATTATTTTGTAGAGAGGATCAGCAATCCTCACTGAGAGATTCAATTTTTAGCAATGCTCCACCAGAGTGGTTTCTAGTAGGAGTTCGATTGTAGTGCGTAGGGTAGGGATTTTGCATTCGATGGGGAGTATGACTTCGACTCCGTGAACTAGATGAAATGGTGTGAAGCCAGTTGTCATTTTGATTGTCATACGATATGCCTTTAGATATGAGAAGAGCATGTGATGCTAGTTGGTTTTATGTTTAGTGGACATTATGACTCAGACTACTTTCTGGGTAGTGGACATTCATGAGACATGGTCCTCGCAGACACCATTGTGGAAATAATTCAATACCTTCTCGAGTTTCTCAATGGTGAGGCAACATCTAAGGAAAGTATCAGAACCCTTGTGATAAAAAACTTCTCTGATGAGGAGGTAATGGGAGGCTTGATGGAAGATACAATGTCGTTCATCAAGAGATAGGTGGGGGCTGAACTTTTGAGTGCATAAATACATGAAGATATAATCATACCATGGTTCGTTGGATGATATACAAATAAATATTCATCTAGGAAGTATTCATTGATGAGGGTGTCAGTAGAAGAGGATGGGATATCTAAAATTATTTTGGCAAGGACAAGGGATATGTTTCATTTAGGAGTAGTCAAATCGAGATCATATTCCTGAAGGATAATGATCCATCGAGTAAATTTTCCATTGATTTAGCATCGACTAAGCGAGTAATGCACTAGGTTAGAATATTCCATGACCTTGGTAGTTCAAAGCAAGATATAATGACGCTAGTTTTAGACTACTAGGACAACCTCTAGGAATAATTTCTCTTTGTGATTGTACTTCATAGGTGGCCCAGAAAGGTTCTTAATGATGTAGTAAATTATGTTCTCTCACCCATCATCTCCTATTTGAACTAAGACACCTACAATAGATACCTCAGAGGTGGATAGGTATAGGATGTAATCCTTGTTGAAGTCGGGCGGATTGATCAAGGGAGATTTGCTAAGTGATTCTTTCAATGAATTAAAAGCAACTTGGGTTTGTTGATCCCAATGTAATGGAATATCATGTCATAATAAGTGTAAGAATCCATGGGTGCAAATGGCATAATCAAGAACAAATTAGTGTAGGAAGTTGGCTTTGCCTTGGAGACTTTGAATCTGGTGAAATTTCTTTGGAGGGGGGATTTCATTATTGGTATGGAATTTTAGGGGGTTCACTATGATCCCCTCTTGGGAAACATTAAAACTGAGAAGGCATTTGAAAGTAACACATAATACAGACTTGAGGGGGTTCAAGTGTATGCTATATCTGCAAAAATGTTGAAATACAAGTTGAAAATGTTCTAAATGTTCTAAACACTTCTTTAAACGAGTGGTGAAATCGTCTAAGTAGGCTAGGATGATGTGGGAAAGATCATGGAAAACGTATGTCATGGCATGGTGGAAAGAGGCTCATGTGTTCTTGAGCCGAAATGGCATGAACCGATAGGAAAAGGTACCCCAAGAGGTGGTAAATGCAGTTTTGTATTAGTCTTTCTGATAGATTTGGATTTGGTTGTAGCCGAAGAATTTGTCCATTAGTGAGAGGACTTCATGTTCAACACATGCATCAATATCTTGGTCAATGAATGGGATTGGGAAACTTTCCTTGGGCCAAGCTTGGTTGAGGGGTCATGGAAATCTGTGCAAACTCAGATGTTATGTTGCTTTTTGTTGATGGTCACATGGTTCTAGACCCAAGATGTGTGTGCAATGGGGTAGATGAACCCAAAAAAACATAACTTGTCGATTTCGGCTTTGATAGCCATGGATTTTGARGGATTTAGTGGTATTTTCTTTTTGAGGAAAAGAGGCGACATCAGACCATGTGTCAATGCGATGTTCGACAATGGTTGGGTCTAATTCATACATTTATATGTATGACCATGAAAAACATCTCGAAATTCCTGAAGGAGAGATTTATAAGTGGTTATTTCTTCAGGAGAACATGCGGCTCTGAGAGTGATCTCTTCGACAGTACCAGGTTTGACTGATATGTCAATTTTGATGGTATCAGATATTTTGGCCATGCTGCCTTCTTCAAAAGCATAAGGTGTTGGTATTAGGTTATTTGACCAATCTACATGTCTCGGGGGGATGAAATATTTAGTTTCAATCACGTAGACATGAGTGCCTAGGCGGGGTTGAAATTCTTATTAGGATAAGAAGAAAGATCTGTGATGCATGGAATCCCATGGATAATCAGGTGTTGTCATGGCCTCTAATATATCTTTGTCAGATTGGAATATGTGGGAGAATAATGGGTCCTCAAATGTCTAAGCAGGTGGATGGGATGTGTTGTTATCCAATGTTTGATCAAGATAAGTGACGATGTTTATGTATATGGAAGTTTGAAGGGTGAAGATATTCTTCCATCGGTAAAAGTGGTTCAACGGAAGGAGGGGAATTGACTTCACTAGACGAAATATACCATATATCCATATATGAGTGTGGATCATAAGTGATTGGTGGAGGTAGGATGTCATGCCGAGGACTTACGTGTGATTTTGGTGGATTTGGAGGGAAGTATTATAATGATTCAACTATATGGATGGACAAGGGGGTCAAGGGTAACAGGTTGATCCCTAAGGGGTGGGTGGAGTGATTTCCCTGAAGGGGTGTCGCTAGTGTTGGGACACATGCATCTAGAACTGATGTTTGGATATGTGGGAGAGAAGGCATGTGGTGAGCTCAATATTCCACAGTGAGTGCGAACATATATGTGTAATGGTCCAATTGATCACGTAGTGCACAAGGGCACCACATACATCCATTGACTGAAGTGGATATGTGATAAATGTCTGTGATGTTAGCAGGAGGGGATTGCAAGGGTTCAAAGAAGGATGTTTATCTTACTGCCACTAAAGTTTCCCGGAATCTAGGGATATACAGGCAATGGTGCATGTAATGACCATATTATGAGCATATGGTGCATGCAGAATTGGTTCGTAAGGATTTCTTCTTTGTTGAAGAAGACTATGTTTGAGTGGGTTCTACCACTGGAGTAGGGAGTAATGGTGCCAATTTTGGAAGATGAATTAGATTGCGTAATTCAAGTAATGTAGGGAAAATATTGGTCGGGTGTCGAATTGTTGCGCAAAGTGCACATGGTGGTTGAACTCAGGGTCAAGTGGCTCCTTTATTTTTCTTGTTTCCCCCTTTATTATATGATTTGTTGCAATAGTGTGACCAATTGGCGGTGTCGATGTTTGGACCATCAGTTGTGTAGGAGAAAACTCTGGCTGAGATGGGAGGGATGGTACTGGTACCATAGTTGGTGGTTCAAGATACCAAATGGGAATAATAATCACCATCCTTGACAATGTGATAGTAGAAGATAATTGATATGTTGAGACTCTGGGTGGGGGTAAAAGAAGGGGATTTGGGTTAGGACTTGAGGAACTATTTTCCAAATGGGTGGTAGGGGTTCAATCGTCAAATTTTGTTCAAGACTAGGTTGTGATGTCGAAATCACCGAGGTAGATTGAGGTATGAAGGCCTCTAGGGTAACTTGGCATATGTGTTCTTCAGGGGAAGAATCATCAGGTATTTCCCCGCCATCTTAGGTGATAGCAGATACCTAGGCTCCTCTAGTGGGTAAGGGTGAAGGGGGATCTCCTATATAAGAACCCACAAGTGATGGGTCTCTAACTTTTCTCAGTCTTATTCCAACAATGAATGAGATGTGGAACTAGACCATATGATTGGGAGTACATTGTCTATATTCCTTGAATGATTGGGCTCATAGTGAGTTAACTAATCAATGGTAACTATCTTCCCATTGTGAGGGAAAATCATGGTGCAGAAAATGAAATATGTGACCTCTTTCATGGCACACATGTAACTTCACCGAAAGAGGGTATTGTAATCCAAAGGGGAATCGATGAATTCAATATCAATGATAATGGTTTTTCCCCCAAGTTCTACAAGAAATTTTTGGTAGAGGCCTTCTGGTTTTGATGGATGGCCATCATATGCCCTAAGGGTAATCTCTAATGGGATGAGTTTAGGAGAACCAAGTTTTTTCCATATTGTTTTGGACATGATACATGTAGATGTCCCTTCATCGATGATGCACTGATGTATTGGGTGGTTTCAAATATTTATGGGTATTTGGAAAGACACCAAAGATGGGAGTCATGGTTCACTATTATCTAGATCAAAAGTGATTAGACGAGTATCTGATGGGTCGAATTCCCCCAATGTTTAAAGAAAGGTATTCATATAAGACGAACAAGTTTGGAGGACCTCCAAGACAGACAAGGCTACTGGATATTGAGCTAAGTCATCAACTAAAATATAACTGTGTGTATCCCTTGCATGGGGATTGCTTACATTCCAACATAGTGGTGCATGGGGGATGTGAGTAGCAGTTTCTATGATAGAGAGAGGGATCATCAATGGTTTCCTTGCTGGTGATGGGGATGAATCTGATGTAGTCGACGTAGAGTTAGGAGAAATATCTTATTACCGATTGTGCGTCTGGAGAAGGATATCCTCTTTAATGGTGAGGAGGATGGGTAGATCTGTGGGGTTTCTAGATTGAGGCTAACCTAGGTTGGGATTTTGTGCCATCTGTTGTGGGGTAGGGACTATTTCCTGTTGGGTGTTAATGAATCCCTAGTGAGAATTGGGTTCTATAGAACCATTGGAGTTTGGGGTTGCAAGTAGTTTTGTGGTATTTGTGGAGCACCTTAAGGTGCAAGAGATTGTTGCATATTCATGGATTCTTTCATCTGTTTGTAGTTGGAAATTTGAGGACAATGATGAGTATAATGTCCATACTCACAACATAATGTGCAAGGGAAGTTGGTTCTAATACTGTTAATCTTCCCCTGTCATTGTTGGTTATTATTGTTTCCCCCGATTTGTTTTTGATTTGGTTCTCAGTGCCCCCTATTGGAGGATTTGGTTGCTGGGTTTCCCCCCTATCTTTGGTTGGTGTTATTTTTTTTCTTTTCTTTCTTCTTTTTGTTGGATTGGTTGTAGTTAATTTTTCAAAGTATTAAAATTGTTGAATAGAGGAAGATTGAAAATACACTACACTAACCTGTTGTTGACCATGTGGTGTGGAAACTTGTTGTGGAGGGCCTGGAAATGGAAAATATGGATTACATCATGGGGAAGGTCCATAAGGAGTGTATGAGGTTGATTTACCTCCTCTGTTGTTGGGGTTATAAGTTGGGTCCATGGACAGACCAACAACTGAGTTCTGAATCTAACTTGGAGGTGGTGGAGGGATATGTTCCCCCATTGTAGGAGTTGGTGGAACTATAAATGGGGGAGGAGGTGTGAGGGAAGGATAGTATGGTGTTCCTCCATATGATTTGGGGTAGGGTTTGTCCACAAATGTGGGTGCCTATTGAGAATATGGGTTAAAGTGTACCATTGATCCAATCAACCCATATGCAGTGTGTGAGGCTCCAGGTTTTTATTGACCAAATGGTAGAGGACGAGGAGCATAGGGTAATATTGTGTAGAGATACCCCAACTGAGAGTAGATTAGGTCAAGTTGTTGATTTTTGGTTATAACTTCATATTCGCTTTGGGGCATGGTCGTGGCCACATATTTTGCGATGACGGGGACTAGTGATTTGAGGAACCAATATAGTCATTGTTGGGGGGTGGTATATGAATTGCATACACTTCTCCATCGATGCCATTCATGGATGTGATATGCAATATGGACGGATGTGGTTTTCTTGAACTCGTAAAGGAGTTCCAGGCCTATATGATCGCATACGTGTAGTTGAGAGAAGGCTAAGAAGGATTTGGCCAATGTTTCAAAGGTTGTGGGAGACCTTGATTTTTCATCCACATACCACTTGGCATATGGGCCTATGAGAGTTCTCTAGAACAACCGTAATTGAACATAATACGCTATGGTGATGTTATAAGAACACCGTGGATGGAAGGACATGACATGATTTTCATAATCTTCACCAAGATTCTCCTAAAATTTAGGGATAAAAGAGGGAAACTTAGTGGGCATGTTGGGCCAAGAGGGATCATTTAAATAAGGGTCATTTTTTAGTTTAGTTAGATCTAGAATATTCAAAGATGCTAAGTATGGTAAGTTGGGTGTAGGTGCAACCATGGTGTGTGATGGTCAGGAGGTATTTCCTTAGGAGGATGGTTGGGAGCTTGTACCTTGAAAAGAATGTTGGGATCCACCTCCTTGTGATGGAGGAGTAGTGGGTGGGTTGTTCTGGTTGGTGGTGCCTAGAAAGGTGCACCCAATAAAAGATTATCCTAAAACAATGGCACTCACTAGTGTGTGTGTTGGTTGCGATGACGTGTCAAAAAAATTGGGGACACCTCCTAATATTGGAGGGAGGTGTCTCAAGAATCTAGAATGATGGGGATTTTGTGGTTCCCCTATGATCTTGGACTATATGTGAATGTGTGAACATGCTAGTGAGAAGAATAAATGAACAAGTTCTTTGGTAAATGTAGACCATCTCAACGATGTTTTAAATCTACATGTAATCAACAAGTGGAGATAAAACATAAACGCATAACAATGTAAGATGGTTTTGGGTTTTATCCTCATGGGGGAATAAAATAAATAACATGTGTCCTAAAATACCTATCGTCCTTCATCTAAAAAAGCATTGTGCCTTCCAAAATCACTCAACAATGGGGCGTGAACCCACCGGAAGAGGAACTAGTGAAGTTATGAATCAATCATTTATAATGAGGGGTGAAGGGAACATATCCTGAAAGTACTGGTGATATTTCCCAAAATCCATTCATAATTTGATTGAGGTGTGATTCCAGCCCACAATTGCCACCTAGGTGGAAAACGTAGATTTTTCCACTAAGCTACCTCAAGCAAGCAAGACATTTAGATTTTCATCCTAATAAATGGGTCATGGGATGGATTCTTTCCAAGAGTTGGGTGACCCAAGGAGGCACATAAAGAACAAATGGACCTCGACCTTAGACCCTTCATGGGTATCCCCCTGCCTTATGGTGTAGGAATGCTCAATTTAGAGGATTTCAATATCGTATTTTGCAACTTATAAGTTTCAATGAGAAATGATAATGGGGAGTTGTTTGGATGCCTATCCCGAAAATATTAACTTAGACTACAAATTTATTTTGTACTCCTCGTGTAGAGGTTAAAGATGTATTGTTTAGTGGTTTCTTTTAGGATCTGAAATGTGATGTGAGGTTGGGGTCATGGGACAACCTCGTTGATTAAAATGTTGTGATAAAAATACTTCCACTAGAAAAATGAAACCCTTCTAATTCTCCTAGATTGCTTGTGGGTACAGGGAGAAGAGGATATTGTAGTTTCAAGTATGTAATAAAAAAAAAAAAATGAGTGTGTAGTGATTTTTGTGTGAAACACGTGATGGTGTCTAATGATTTTTAATAAGTTATGTGATCAAATTTTTAACATTTCGATATCGCTTAGTCCTTTACAAATCTTAATTAACTTTAACTTACTAAGTGTGAAGACAATCCTTGCAAAAACTAAAAACTCCCTAGATCACTAGCATGGTGGGCATGTGGGTCCTTCCTTTCGATCCTTTAGACTTTCTAGAGTGTTATCTAATCTAAGAAAAATGTGAATTTATTCCTAGATTGTAGAGATGTGAGAATGTATGGGATCTTACAGATCCTTTAAACTCTCCTAGGTTGTTCTATTTGCTAAAAAACTTGAAACTTTCCTAAGATTGTAAACTGTGTGGGCATGTATGGGCCCCGTTGGATAGGAATTTTGGATAAGTTTTGGGATCTGCACCAGAATAAGTCAAAGAAGAAAAGGTATTTAGAATATGGACCTGAGCATGTGATAGGAGCATACTTTAAGGAGTCAAATCACATGATAGAAGGAAGCACGATGAAGCGACGTGCAAAAGAAAGAAAGTAGTTAAGATTTTGGGATATTGTTTCCACTTTGTAACGAGATTATCCCTATTTTGATGTATAAATAATTAAAGGCTTTTTGGGTAGAGGTGTGTTGAAGCCCAAATGTTTTGAGCATGAATTAATGAGGAGAAAATGGAGTTTTTGGTTAAGTGTTCATATGTTATAACTGAAGAGTGAGGCTTGCACTGCAGCAACATGGATAAGAAGGATTGGGTACTATTATTGTTGCATATTTTGTAGCATAGTGTGCAACTATAAGAATATTATCAATGAATAATATAAGAATCCATCCATTTTGGGCATATCCCAAGTTGTTTGAACCACATTAAACCTATGTGTTGTGATTTGTTGTCTTTGCATGTTATGATGTTAATGTTATGGTGCAATTATGATGTATGTTTAAGTATGTTGAATGTGTTATTCCTATAAGATGTTGTAATATCGTGTAATGAAGTAAATGTTAATTGAATAATGTTAAGTGGGAGAATGTCACACATAGAATATATTGAATGTTAAGTAACTTATAACTAATGGAAACTGTGCACATGGGTAGATGGTTAGTAAGAACATGTTGAATGCTTCGCTTCCCCTCATCACTACAGAACATTGGTTTCTACATCCCCTCTAGATACCTCATGTGAGACTTCCATTGTGTGAAGGTGATGTCAAAAGGGCCGATGTCTAAGGGTTTTTTTGGTATATTGATGATTAAACTCGGGTCTTCCCACTATGCGCAAACAAATGGTTATGTTGCCAGCGCAGGAACTATGACCAGGGATAATGTTTTCGAGGATTAATAAGGAAAAAATATCAGGATAAGAACCCACTGCTCAGTGATGGATAGTGGTTGCAAAGGTATGTGTTCATAGAAATTCATGAAATTTTATTTGGTGAATTTTTGATAATTTTGACTAAATGGTTAGAAAAGATAGTGGAGAATGTTGGGAGATATCGAGCTGAAGCTCCAAGAAACTAGACCCCTGAACTGATCAGACAATTGAATGCAGTAAATAATAAATTTTCTCACACAAATTCTTTTTGGTTGAATAGTGTACTAGGAGGTTACATTATAGAGTTTGTAATAGATTGTACCTAGTCTTATAGTGCCACATAGAGGTATTTTTTCAAGGGTCCACATTGAATATACCTAAACGCATTGTCTAGCTAGATAAAAATGTTGTTGTGTGACAAGAATGTCATGAAAATGGAATCTAACTACCAGGCACCTTCACACACATAGGGGGACTGGGGGATAACCAAAGGATGGTCTGAGAGTGGAAAGGATGAGTAAAGGTCGAATGGACTAAGGATGCTGAGAGAGGAAGACACTGAATCAGAAGGATAGATTGGAGCATTGCGTTATGGGAAAAAAATTAGGTATAGTAGAAGGAGACTGTGGCTAAGAGAAAAGAGCAACACAAAGAATTCAAGGAAAGTGACCCCTGCGTAGCACTCCAGATCACACTGTATAGAGAGAGGAAAAGAAAAGAAAGGGATCCTTGGTACTGTCCAACCCACGACCCTATGTGTGTCACTGAGAATTGAAGTAGGAACCAAAACTTGTTCAAGATAAATTGTATTTAGTGGAGGAAATCATAATAGAAGTCAGAATAATGGAAGTAGTGCAGTGAACCAGAGTCACTCAACATCACTGAGGGTAAGTACTACATAGAGTACAATGGCAGGAATAGATCATACATTAATAATTCCTGAATTCTAGGGAGTAGGTTCGAAGGACCCTGAGCAACATTTGTTTGTATGCAACATGATATGGACTGCGAAGAATGTCTAGGATGAGGAAATGAAGATTTTGAAGTTATCCACGACATTTAGAGGTCACACACTGCTATGTTACATGAAGTACCAAACTACCACACTGACGAGACAATCAAGGACTTTAGAAGATATTGGACCAACATTATTAAAGGAATTTAAGAATCTAATATCCAAGTCGCAGTATATCATATATATGAAAGAAATTAAGCAAGTACAAAATGAGACAATTTGGGATTACGACTAGATATTTAAGGATGTAATAGGTAGATTAATATTTTAGATTCCCGATGAACAACACAAAGAATGGTTTATCATAGGTATGTTGCCTCACATTCACTTTCCGTTGACATAGCAGAATATAATGTCGGAACCAGAAGCATTAGAAATTGCGATGAAGTTAGAAGCATATCCTATAGGAGCTAACGCAGGAATGGCATAGGTACATTCACAATTGGCTTCACTAAGGATTCCTTTATCAGATATAATGAAGGAAAAGAAAAAGTGAAAACAAGTATGGTGTATTACATGTAAGACAAAATCCTTCCATTACATGTAAGCATTGAACCCTTTGGTAGGAGGAGTAGGATATTTTGAAATATGCAAGACATGGGGACATCATCTAACTACTTGTCCATTACTGCATAAGTACCAGAGTATGCCCAAGAACTTGTTTTGTAATTTTTTCAAATATGTAGGACACAATGATAAAGATTGTCTTTCCTTTGATTTAATGAGAGAGTGAACTTCAAATGCATGCAAAATCTAAGAAGAAAATATGGCAGCCAAAGGAGGAGTTCCACAGTACAATACTCCGAGAGGTTTTAACCAAGGTGGATGAGGAGGATTCAACATAGGTCAAGGAAATGGAGGATCTGGTCAAGGAGGACAAGGATCGATAATTTGTTATAATCACAATCAACTAGGAAATTTGGAAAGAGACTACCTAAATCCTTACACGACATGCACCTATTGTAGAGTATTGGATCATGCAAAAGAAGACTATCCTTAGTTGATAACAAACTGGTTGCAAGAGGGAATCAAAACCATCATCAGAATCAACATAAGAACCAAAACTAGAACCAAAACCTATAGATGATAACAACTGAGGAGCGTGATAGTTAGCCCAGAGTAGAAGCCATTATGCTCGAAGGAACGAGAGTTGGAACAGATGTGACGAAAAAAGGAAAAGGGGTCGAGCAATGGATAAGGAAAGTAGTTGATCCCATACCAACATTTAATATTCAGAAAGATAAAGAGACATATCATAAATCTAATAAGGAGATACTAGGACCAGACTAGATAAAATCAATGTCAAAGACATCGACAATATATGATATGTCATTAGTTTATGATCACACCATTCTAGAGAGGCCAGTCGAAAAGGTAAATACTTTGAAACAATTTCTGAAGGGTTGTTTAGAATTGATGTAGGAAGAAACAACATTGAATGCACTGCACAGGATGATTGATCAGTATACCCAAGACAAAGAAGTACCTATGACACAGAGAGCACTAAACCAAGTATTGCACAAGAAGAGGAAAAACAAATAATTCAGATTAAGTGCATAGATAGGAGAGTATGATATGGATAGTGTAATCTTGGACTTAGGATTGGATGTCAATGTTCTTCCAAGACATATGTGGGAAATGATGGGGAAACCAAAGTTATTTTTTTCAACTTGTTCAGTTGAGATTGGCCAACCAACATAAGATAATACCAATTGGGAGATTGGTAGGAGTACCTATCAACATATATGGAGTGTGAAATGTATATGAGTTTGAGGTTATAGAGATCGTGGATAATAGTCAGTCGTATCTAGTGTTTCTTAGAATGGATTGGGCATTTGAAAATGAAGTGATTATTAACTTGAAGAAGAGAGAAATGATTTTCAAAGGAGGAGTCTTAAATGTCACTGCGCAATTAGACCCCATAGAGGCAAGAATATATGTGGAATCAATGAGAAAGGAAATTGATAACTTATATAATATGATCGTGTACATGGATGATTATGTTAACCCTACTGTATATGGTGCGCTTAGTTGGAGAAAAAATATCTCTTGTGTGTCATACTCAGAGGAAGGACTTGAACATTGGCAACACCGGTTACATGAAGTATCAGCTAGAAAATGTGCTCGCATTACTCGCTCTTTGTGCTAGATCAGAATAGATGTATGTGATACACCAAATTTTGATGGATTAGCTGAGGTAAGTTATTTTTTCAATGAATTTGAGTTACATATACCCAAATAACAAATATTGTTAGCATTATATGTTTCACTAAGAGAAACACCAATGAGATGGTGGGAAACAAACAAGGAAGGAATAGTGGATTGGAAACATTGTAAAAGGATGATGCAAATTAGATTTGGAACAGAAGAAATTGTGCACAAGTATACAGGGATGAGTAGTCTGATGGATCATATTATACAGTGCATGGAAAATTGGAGATGGGTGTGAAAGCCAGAATGGATGTATGGGTTCATACATACACCTGAGACATTTCCCAAGAATTGGTATCTAGAGCTCAAAATGTGTTGAGGAACAACTAACTAGGAAGAGCTCACCTGAAATTTTAAGGTAAAAATCATTTTTGAGGCTAAGTCGCCCTTAGTAGATGAAACTTTGTAAGTAATTAGAAGTAACATTTTTATGGAAGAATATCAAATAGAAATAGTACCCGCATGTAGTGCGCATAGAGAATCTATGACAATCCATGAACTAATGGAATATTATAATGTTACTAGAGAAAAACAAGAAGAAGAAGATCCAAGAAATGTACAAGTTCCATAGATTGAAGGGGAGCACATTGTAGAAGGTCCATAACTAGAATTCGACGCATATGTGAAGCCATTGAGGGTGTGAAAAGTGAATATTGGCATAGAAGAGAAACCTAAATTCATGAACATTGATGATTACTGGAACAATGAGACTCCATAAAATATTGTAGACCTATTGCATGAGTATCAAGTTCTCTTTTCAACAACCTTTTCAGAGATGAAGGGTATAGCTGGAAAATTATATGATATGAAGATATCGTTAAAACTCAACACTAATTATCTAGTAAGACATAGACATTACAGATTGAATCTGAAATACAAGGAAAAAGTGAAAGTAGAGCTTGAAAAAATGATAGAAGATGGTATAATTGAGCCTGTCCTATAATCTGAATGGATAATTCCAATGGTGGATCAAGATATGAAAACATGGGGTGTTATAATCTACATAGACCTAAGGAAATTGAACGATTCTTGTTTTCATCACCCTTTTTCGGACCCCTTTACAAACGTAGTATTAGAAAATGTAGGAGGGTCGGAGGCCTACTCATTCACTGACAAGTTTTTAGGGTATCACTAGATCACGATTGTGCTGGAAGATAGACACAAGACGATATTTGAAATAGAATGGGGAAGCTACCAATAAATCGTAATGTTGTTTGGGTTAAAGAATGAACCTATTGTGTTTTATAGAGTAGTTGTCACATCCTTTAAGGAGTTTATTCATAAGTTTATTGAAGTACATTTATATGATTGGACTATGTTTAGCCTATTAACTCTAATTTTGATGCTTGATAGATGCAAATAATATCAGATATCATTAAATTTGAAGAAGTGTATTTTCTACACATTGTCTGGGATATTGTTAGGCAATGTGGTATGAAAGTGGGGTTTGTTGGTTGATACTGCCAAGATAGTAGTAATTGTTAATTTTCCACCACATGAATCAGTGACACAATTAAGAACAAATCTGGTTCATACCGGATATTACAGGAAATTTATTAAAGGCTATGCAAAAATTACAGATTCTATGGAAAATTTATTGAAGAAAGAAGATAATTTTCAGTGGAATGAAGACTGTCAGCAGGGTCTGGATGTATTGAAGAATAAGTTAGTAATTGTGCCTATTATGGTATTCCCATATTGGCAGAAAGAGTTTCACGTTCATGTGGATGCATATTCTATAGTGATTGACATGGTTTTATCCCATCTAAGATAAGGAGAGTTAGACCATCCAATTGCCTTTGCTAGCAGGAAGTTGTCGACTATTGAGAAGAATTACACAACAACAAAAAGGGAAGGATTGTAAATGGTTTCTTCCTTGCAAAAGTTTAGACACTATTTGTTGGGATCCCATATCAATATATATACATACCATTGTGCACTAAGATACCTAATGAAGAAGCCATTGTTGGGGGGGAGAATATGTAGATGGTTATTTTTGTTCCAAGAGTATGATTTTGAAGTCACTGTGAAGCCAGGGAACTAAATGCAGGACCATACCATTTGTCGTGAATATTGAAAGGAGGATGCACATGGAATCTAGATTATAGTTTAATAGATGTGCATTTATTCTCAGTTCAAATGGTAGACGACCACTTTTCATAAATTGTCCAATTTTTTAGTACAGGAATCACTCTAGCCAACATGACAGTAGCACAAAAGAAGCAACTAGTGGTTAAAGCAATAGATTATCCGTTGATCACAGGAAACTTATATAAGTTAGGTGTAGATGGGATACTATGAAAATGTGTGCTAGAACATGAAAGACCAATGATCCTAGTAGAGGCACATGATGGAATTGCATGAGGAAATTATGCATGAAAGGAGACAATGCAGAAGATCTTGTGCGCAAGGTTATGGTGGCATACCCTCCATAAGGACATGAAGGACTATTGTCAGATTTGTGACATTTCCCAAAGAGTAGGAAGACCATCGTGAAGGGATGAGATGCCTTTGAATATGAAAGTCACTTTGTAGGCATTTGACAAGTGGGTCATATATTTTGTCGGTCCAATTAATCCACCAATGAGGAGGACATGAGCCAGGTATATAATTACCATGAGAGACTACTTGAAAATATGGGCATAAGCATAATCAATTACATATTGCAACACAAATACATCTGCACGAATCTTATTCTAGAAAATATTTACAAGGTTTGGGTGTCCTAAAGTACTTATGAGTGATCAGAGGACTCACCTTTTGGACAAGACAATTGCAACATTGACAAAAGAGTTCCACATTCTACATCAGAAGAGTACTGCATATCACCCGCAAGCTAATGGAACTATGGAGGCATTCAATAAGATACTAGAGAATGCATTGACAAAGGTTTGTAATGCAAGATGGGATGACTGGGATTTAAGAATTCCTGCAGTGTTGTGGGATTATAAAACTACATGTAAGAAGTTGACAGGGTAGACACCCTTTAGATTATCATATGGTTAGGAAGCAGTCATTCCCATGGATTTTATAGTATCAGTCTGTGCATTTCTACGATGACAAACCTTACAAATTCTGACACAATGGAAGAAAGAATATCATAGTTCCTAGTATTAGAGGAACATTGAAATTGTACAGGGATGGTCATCCTTCTGCGCACTAGGAGAAATACATAGAATGAATTGTATCATAATGTACTATAGAAAGTGAAAATTATAAAAAGAAAGAAAATGCAAGAAAATAGGATTTTTTTTTAGTATTAGCAGGTAAAAAGGAAAAAACATGAAACTTTCGCAAAAGAGAAAGAAGTAGGCAAAAGAACACAAGGCTGCGCAAAGAGAAGACATCACACAGAGAGAAAAGATCACATAAAGAGAAGAAATCGTGAAGAGAGAAGAGATTGTGCATATGATATCTAAGAACATTTAGATAGTCCATGATGGGATGTGCAGTAAAGAGCTACCGTGATGATGAAGTAGTAGCACCACATAACAATAAATGTAGATCGTCCAAAAGATTTTGATAGATTGCAGAATTGAACGGATAATTCGCCAAAGATATAAAGTTGATTGAGCATTAATGAAGGGAATGAATGCAAACCATTAGTGGATTAGATGGAAAATTAGGCGTGAAAGGAATTTATCAACTAGAAATAGTATAAAATCAAGTAAAGGCTCGACAGGGGAAGGTTATTGTCCATTAGAATTTACAAAGAGAGTCAGAGTACAGATATGAAGTTACAGAGTCAAAGTTTCAAGCCGAGCTACTGAGCACAGTTGAACGTAGAGACCAGTGTCACAGAGGAAGATGGCACCACCTAAGAAAACAACAACTTCAATGTCGGTACCAAAGAAACCATGCGGTCAACCAAAAATGTTGCCAATAGTTGAAGAAACACAAGAGGAATCATCCTCAAAATCAATATTCCCAGGGATTATATCCCGCCAATAAATCCATCCACCAAACAGGTTCATTTACAAAAGGATGCAAGTACCCTCTCATAGAGACAGTGATTCCAGAAGGAGTGATTGTAGAATGGTACATGTTAGGTATGGTACCCGTGTTGAAGTATGTCGACCATGAAATCACATATGAGAAGAAGTTTCATGAGTTAGTACCTAGAAAATTCATACAAACATATATTAGTGTAAAGAATCATATGATGGTCATAGAACCATAGGTGTGGGCTACGTGGATACAAAAGGAAGGAATTCTCAACCTCTTTGATATATCGCACTTTGGATGAAGCCAAGAGATTAATTCTTATGTGAAAATGCTACTGATTTGTGTGCACAGGGGATACATGTGGCTCAACAAGCTAGTTTTCATTGATACAAATTTGATCATACATATTATTGGTCTTTCGTCATAGGGGGAGGACACATCCTTGTTGTTTTTCAGCAAAAAGAATGAGAAAGCTCTAGTTGAGAGCATGAAGGAGAAATTCCATAGATTTTGGGGACAACATGGATTGGACGTCGCAAGAATATGTGACCTGATAATAAGGTTTGCAATGCAATCCTTAGAATTTAATTTGTTAAGAAAGTGCAAAAAATATCAAGTGCTAGCAACAGTGATCGTGGCAGAAAAAAGATGCGTTGAAGGTGTTCAAATGAAATAGACAATGTTTTTATTAAACCATTTTTTGATTGACTATGAGGAAGCACAGGATAAGGGGACCAAATTCCATTATTATTGGTTACTAATTCTCATAGCACTATCAACTTGGAGGGAGCCAGATGAAAATCATTTTTTGGGAGTGACAAAGAAGCCTTGTCTAGTTGCATGGTATTAGAACCTATGTTATACAACACATAAAGCACGATAGATGGTCAACAACGTTGCATTTTACATTTATAAGGAAACCATTAGGGACATCATCGAGAGGAAACCGCACATACCACCACAAGTGGTCGAGGAATATAAGGTTGTGGTGCAGTTTAAGGCAAGGATCCACTACATGTATGTATAATCAAAGAAAGACCTAGATCAACAATGGTTGCCAACATAGTATATATTGGAAGAAGAAGAGATGGGCCATATTTTGGTTGATTGGGATGATGAGCGAAATATTCCACCAACAGAAGAAGTCCAATTAGAGAAGAAAAACCTAAAAGTATACGAGATCAATGAGGATGAAGAAGAAGGAGATGCACCTGAAAGAGGAAAGGATCCATAGGAGATAACCCAACAGACAACACAATGCATATATAGGAAGCGCAACGAACCAGAGACAGGGAAATTTGGACAACAAAGGCCAAAGCACAAAGACTTCAAAGAAGTTCCTATCCAGGCATTGACAAAAATATTTCGACACTAGTACATTTGGATCATTTTTTAATGGCATGTTCATAGTAATTGCTACTTTATATTGTCAGGAGAACGAAAAACATCATACCCGCTCAATCATCGTTTCACATGACATTGCTATATCGACGACACATATATCATCTCTTGTGCAACATTTATAGTGGACACGTGTCATCTCTACTTTCAATGTCCAAGCCCACTATGGACATCGCAACCACGACGCTGGAACATCTCACCTACGACGCCACAAGCCATTACAAAATAGAAATCCATTGAGTCATACATGTGACATCGTGGGACCCACATTGGATGTCTCAATATCGACGAGGGGCCTATATCCCCGACGTTTACATTATATCAATGACGGGAGGGACGTTGCACGATACTTTGAATGATGAACGTTGGACTACCAACGCGGGGTCTATATCTCAGACATTTAGACTATATTGATGATGGAAGGGACATCGATAGACTAATGAGGGGCATGTATCTCTGAAGTTTACGCTATATCAACAATGGGAGGGAGGTCAAAAGACCGATGAACTATTGGTATTTAAAAAAACAAACAAACAAACAAACAAAACAGAGGATAAGAGGATAAGAATAATATTAGTGTTGTTGTTCCTATGTTTATACTAACGCTACAAGTATAATGTTAGGCATCATGAAATGAGGGAAAGGTTTTCAATGTTTTTCTTTCGCCACATAAATAACAAGAGAATGTTCTTTGAAACTAATTAATATTATAACAGCTCAGATGTTGTTTTTCGTATCTGAGTTAAATTTGAAAAATTGAATCAAATGAAAGAAAAATATAAAGGTTCTAATCAAAGCAAGGCATCAACTTCTGAAGAATCTTACTCTGTAACAGAAGAAGAAAGTGAGAGATATAAATTTCAATGAAGTGTAAAATATAGCATCTAATCAACATTCAGGTCTTGTATTAACTAATAGTGAATACAGAGGAAAATCTGTTTGTTATTAGATTAGTGAGTATAATATAACCACCGTAGAGGTTGTACTAAATTGTGCTTTGCATTCATCAAAGAAAATACATGAAAGAATGTGGGAATATGGAAATACAAAGAACACATAACTCAGAATAGACGAGATGTAGAATCTTTGGCCTACATTTGTATTAATTCTCATTAAAGAGAGTCTTCTCCTTTACAATTGGCAAAAAGAAGCCCCAGTTTCTTTCTCAAAATGTATATTTATACTAGATTAAAACGTTTCGAATTCTATCATTAAAAGTTTCAGTTACAAATGAAAATATGAAACGTTTCACTTTTTTGTCCCTTGTCTTCCTTCATGATTTTGGGGTGATTTCCTTTCTTTGTCCTCTAGCTCAAAAATAGGATGGAACAAGCAACTGCACTACTAGCCTCCAGAAGACTTCCCTTTCCCATGTTCAATACAATCGACACATTTTTCTACCAACTGGGCTATCAACTTGGGAAGTTCATTTTGGTCATTTGCTTCGAAAGTGTAGCACTTCCTTTCCAACTGTGGAAGTCTTTCTCTTATTTTCCTGTCTTCTATAATGATATACAATAACTGTAGGTTTGGTTTTATCAACCATTTATCTATTTGGCCAATATCGACATGTTTTATCTGAGATAGTTCAACTTGGTCTCTTTCCACATTTTCCTTGATATCTAACAGATGTTTAACTATGTTAATTTTTCCCAATGTTCCAGAGCTATTCTCCTTATCGAGATCTAGCAATTTTTTATTATGCTCCCATGCTTTTAACAGGATGTTACCTCTGGTTTGTTCTCAAATGGATAATCTGGAAGTGATGGCCATTTCCTCTTTTATCGTTGATATAATAGCCTCCTAGAAAGTACTTCGAGCCACCTTAGCTTCTCTTTCTCTTAAGGTGATTTTGTCGAAATCTTGATCTATCAACTGAAAATGATCCTGGATGATTTCTACTTTAGTAAGTAGACTATGTTGAGCTGCTTCTATCTTCTTTTGTATTTCTGTGGCTTGAGTTCGAAATACCGCTACATCTATAACCTGGCTTTCAGTAGAATTTAATTTAAATTGCAGTTGTTTTATTAACTCCTCCTATTGACTTACCTATGCTTGACTTGTTTAAGCCGACTGTTGCATTTGCTCAAGATTGGATTTGAGATGTTCTATTTCTTTTTGGTTGGCTACTTTGGTTTTTTCAAAGTCTTTGTATGCCTCATTCCTTGGATTCGTCTCTACAACTGCTATCTCAGTCTGTAATTTGCTAATAAACAGGTCCATTTGTTTCAACCGTTCCTTCAAGGTTCCAACTAAATATTGTTTGGCCATTGCATAAGCCCACAATGGTCCTTCTATCTCATTGGAAAAATATTTCTCTTCCAAGGCGTCTCCATCCGTTAATATTATGTACATTTTATCTGTTGCACCCTCTTTTTGGTATGTTTCTCGCTTCACCACGACCTTCCTTTTCTTGCTAAAAAGAAATCTCTAGTTGGCAATTATTCTATAGAGATAGGTGTTAAATCCTCTTTAAATATTATCTCTGCATTGGGGTTTACCTTTGTATATTGTAAGGGTGTGACAGATGGAATGGGACTGTCGATTTCTTTCGATGCTTGTTTTATGATAGGATCTGTTTCTGGTTCATTTGATGGTGACAAGGGTGTGTCTCCTACCCCTTTTGAGAGGGTATCTGATTGATCCTTGATCTGTTAACTGGTGTATCTATTTCTGGGGGTCTTTCCTCTTGGCTTGGGATCTCAGTTTCCTCTATGTTCTCCTGAGTTTTTTTCTTGCCAGGATTTGTATCCATTGAACCTTGGGCTTCTATTTGTTGTGTACCTAGAGGTTTTGAGGTTTTTCTCTGCAAAACTTTGGGGAGGCCACTTTTCTGGTGTTCCTGGAATTTGTATAAATCGATCATATTTCTGGGAAGCAGAGCTCGAACTCGACTTAAGAATTCTGAGTAGGATCTCACTCCTCGAAAAATTTAGTCATGGGGGGAATCTTCATGCTCATATATTTTTAGGCCACAACTTGCCATATGGTTACCCACGATCTTATGAGGATCGTGTTTCTTAAATTCAATNGGATTTAGTGGTATTTTCTTTTTGAGGAAAAGAGGCGACATCAGACCATGTGTCAATGCGATGTTCGACAATGGTTGGGTCTAATTCATACATTTATATGTATGACCATGAAAAACATCTCGAAATTCCTGAAGGAGAGATTTATAAGTGGTTATTTCTTCAGGAGAACATGCGGCTCTGAGAGTGATCTCTTCGACAGTACCAGGTTTGACTGATATGTCAATTTTGATGGTATCAGATATTTTGGCCATGCTGCCTTCTTCAAAAGCATAAGGTGTTGGTATTAGGTTATTTGACCAATCTACATGTCTCGGGGGGATGAAATATTTAGTTTCAATCACGTAGACATGAGTGCCTAGGCGGGGTTGAAATTCTTATTAGGATAAGAAGAAAGATCTGTGATGCATGGAATCCCATGGATAATCAGGTGTTGTCATGGCCTCTAATATATCTTTGTCAGATTGGAATATGTGGGAGAATAATGGGTCCTCAAATGTCTAAGCAGGTGGATGGGATGTGTTGTTATCCAATGTTTGATCAAGATAAGTGACGATGTTTATGTATATGGAAGTTTGAAGGGTGAAGATATTCTTCCATCGGTAAAAGTGGTTCAACGGAAGGAGGGGAATTGACTTCACTAGACGAAATATACCATATATCCATATATGAGTGTGGATCATAAGTGATTGGTGGAGGTAGGATGTCATGCCGAGGACTTACGTGTGATTTTGGTGGATTTGGAGGGAAGTATTATAATGATTCAACTATATGGATGGACAAGGGGGTCAAGGGTAACAGGTTGATCCCTAAGGGGTGGGTGGAGTGATTTCCCTGAAGGGGTGTCGCTAGTGTTGGGACACATGCATCTAGAACTGATGTTTGGATATGTGGGAGAGAAGGCATGTGGTGAGCTCAATATTCCACAGTGAGTGCGAACATATATGTGTAATGGTCCAATTGATCACGTAGTGCACAAGGGCACCACATACATCCATTGACTGAAGTGGATATGTGATAAATGTCTGTGATGTTAGCAGGAGGGGATTGCAAGGGTTCAAAGAAGGATGTTTATCTTACTGCCACTAAAGTTTCCCGGAATCTAGGGATATACAGGCAATGGTGCATGTAATGACCATATTATGAGCATATGGTGCATGCAGAATTGGTTCGTAAGGATTTCTTCTTTGTTGAAGAAGACTATGTTTGAGTGGGTTCTACCACTGGAGTAGGGAGTAATGGTGCCAATTTTGGAAGATGAATTAGATTGCGTAATTCAAGTAATGTAGGGAAAATATTGGTCGGGTGTCGAATTGTTGCGCAAAGTGCACATGGTGGTTGAACTCAGGGTCAAGTGGCTCCTTTATTTTTCTTGTTTCCCCCTTTATTATATGATTTGTTGCAATAGTGTGACCAATTGGCGGTGTCGATGTTTGGACCATCAGTTGTGTAGGAGAAAACTCTGGCTGAGATGGGAGGGATGGTACTGGTACCATAGTTGGTGGTTCAAGATACCAAATGGGAATAATAATCACCATCCTTGACAATGTGATAGTAGAAGATAATTGATATGTTGAGACTCTGGGTGGGGGTAAAAGAAGGGGATTTGGGTTAGGACTTGAGGAACTATTTTCCAAATGGGTGGTAGGGGTTCAATCGTCAAATTTTGTTCAAGACTAGGTTGTGATGTCGAAATCACCGAGGTAGATTGAGGTATGAAGGCCTCTAGGGTAACTTGGCATATGTGTTCTTCAGGGGAAGAATCATCAGGTATTTCCCCGCCATCTTAGGTGATAGCAGATACCTAGGCTCCTCTAGTGGGTAAGGGTGAAGGGGGATCTCCTATATAAGAACCCACAAGTGATGGGTCTCTAACTTTTCTCAGTCTTATTCCAACAATGAATGAGATGTGGAACTAGACCATATGATTGGGAGTACATTGTCTATATTCCTTGAATGATTGGGCTCATAGTGAGTTAACTAATCAATGGTAACTATCTTCCCATTGTGAGGGAAAATCATGGTGCAGAAAATGAAATATGTGACCTCTTTCATGGCACACATGTAACTTCACCGAAAGAGGGTATTGTAATCCAAAGGGGAATCGATGAATTCAATATCAATGATAATGGTTTTTCCCCCAAGTTCTACAAGAAATTTTTGGTAGAGGCCTTCTGGTTTTGATGGATGGCCATCATATGCCCTAAGGGTAATCTCTAATGGGATGAGTTTAGGAGAACCAAGTTTTTTCCATATTGTTTTGGACATGATACATGTAGATGTCCCTTCATCGATGATGCACTGATGTATTGGGTGGTTTCAAATATTTATGGGTATTTGGAAAGACACCAAAGATGGGAGTCATGGTTCACTATTATCTAGATCAAAAGTGATTAGACGAGTATCTGATGGGTCGAATTCCCCCAATGTTTAAAGAAAGGTATTCATATAAGACGAACAAGTTTGGAGGACCTCCAAGACAGACAAGGCTACTGGATATTGAGCTAAGTCATCAACTAAAATATAACTGTGTGTATCCCTTGCATGGGGATTGCTTACATTCCAACATAGTGGTGCATGGGGGATGTGAGTAGCAGTTTCTATGATAGAGAGAGGGATCATCAATGGTTTCCTTGCTGGTGATGGGGATGAATCTGATGTAGTCGACGTAGAGTTAGGAGAAATATCTTATTACCGATTGTGCGTCTGGAGAAGGATATCCTCTTTAATGGTGAGGAGGATGGGTAGATCTGTGGGGTTTCTAGATTGAGGCTAACCTAGGTTGGGATTTTGTGCCATCTGTTGTGGGGTAGGGACTATTTCCTGTTGGGTGTTAATGAATCCCTAGTGAGAATTGGGTTCTATAGAACCATTGGAGTTTGGGGTTGCAAGTAGTTTTGTGGTATTTGTGGAGCACCTTAAGGTGCAAGAGATTGTTGCATATTCATGGATTCTTTCATCTGTTTGTAGTTGGAAATTTGAGGACAATGATGAGTATAATGTCCATACTCACAACATAATGTGCAAGGGAAGTTGGTTCTAATACTGTTAATCTTCCCCTGTCATTGTTGGTTATTATTGTTTCCCCCGATTTGTTTTTGATTTGGTTCTCAGTGCCCCCTATTGGAGGATTTGGTTGCTGGGTTTCCCCCCTATCTTTGGTTGGTGTTATTTTTTTTCTTTTCTTTCTTCTTTTTGTTGGATTGGTTGTAGTTAATTTTTCAAAGTATTAAAATTGTTGAATAGAGGAAGATTGAAAATACACTACACTAACCTGTTGTTGACCATGTGGTGTGGAAACTTGTTGTGGAGGGCCTGGAAATGGAAAATATGGATTACATCATGGGGAAGGTCCATAAGGAGTGTATGAGGTTGATTTACCTCCTCTGTTGTTGGGGTTATAAGTTGGGTCCATGGACAGACCAACAACTGAGTTCTGAATCTAACTTGGAGGTGGTGGAGGGATATGTTCCCCCATTGTAGGAGTTGGTGGAACTATAAATGGGGGAGGAGGTGTGAGGGAAGGATAGTATGGTGTTCCTCCATATGATTTGGGGTAGGGTTTGTCCACAAATGTGGGTGCCTATTGAGAATATGGGTTAAAGTGTACCATTGATCCAATCAACCCATATGCAGTGTGTGAGGCTCCAGGTTTTTATTGACCAAATGGTAGAGGACGAGGAGCATAGGGTAATATTGTGTAGAGATACCCCAACTGAGAGTAGATTAGGTCAAGTTGTTGATTTTTGGTTATAACTTCATATTCGCTTTGGGGCATGGTCGTGGCCACATATTTTGCGATGACGGGGACTAGTGATTTGAGGAACCAATATAGTCATTGTTGGGGGGTGGTATATGAATTGCATACACTTCTCCATCGATGCCATTCATGGATGTGATATGCAATATGGACGGATGTGGTTTTCTTGAACTCGTAAAGGAGTTCCAGGCCTATATGATCGCATACGTGTAGTTGAGAGAAGGCTAAGAAGGATTTGGCCAATGTTTCAAAGGTTGTGGGAGACCTTGATTTTTCATCCACATACCACTTGGCATATGGGCCTATGAGAGTTCTCTAGAACAACCGTAATTGAACATAATACGCTATGGTGATGTTATAAGAACACCGTGGATGGAAGGACATGACATGATTTTCATAATCTTCACCAAGATTCTCCTAAAATTTAGGGATAAAAGAGGGAAACTTAGTGGGCATGTTGGGCCAAGAGGGATCATTTAAATAAGGGTCATTTTTTAGTTTAGTTAGATCTAGAATATTCAAAGATGCTAAGTATGGTAAGTTGGGTGTAGGTGCAACCATGGTGTGTGATGGTCAGGAGGTATTTCCTTAGGAGGATGGTTGGGAGCTTGTACCTTGAAAAGAATGTTGGGATCCACCTCCTTGTGATGGAGGAGTAGTGGGTGGGTTGTTCTGGTTGGTGGTGCCTAGAAAGGTGCACCCAATAAAAGATTATCCTAAAACAATGGCACTCACTAGTGTGTGTGTTGGTTGCGATGACGTGTCAAAAAAATTGGGGACACCTCCTAATATTGGAGGGAGGTGTCTCAAGAATCTAGAATGATGGGGATTTTGTGGTTCCCCTATGATCTTGGACTATATGTGAATGTGTGAACATGCTAGTGAGAAGAATAAATGAACAAGTTCTTTGGTAAATGTAGACCATCTCAACGATGTTTTAAATCTACATGTAATCAACAAGTGGAGATAAAACATAAACGCATAACAATGTAAGATGGTTTTGGGTTTTATCCTCATGGGGGAATAAAATAAATAACATGTGTCCTAAAATACCTATCGTCCTTCATCTAAAAAAGCATTGTGCCTTCCAAAATCACTCAACAATGGGGCGTGAACCCACCGGAAGAGGAACTAGTGAAGTTATGAATCAATCATTTATAATGAGGGGTGAAGGGAACATATCCTGAAAGTACTGGTGATATTTCCCAAAATCCATTCATAATTTGATTGAGGTGTGATTCCAGCCCACAATTGCCACCTAGGTGGAAAACGTAGATTTTTCCACTAAGCTACCTCAAGCAAGCAAGACATTTAGATTTTCATCCTAATAAATGGGTCATGGGATGGATTCTTTCCAAGAGTTGGGTGACCCAAGGAGGCACATAAAGAACAAATGGACCTCGACCTTAGACCCTTCATGGGTATCCCCCTGCCTTATGGTGTAGGAATGCTCAATTTAGAGGATTTCAATATCGTATTTTGCAACTTATAAGTTTCAATGAGAAATGATAATGGGGAGTTGTTTGGATGCCTATCCCGAAAATATTAACTTAGACTACAAATTTATTTTGTACTCCTCGTGTAGAGGTTAAAGATGTATTGTTTAGTGGTTTCTTTTAGGATCTGAAATGTGATGTGAGGTTGGGGTCATGGGACAACCTCGTTGATTAAAATGTTGTGATAAAAATACTTCCACTAGAAAAATGAAACCCTTCTAATTCTCCTAGATTGCTTGTGGGTACAGGGAGAAGAGGATATTGTAGTTTCAAGTATGTAATAAAAAAAAAAAAATGAGTGTGTAGTGATTTTTGTGTGAAACACGTGATGGTGTCTAATGATTTTTAATAAGTTATGTGATCAAATTTTTAACATTTCGATATCGCTTAGTCCTTTACAAATCTTAATTAACTTTAACTTACTAAGTGTGAAGACAATCCTTGCAAAAACTAAAAACTCCCTAGATCACTAGCATGGTGGGCATGTGGGTCCTTCCTTTCGATCCTTTAGACTTTCTAGAGTGTTATCTAATCTAAGAAAAATGTGAATTTATTCCTAGATTGTAGAGATGTGAGAATGTATGGGATCTTACAGATCCTTTAAACTCTCCTAGGTTGTTCTATTTGCTAAAAAACTTGAAACTTTCCTAAGATTGTAAACTGTGTGGGCATGTATGGGCCCCGTTGGATAGGAATTTTGGATAAGTTTTGGGATCTGCACCAGAATAAGTCAAAGAAGAAAAGGTATTTAGAATATGGACCTGAGCATGTGATAGGAGCATACTTTAAGGAGTCAAATCACATGATAGAAGGAAGCACGATGAAGCGACGTGCAAAAGAAAGAAAGTAGTTAAGATTTTGGGATATTGTTTCCACTTTGTAACGAGATTATCCCTATTTTGATGTATAAATAATTAAAGGCTTTTTGGGTAGAGGTGTGTTGAAGCCCAAATGTTTTGAGCATGAATTAATGAGGAGAAAATGGAGTTTTTGGTTAAGTGTTCATATGTTATAACTGAAGAGTGAGGCTTGCACTGCAGCAACATGGATAAGAAGGATTGGGTACTATTATTGTTGCATATTTTGTAGCATAGTGTGCAACTATAAGAATATTATCAATGAATAATATAAGAATCCATCCATTTTGGGCATATCCCAAGTTGTTTGAACCACATTAAACCTATGTGTTGTGATTTGTTGTCTTTGCATGTTATGATGTTAATGTTATGGTGCAATTATGATGTATGTTTAAGTATGTTGAATGTGTTATTCCTATAAGATGTTGTAATATCGTGTAATGAAGTAAATGTTAATTGAATAATGTTAAGTGGGAGAATGTCACACATAGAATATATTGAATGTTAAGTAACTTATAACTAATGGAAACTGTGCACATGGGTAGATGGTTAGTAAGAACATGTTGAATGCTTCGCTTCCCCTCATCACTACAGAACATTGGTTTCTACATCCCCTCTAGATACCTCATGTGAGACTTCCATTGTGTGAAGGTGATGTCAAAAGGGCCGATGTCTAAGGGTTTTTTTGGTATATTGATGATTAAACTCGGGTCTTCCCACTATGCGCAAACAAATGGTTATGTTGCCAGCGCAGGAACTATGACCAGGGATAATGTTTTCGAGGATTAATAAGGAAAAAATATCAGGATAAGAACCCACTGCTCAGTGATGGATAGTGGTTGCAAAGGTATGTGTTCATAGAAATTCATGAAATTTTATTTGGTGAATTTTTGATAATTTTGACTAAATGGTTAGAAAAGATAGTGGAGAATGTTGGGAGATATCGAGCTGAAGCTCCAAGAAACTAGACCCCTGAACTGATCAGACAATTGAATGCAGTAAATAATAAATTTTCTCACACAAATTCTTTTTGGTTGAATAGTGTACTAGGAGGTTACATTATAGAGTTTGTAATAGATTGTACCTAGTCTTATAGTGCCACATAGAGGTATTTTTTCAAGGGTCCACATTGAATATACCTAAACGCATTGTCTAGCTAGATAAAAATGTTGTTGTGTGACAAGAATGTCATGAAAATGGAATCTAACTACCAGGCACCTTCACACACATAGGGGGACTGGGGGATAACCAAAGGATGGTCTGAGAGTGGAAAGGATGAGTAAAGGTCGAATGGACTAAGGATGCTGAGAGAGGAAGACACTGAATCAGAAGGATAGATTGGAGCATTGCGTTATGGGAAAAAAATTAGGTATAGTAGAAGGAGACTGTGGCTAAGAGAAAAGAGCAACACAAAGAATTCAAGGAAAGTGACCCCTGCGTAGCACTCCAGATCACACTGTATAGAGAGAGGAAAAGAAAAGAAAGGGATCCTTGGTACTGTCCAACCCACGACCCTATGTGTGTCACTGAGAATTGAAGTAGGAACCAAAACTTGTTCAAGATAAATTGTATTTAGTGGAGGAAATCATAATAGAAGTCAGAATAATGGAAGTAGTGCAGTGAACCAGAGTCACTCAACATCACTGAGGGTAAGTACTACATAGAGTACAATGGCAGGAATAGATCATACATTAATAATTCCTGAATTCTAGGGAGTAGGTTCGAAGGACCCTGAGCAACATTTGTTTGTATGCAACATGATATGGACTGCGAAGAATGTCTAGGATGAGGAAATGAAGATTTTGAAGTTATCCACGACATTTAGAGGTCACACACTGCTATGTTACATGAAGTACCAAACTACCACACTGACGAGACAATCAAGGACTTTAGAAGATATTGGACCAACATTATTAAAGGAATTTAAGAATCTAATATCCAAGTCGCAGTATATCATATATATGAAAGAAATTAAGCAAGTACAAAATGAGACAATTTGGGATTACGACTAGATATTTAAGGATGTAATAGGTAGATTAATATTTTAGATTCCCGATGAACAACACAAAGAATGGTTTATCATAGGTATGTTGCCTCACATTCACTTTCCGTTGACATAGCAGAATATAATGTCGGAACCAGAAGCATTAGAAATTGCGATGAAGTTAGAAGCATATCCTATAGGAGCTAACGCAGGAATGGCATAGGTACATTCACAATTGGCTTCACTAAGGATTCCTTTATCAGATATAATGAAGGAAAAGAAAAAGTGAAAACAAGTATGGTGTATTACATGTAAGACAAAATCCTTCCATTACATGTAAGCATTGAACCCTTTGGTAGGAGGAGTAGGATATTTTGAAATATGCAAGACATGGGGACATCATCTAACTACTTGTCCATTACTGCATAAGTACCAGAGTATGCCCAAGAACTTGTTTTGTAATTTTTTCAAATATGTAGGACACAATGATAAAGATTGTCTTTCCTTTGATTTAATGAGAGAGTGAACTTCAAATGCATGCAAAATCTAAGAAGAAAATATGGCAGCCAAAGGAGGAGTTCCACAGTACAATACTCCGAGAGGTTTTAACCAAGGTGGATGAGGAGGATTCAACATAGGTCAAGGAAATGGAGGATCTGGTCAAGGAGGACAAGGATCGATAATTTGTTATAATCACAATCAACTAGGAAATTTGGAAAGAGACTACCTAAATCCTTACACGACATGCACCTATTGTAGAGTATTGGATCATGCAAAAGAAGACTATCCTTAGTTGATAACAAACTGGTTGCAAGAGGGAATCAAAACCATCATCAGAATCAACATAAGAACCAAAACTAGAACCAAAACCTATAGATGATAACAACTGAGGAGCGTGATAGTTAGCCCAGAGTAGAAGCCATTATGCTCGAAGGAACGAGAGTTGGAACAGATGTGACGAAAAAAGGAAAAGGGGTCGAGCAATGGATAAGGAAAGTAGTTGATCCCATACCAACATTTAATATTCAGAAAGATAAAGAGACATATCATAAATCTAATAAGGAGATACTAGGACCAGACTAGATAAAATCAATGTCAAAGACATCGACAATATATGATATGTCATTAGTTTATGATCACACCATTCTAGAGAGGCCAGTCGAAAAGGTAAATACTTTGAAACAATTTCTGAAGGGTTGTTTAGAATTGATGTAGGAAGAAACAACATTGAATGCACTGCACAGGATGATTGATCAGTATACCCAAGACAAAGAAGTACCTATGACACAGAGAGCACTAAACCAAGTATTGCACAAGAAGAGGAAAAACAAATAATTCAGATTAAGTGCATAGATAGGAGAGTATGATATGGATAGTGTAATCTTGGACTTAGGATTGGATGTCAATGTTCTTCCAAGACATATGTGGGAAATGATGGGGAAACCAAAGTTATTTTTTTCAACTTGTTCAGTTGAGATTGGCCAACCAACATAAGATAATACCAATTGGGAGATTGGTAGGAGTACCTATCAACATATATGGAGTGTGAAATGTATATGAGTTTGAGGTTATAGAGATCGTGGATAATAGTCAGTCGTATCTAGTGTTTCTTAGAATGGATTGGGCATTTGAAAATGAAGTGATTATTAACTTGAAGAAGAGAGAAATGATTTTCAAAGGAGGAGTCTTAAATGTCACTGCGCAATTAGACCCCATAGAGGCAAGAATATATGTGGAATCAATGAGAAAGGAAATTGATAACTTATATAATATGATCGTGTACATGGATGATTATGTTAACCCTACTGTATATGGTGCGCTTAGTTGGAGAAAAAATATCTCTTGTGTGTCATACTCAGAGGAAGGACTTGAACATTGGCAACACCGGTTACATGAAGTATCAGCTAGAAAATGTGCTCGCATTACTCGCTCTTTGTGCTAGATCAGAATAGATGTATGTGATACACCAAATTTTGATGGATTAGCTGAGGTAAGTTATTTTTTCAATGAATTTGAGTTACATATACCCAAATAACAAATATTGTTAGCATTATATGTTTCACTAAGAGAAACACCAATGAGATGGTGGGAAACAAACAAGGAAGGAATAGTGGATTGGAAACATTGTAAAAGGATGATGCAAATTAGATTTGGAACAGAAGAAATTGTGCACAAGTATACAGGGATGAGTAGTCTGATGGATCATATTATACAGTGCATGGAAAATTGGAGATGGGTGTGAAAGCCAGAATGGATGTATGGGTTCATACATACACCTGAGACATTTCCCAAGAATTGGTATCTAGAGCTCAAAATGTGTTGAGGAACAACTAACTAGGAAGAGCTCACCTGAAATTTTAAGGTAAAAATCATTTTTGAGGCTAAGTCGCCCTTAGTAGATGAAACTTTGTAAGTAATTAGAAGTAACATTTTTATGGAAGAATATCAAATAGAAATAGTACCCGCATGTAGTGCGCATAGAGAATCTATGACAATCCATGAACTAATGGAATATTATAATGTTACTAGAGAAAAACAAGAAGAAGAAGATCCAAGAAATGTACAAGTTCCATAGATTGAAGGGGAGCACATTGTAGAAGGTCCATAACTAGAATTCGACGCATATGTGAAGCCATTGAGGGTGTGAAAAGTGAATATTGGCATAGAAGAGAAACCTAAATTCATGAACATTGATGATTACTGGAACAATGAGACTCCATAAAATATTGTAGACCTATTGCATGAGTATCAAGTTCTCTTTTCAACAACCTTTTCAGAGATGAAGGGTATAGCTGGAAAATTATATGATATGAAGATATCGTTAAAACTCAACACTAATTATCTAGTAAGACATAGACATTACAGATTGAATCTGAAATACAAGGAAAAAGTGAAAGTAGAGCTTGAAAAAATGATAGAAGATGGTATAATTGAGCCTGTCCTATAATCTGAATGGATAATTCCAATGGTGGATCAAGATATGAAAACATGGGGTGTTATAATCTACATAGACCTAAGGAAATTGAACGATTCTTGTTTTCATCACCCTTTTTCGGACCCCTTTACAAACGTAGTATTAGAAAATGTAGGAGGGTCGGAGGCCTACTCATTCACTGACAAGTTTTTAGGGTATCACTAGATCACGATTGTGCTGGAAGATAGACACAAGACGATATTTGAAATAGAATGGGGAAGCTACCAATAAATCGTAATGTTGTTTGGGTTAAAGAATGAACCTATTGTGTTTTATAGAGTAGTTGTCACATCCTTTAAGGAGTTTATTCATAAGTTTATTGAAGTACATTTATATGATTGGACTATGTTTAGCCTATTAACTCTAATTTTGATGCTTGATAGATGCAAATAATATCAGATATCATTAAATTTGAAGAAGTGTATTTTCTACACATTGTCTGGGATATTGTTAGGCAATGTGGTATGAAAGTGGGGTTTGTTGGTTGATACTGCCAAGATAGTAGTAATTGTTAATTTTCCACCACATGAATCAGTGACACAATTAAGAACAAATCTGGTTCATACCGGATATTACAGGAAATTTATTAAAGGCTATGCAAAAATTACAGATTCTATGGAAAATTTATTGAAGAAAGAAGATAATTTTCAGTGGAATGAAGACTGTCAGCAGGGTCTGGATGTATTGAAGAATAAGTTAGTAATTGTGCCTATTATGGTATTCCCATATTGGCAGAAAGAGTTTCACGTTCATGTGGATGCATATTCTATAGTGATTGACATGGTTTTATCCCATCTAAGATAAGGAGAGTTAGACCATCCAATTGCCTTTGCTAGCAGGAAGTTGTCGACTATTGAGAAGAATTACACAACAACAAAAAGGGAAGGATTGTAAATGGTTTCTTCCTTGCAAAAGTTTAGACACTATTTGTTGGGATCCCATATCAATATATATACATACCATTGTGCACTAAGATACCTAATGAAGAAGCCATTGTTGGGGGGGAGAATATGTAGATGGTTATTTTTGTTCCAAGAGTATGATTTTGAAGTCACTGTGAAGCCAGGGAACTAAATGCAGGACCATACCATTTGTCGTGAATATTGAAAGGAGGATGCACATGGAATCTAGATTATAGTTTAATAGATGTGCATTTATTCTCAGTTCAAATGGTAGACGACCACTTTTCATAAATTGTCCAATTTTTTAGTACAGGAATCACTCTAGCCAACATGACAGTAGCACAAAAGAAGCAACTAGTGGTTAAAGCAATAGATTATCCGTTGATCACAGGAAACTTATATAAGTTAGGTGTAGATGGGATACTATGAAAATGTGTGCTAGAACATGAAAGACCAATGATCCTAGTAGAGGCACATGATGGAATTGCATGAGGAAATTATGCATGAAAGGAGACAATGCAGAAGATCTTGTGCGCAAGGTTATGGTGGCATACCCTCCATAAGGACATGAAGGACTATTGTCAGATTTGTGACATTTCCCAAAGAGTAGGAAGACCATCGTGAAGGGATGAGATGCCTTTGAATATGAAAGTCACTTTGTAGGCATTTGACAAGTGGGTCATATATTTTGTCGGTCCAATTAATCCACCAATGAGGAGGACATGAGCCAGGTATATAATTACCATGAGAGACTACTTGAAAATATGGGCATAAGCATAATCAATTACATATTGCAACACAAATACATCTGCACGAATCTTATTCTAGAAAATATTTACAAGGTTTGGGTGTCCTAAAGTACTTATGAGTGATCAGAGGACTCACCTTTTGGACAAGACAATTGCAACATTGACAAAAGAGTTCCACATTCTACATCAGAAGAGTACTGCATATCACCCGCAAGCTAATGGAACTATGGAGGCATTCAATAAGATACTAGAGAATGCATTGACAAAGGTTTGTAATGCAAGATGGGATGACTGGGATTTAAGAATTCCTGCAGTGTTGTGGGATTATAAAACTACATGTAAGAAGTTGACAGGGTAGACACCCTTTAGATTATCATATGGTTAGGAAGCAGTCATTCCCATGGATTTTATAGTATCAGTCTGTGCATTTCTACGATGACAAACCTTACAAATTCTGACACAATGGAAGAAAGAATATCATAGTTCCTAGTATTAGAGGAACATTGAAATTGTACAGGGATGGTCATCCTTCTGCGCACTAGGAGAAATACATAGAATGAATTGTATCATAATGTACTATAGAAAGTGAAAATTATAAAAAGAAAGAAAATGCAAGAAAATAGGATTTTTTTTTAGTATTAGCAGGTAAAAAGGAAAAAACATGAAACTTTCGCAAAAGAGAAAGAAGTAGGCAAAAGAACACAAGGCTGCGCAAAGAGAAGACATCACACAGAGAGAAAAGATCACATAAAGAGAAGAAATCGTGAAGAGAGAAGAGATTGTGCATATGATATCTAAGAACATTTAGATAGTCCATGATGGGATGTGCAGTAAAGAGCTACCGTGATGATGAAGTAGTAGCACCACATAACAATAAATGTAGATCGTCCAAAAGATTTTGATAGATTGCAGAATTGAACGGATAATTCGCCAAAGATATAAAGTTGATTGAGCATTAATGAAGGGAATGAATGCAAACCATTAGTGGATTAGATGGAAAATTAGGCGTGAAAGGAATTTATCAACTAGAAATAGTATAAAATCAAGTAAAGGCTCGACAGGGGAAGGTTATTGTCCATTAGAATTTACAAAGAGAGTCAGAGTACAGATATGAAGTTACAGAGTCAAAGTTTCAAGCCGAGCTACTGAGCACAGTTGAACGTAGAGACCAGTGTCACAGAGGAAGATGGCACCACCTAAGAAAACAACAACTTCAATGTCGGTACCAAAGAAACCATGCGGTCAACCAAAAATGTTGCCAATAGTTGAAGAAACACAAGAGGAATCATCCTCAAAATCAATATTCCCAGGGATTATATCCCGCCAATAAATCCATCCACCAAACAGGTTCATTTACAAAAGGATGCAAGTACCCTCTCATAGAGACAGTGATTCCAGAAGGAGTGATTGTAGAATGGTACATGTTAGGTATGGTACCCGTGTTGAAGTATGTCGACCATGAAATCACATATGAGAAGAAGTTTCATGAGTTAGTACCTAGAAAATTCATACAAACATATATTAGTGTAAAGAATCATATGATGGTCATAGAACCATAGGTGTGGGCTACGTGGATACAAAAGGAAGGAATTCTCAACCTCTTTGATATATCGCACTTTGGATGAAGCCAAGAGATTAATTCTTATGTGAAAATGCTACTGATTTGTGTGCACAGGGGATACATGTGGCTCAACAAGCTAGTTTTCATTGATACAAATTTGATCATACATATTATTGGTCTTTCGTCATAGGGGGAGGACACATCCTTGTTGTTTTTCAGCAAAAAGAATGAGAAAGCTCTAGTTGAGAGCATGAAGGAGAAATTCCATAGATTTTGGGGACAACATGGATTGGACGTCGCAAGAATATGTGACCTGATAATAAGGTTTGCAATGCAATCCTTAGAATTTAATTTGTTAAGAAAGTGCAAAAAATATCAAGTGCTAGCAACAGTGATCGTGGCAGAAAAAAGATGCGTTGAAGGTGTTCAAATGAAATAGACAATGTTTTTATTAAACCATTTTTTGATTGACTATGAGGAAGCACAGGATAAGGGGACCAAATTCCATTATTATTGGTTACTAATTCTCATAGCACTATCAACTTGGAGGGAGCCAGATGAAAATCATTTTTTGGGAGTGACAAAGAAGCCTTGTCTAGTTGCATGGTATTAGAACCTATGTTATACAACACATAAAGCACGATAGATGGTCAACAACGTTGCATTTTACATTTATAAGGAAACCATTAGGGACATCATCGAGAGGAAACCGCACATACCACCACAAGTGGTCGAGGAATATAAGGTTGTGGTGCAGTTTAAGGCAAGGATCCACTACATGTATGTATAATCAAAGAAAGACCTAGATCAACAATGGTTGCCAACATAGTATATATTGGAAGAAGAAGAGATGGGCCATATTTTGGTTGATTGGGATGATGAGCGAAATATTCCACCAACAGAAGAAGTCCAATTAGAGAAGAAAAACCTAAAAGTATACGAGATCAATGAGGATGAAGAAGAAGGAGATGCACCTGAAAGAGGAAAGGATCCATAGGAGATAACCCAACAGACAACACAATGCATATATAGGAAGCGCAACGAACCAGAGACAGGGAAATTTGGACAACAAAGGCCAAAGCACAAAGACTTCAAAGAAGTTCCTATCCAGGCATTGACAAAAATATTTCGACACTAGTACATTTGGATCATTTTTTAATGGCATGTTCATAGTAATTGCTACTTTATATTGTCAGGAGAACGAAAAACATCATACCCGCTCAATCATCGTTTCACATGACATTGCTATATCGACGACACATATATCATCTCTTGTGCAACATTTATAGTGGACACGTGTCATCTCTACTTTCAATGTCCAAGCCCACTATGGACATCGCAACCACGACGCTGGAACATCTCACCTACGACGCCACAAGCCATTACAAAATAGAAATCCATTGAGTCATACATGTGACATCGTGGGACCCACATTGGATGTCTCAATATCGACGAGGGGCCTATATCCCCGACGTTTACATTATATCAATGACGGGAGGGACGTTGCACGATACTTTGAATGATGAACGTTGGACTACCAACGCGGGGTCTATATCTCAGACATTTACACTATATTGATGATGGAAGGGACATCGATAGACTAATGAGGGGCATGTATCTCTGAAGTTTACGCTATATCAACAATGGGAGGGAGGTCAAAAGATCGATGAACTATTGGTATTTAAAAAAACAAACAAACAAACAAACAAAACAGAGGATAAGAGGATAAGAATAATATTGGTGTTGTTGTTCCTATGTTTATACTAACGCTACAAGTATAATGTTAGGCATCAGGAAATGAGGGAAAGGTTTTCAATGTTTTCCTTTTGCCACATAAATAACAAGAGAATGTTCTTTGAAACTAATTAATATTATAACAGCTCAGATGTTGTTTCTCGTATCTGAGTTAAATTTGAAAAATTGAATCAAATGAAAGAAAAACATAAAGGTTCTAATCAAAGCAAGGCATCAACTTCTGAAGAATCTTACTCTATAACAGAAGAAGAAAGTGAGCGATATAAATTTCAATGAAGTGTAAAATATAGCATCTAATCAACATTCAGGTCTTGTATTAACTAATAGTGAATACAGAGGAAAATCTGTTTGTTATTAGATTAGTGAGTATAATATAACCACCGTAGAGGTTGTACTAAATTGTGCTTTGCATTCATCAAAGAAAATACATGAAAGAATGTGGGAATATGGAAATACAAAGAACACATAACTCAGAATAGACGAGATGTAGAATCTTTGGCCTACATTTGTATTAATTCTCATTAAAGAGAGTCTTCTCCTTTACAATTGGCAAAAAGAAGCCCCAGTTTCTTTCTCAAAATGTATATTTATACTAGATTAAAACGTTTCGAATTCTATCATTAAAAGTTTCAGTTACAAATGAAAATATGAAACGTTTCACTTTTTTGTCCCTTGTCTTCCTTCATGATTTTGGGGTGATTTCCTTTCTTTGTCCTCTAGCTCAAAAATAGGATGGAACAAGCAACTGCACTACTAGCCTCCAGAAGACTTCCCTTTCCCATGTTCAATACAATCGACACATTTTTCTACCAACTGGGCTATCAACTTGGGAAGTTCATTTTGGTCATTTGCTTCGAAAGTGTAGCACTTCCTTTCCAACTGTGGAAGTCTTTCTCTTATTTTCCTGTCTTCTATAATGATATACAATAACTGTAGGTTTGGTTTTATCAACCATTTATCTATTTGGCCAATATCGACATGTTTTATCTGAGATAGTTCAACTTGGTCTCTTTCCACATTTTCCTTGATATCTAACAGATGTTTAACTATGTTAATTTTTCCCAATGTTCCAGAGCTATTCTCCTTATCGAGATCTAGCAATTTTTTATTATGCTCCCATGCTTTTAACAGGATGTTACCTCTGGTTTGTTCTCAAATGGATAATCTGGAAGTGATGGCCATTTCCTCTTTTATCGTTGATATAATAGCCTCCTAGAAAGTACTTCGAGCCACCTTAGCTTCTCTTTCTCTTAAGGTGATTTTGTCGAAATCTTGATCTATCAACTGAAAATGATCCTGGATGATTTCTACTTTAGTAAGTAGACTATGTTGAGCTGCTTCTATCTTCTTTTGTATTTCTGTGGCTTGAGTTCGAAATACCGCTACATCTATAACCTGGCTTTCAGTAGAATTTAATTTAAATTGCAGTTGTTTTATTAACTCCTCCTATTGACTTACCTATGCTTGACTTGTTTAAGCCGACTGTTGCATTTGCTCAAGATTGGATTTGAGATGTTCTATTTCTTTTTGGTTGGCTACTTTGGTTTTTTCAAAGTCTTTGTATGCCTCATTCCTTGGATTCGTCTCTACAACTGCTATCTCAGTCTGTAATTTGCTAATAAACAGGTCCATTTGTTTCAACCGTTCCTTCAAGGTTCCAACTAAATATTGTTTGGCCATTGCATAAGCCCACAATGGTCCTTCTATCTCATTGGAAAAATATTTCTCTTCCAAGGCGTCTCCATCCGTTAATATTATGTACATTTTATCTGTTGCACCCTCTTTTTGGTATGTTTCTCGCTTCACCACGACCTTCCTTTTCTTGCTAAAAAGAAATCTCTAGTTGGCAATTATTCTATAGAGATAGGTGTTAAATCCTCTTTAAATATTATCTCTGCATTGGGGTTTACCTTTGTATATTGTAAGGGTGTGACAGATGGAATGGGACTGTCGATTTCTTTCGATGCTTGTTTTATGATAGGATCTGTTTCTGGTTCATTTGATGGTGACAAGGGTGTGTCTCCTACCCCTTTTGAGAGGGTATCTGATTGATCCTTGATCTGTTAACTGGTGTATCTATTTCTGGGGGTCTTTCCTCTTGGCTTGGGATCTCAGTTTCCTCTATGTTCTCCTGAGTTTTTTTCTTGCCAGGATTTGTATCCATTGAACCTTGGGCTTCTATTTGTTGTGTACCTAGAGGTTTTGAGGTTTTTCTCTGCAAAACTTTGGGGAGGCCACTTTTCTGGTGTTCCTGGAATTTGTATAAATCGATCATATTTCTGGGAAGCAGAGCTCGAACTCGACTTAAGAATTCTGAGTAGGATCTCACTCCTCGAAAAATTTAGTCATGGGGGGAATCTTCATGCTCATATATTTTTAGGCCACAACTTGCCATATGGTTACCCACGATCTTATGAGGATCGTGTTTCTTAAATTCAATGTCTACTAGTTTCATTTCTTCCAAGGTCGTGGCCTCCACTTTGGCATGGCCGAAATCTAATAAAGAATATGTACCAATGTGTATGGGAAAGGATGGTCATACCTTTTTCTTAACTCCTTTGAGTTCTTTGCTTATCCTACCGAGCATAGTTTTCCTGGCGATTTATCAACATACTAGCTTGTTTGTTAAGAATAGTGGCAGGGCATATGGGGGAACAGAACAACCAAACACCCTAATATATGAGAACTATTCTTCTAGTTACTAGTCTTCCACACTGTTTAAGTTTGCCATGACTTTATTTGAAATCCTGGGAGGTGGATGGCTGAAGATAACGACATGCATTGGTACTTTTAACCACCAAGTCTTTGGCTTTATCTTCCTAGAGTTTGGAGTGGTATACATGAATAGGATCTGTGTTAGCTGGGGTCTAGCTCCAACTCATTAATGGAAAAGGTGTCATGAAGCAAATGACATCCATAATGTAAGCAAATATGAAAAATGAAGCTGCTTTCCCACTCACCCTTTGTGCTTGATATTATGTAACTTGGTTGGCCAGACTAACTGACAACAATTTAGTCCAGTCGAAAGAGTATCCCTCTACTACTGTGTGGATAAGCAGTACCTATGCGAGCAAAAAATGCACAACATTCTCTCTTCCATAAAGCCTGCATACCATCATCGCTATATACATAAATTGTGGTTGTAACAAAGAGATTGTGTATATACCATGAGTGTCTTCTTTGAACTTCTTAGGGAGTGAGCACCAATATTTGATCAGGTTGGATAAGATTTTTCCAAATTGCTCACAATATTTCTTTTTGAAACCCTCTAAGAATTTGACATTGTAAGTAAAATTGGGTGTGGGGGACAATTTGTACATCGCCTGCAGATGCTCTAGCCTAAAAGTCCCAACAACCTCCTTCTGCGCATTAAATATTGTCCTAGTCGGGATATCTGCGTGGTCCAATGCCCATTTAACCATATCACAATAGGGGAAAAGACACGGCCTTATTGCTACCTTTTGCATCTCCGACTGGGTGACCACTTTTTATTTGGTATACAAGTCATCTTTCTCATTGTCGCTCGAGTCGTCTGGGCAATTTATCAGTTCATATTGCAAGATGTTGAAAACCCGTGTCCATGTTTTGACTATGTCGATGTTTCTAGTCGAGGTATCAGAAATAATATCTGAACTCTGACCTGAACTTTCACTAGTTTTTTGGGCTTTTTACGTGGAGCCATGATATAAAATCTCAAGATTATATTTCCTGTTACAGCGGATGAAAAAAAACCAATGGTTATCTCGCTTAACTGGCTCTGTGAAACTAGAATGAAATTCAAATAATGATGGAAATTATTTCTCTTAGAGTACTCGAGTCTGTGCAGATCCTTCCTGGCACAACATTTAATTCTTTTAATAGAAAGATTTGGAAATAAAGCAAGATCTTACTTTCAATCATTTCCTTAATTTGCTTATAAATGCCATAAATGTTTGATATTTCGTGACTTGGGATGATTGTAGAAACATTTAATTCTTTACCCGTAAGCTCCACAAGTTTAAATTTTTTTGAGATATTAATTAATCTAGTTTAATCCTTTAATTAATCGCAATTAGTTCTTAATCCTTTTTCGGCATTCATAGTCTCGAACTATTTTGTTCTCAGTCTCGAGCCATGAGCCAAATTTGTGATATTGCGATTTGGTTAATTAGCTTTGATCAAGTGTAAGTTATTAATTGATTGTGATTAGTTTATAAATTTCACGACCTCGGATATTGGGATTGCAAAGGTGTCGTTCTTAGGTAAAACCGTCGAGTCGCAAAGTCGTGATAATTAACTAACGTTAATTATCATTAGTCTTGTAATTAACCGGGTTTATCTTAAGTTGCTTTCACAACTTCTCACATCGAACATTTGAAGGTCGCTCGAAGCGTGACTCCCGAATCGCGAGAGCATGATGCATTAAAATAGTGATAATCGTTGTTTAATGTTTCTATTATCATGATTTAAACTTAACCCAACTTCGTTATTTCACATGTTGGGACATTGGGAGCTTTGATATGTATAACCATTAGATCTGCGAAATCCCAAAATTCAAGATTTGAGGTTTATGGCTATCTTTTTTGTTATTTGAAACAATGGGCAGCTTCAACCTTTTTGTAACTGGACTATTTAAAAACAATATATGTGTTCCAACAGGTGTCATGGACTTGGACTTGGTATTGATCCACTTTGATGTATGGTTTATTTACGCTCTTCAATTTGTTGTTCATGTCGTTGTAGATGCTTCTTTTTGTCATGCCTCGCACCAACTAACAATGAATATAAAATTGTGAAAATTATTTTCTTTATGGTTTGCATAGGTTTCAATATAAAGAAGAGGGCAGGTGGAGCAACTAGGAAAGGGTGGGAGTGATTAGTGTTTTTACATTTTGTCATTGCATAGAACAACACTTTGGGGATGTGTAGATATTCCTCATTACACAAGGTAGGCCCATGTGTCCAAGACAGGAGGAACATGAATGAGGACTTACCCCCCTACATCCCTAACATACCCTGCCAAATTGAGTATGGACTATCTATACCCAAGATGTACCCAATGTCTCTAATACATCGTCCCTTTTCAAGACATGTCAATAAGGTGCAAAAGCAAGTCTCATGTAACATCGTTACATATAATACTTGTATTCTAAAGAAATATTCAATATTTGACTCTACCAATGTTGAAAATGGTGTAGGTTTCACTTTCATCCTTGGTTGACCTTATATTTTAATCATTACTATATTTCTAGGTTTGGCTAAGACCAAACTTGTACACGTAGAATCAAACCCTATTGGGGAAAGTGACCTACCTCTTGAGTTGGATATTTATAGAACCACTCTCATTTGTAATTTAACTCATGTGATTCATATTCATCTTTTATCAAAGTGATTCTTTGCACTATATCTGGTGAATCTCAACAACCAAACATGACTCTAGAACATCTAACAATAAAGAGAGGATAAAAACACATGAAGAACAATGTATGCATGATTGTTGTCCTTTTCAATTGAACAAGTGTTNTCTCGAATGGATAATCTGGAAGTGATGGCCATTTCCTCTTTTATCGTTGATATAATAGCCTCCTAGAAAGTACTTCGAGCCACCTTAGCTTCTCTTTCTCTTAAGGTGATTTTGTCTAAATCTTGATCTATCAACTGAAAATGATCCTGGATGATTTCTACTTTAGTAAGTAGACTATGTTGAGTTGCTTCTATCTTCTTTTGTATTTCTGTGGCTTGAGTTCGAAATACCGCTACATCTATAACATGGCTTTCAGTAGAATTTAATTTAAATTGCAGTTGTTTTATTAACTCCTCCCATTGACTTACCTATGCTTGACTTGTTTAAGCCGACTGTTGCATTTGCTCAAGATTGGATTTGAGATTTTCGATTTCCTTTTGGTTGGCTACTTTGGTTTTTTCAAAGTCTTTGTATGCCTCATTCCTTGGATTCGTCTCTACAACTGCTATCTCAGTCTGTAATTTGCTAATAAACAGGTCCTTTTGTTTCAACCGTTCCTTCAAGGTTCCAACTAAATATTGTTTGGCCATTGCATAAGCCCACAATGTTCCTTCTATCTCATTGGAAAAATATTTCTCTTCCAAGGAGTCTCCATCCGTTAATATTATGTACATTTTATCTGTTGCACCCTCTTTTTGGTATGTTTCTCACTTCACCACGACCTTCCTTTTCTTGCTAAAAAGAAATCTCTAGGTGGCAATTATTCTATAGAGATAGGTGTTAAATCCTCTTTAAATATTATCTATGCATTGGGGTTTACCTTTGTATATTGTAAGGGTGTGACAGATGGAATTGGACTGTCGATTTCTTTGGATGCTTGTTTTATGATAGGATCTGTGTCTGGTTCATTTGATGGTGACAAGGGTGTGTCTCCTACCCCTTTTGAGAGGGTATCTGATTGATCCTTGATCTGTTTAACTGGTGTATCTATTTATGTGGGTCTTTCCTCTTGGCTTGGGATCTCAGTTTCCTGTTTCAAGATCTCAGTTTCCTCTATGTTCTCCTGAGTTTTTTTCTTGCCAGGATTTGTATCCATTGAACCTTGGGCTTCTATTTGTTGTGTACTTAGAGGTTTTGAGGTTTTTCTCTGCAAAACTTTGGGGAGGCCACTTTTCTGGTGTTCCTGGAATTTTTATAAATCGATCATATTTCCGGGAAGCAGAGCTCGAACTCGACTTAAGACTTCTGAGTAGGATATCACTCCTCGAAAAATTTAGTCATGGGGGGAATCTTCATGCTCATATATTTTTAGGCCACAACTTGCCATATGGTTACCCACGATCTTATGAGGATCGTGTTTCTTAAATTCAATGTCTACTAGTTTCATTTCTTCCAAGGTCGTGGCCTCCACTTTGGCATGGCCGAAATCTAATAAAGAATATGTACCAATGTGTATGGGAAAGGATGGTCATACCTTTTTCTTAACTCCTTTGAGTTCTTTGCTTATCCTACCGAGCATAGTTTTCCTGGCGATTTATCAACATACTAGCTTGTTTGTTAAGAATAGTGGCAGGGCATATGGGGGAACAGAACAACCAAACACCCTAATATATGAGAACTATTCTTCTAGTTACTAGTCTTCCACACTGTTTAAGTTTTCCATGACTTTATTTGAAATCCTGGGAGGTGGATGGCCGAAGATAACGACATGCATTGGTACTTTTAACCACCAAGTATTTAGCTTTATCTTCCTAGAGTTTGGAGTGGTATACATGAATAGGATCTGTGTTAGCTAGGGTCTAGCTCCAACTCATTAATGGAAAAGGTGTCATGAANTACTAGCTTGTTTGTTAAGAATAGTGGCAGGGCATATGGGGGAACAGAACAACCAAACACCCTAATATATGAGAACTATTCTTCTAGTTACTAGTCTTCCACACTGTTTAAGTTTGCCATGACTTTATTTGAAATCCTGGGAGGTGGATGGCTGAAGATAACGACATGCATTGGTACTTTTAACCACCAAGTCTTTGGCTTTATCTTCCTAGAGTTTGGAGTGGTATACATGAATAGGATCTGTGTTAGCTGGGGTCTAGCTCCAACTCATTAATGGAAAAGGTGTCATGAAGCAAATGACATCCATAATGTAAGCAAATATGAAAAATGAAGCTGCTTTCCCACTCACCCTTTGTGCTTGATATTATGTAACTTGGTTGGCCAGACTAACTGACAACAATTTAGTCCAGTCGAAAGAGTATCCCTCTACTACTGTGTGGATAAGCAGTACCTATGCGAGCAAAAAATGCACAACATTCTCTCTTCCATAAAGCCTGCATACCATCATCGCTATATACATAAATTGTGGTTGTAACAAAGAGATTGTGTATATACCATGAGTGTCTTCTTTGAACTTCTTAGGGAGTGAGCACCAATATTTGATCAGGTTGGATAAGATTTTTCCAAATTGCTCACAATATTTCTTTTTGAAACCCTCTAAGAATTTGACATTGTAAGTAAAATTGGGTGTGGGGGACAATTTGTACATCGCCTGCAGATGCTCTAGCCTAAAAGTCCCAACAACCTCCTTCTGCGCATTAAATATTGTCCTAGTCGGGATATCTGCGTGGTCCAATGCCCATTTAACCATATCACAATAGGGGAAAAGACACGGCCTTATTGCTACCTTTTGCATCTCCGACTGGGTGACCACTTTTTATTTGGTATACAAGTCATCTTTCTCATTGTCGCTCGAGTCGTCTGGGCAATTTATCAGTTCATATTGCAAGATGTTGAAAACCCGTGTCCATGTTTTGACTATGTCGATGTTTCTAGTCGAGGTATCAGAAATAATATCTGAACTCTGACCTGAACTTTCACTAGTTTTTTGGGCTTTTTACGTGGAGCCATGATATAAAATCTCAAGATTATATTTCCTGTTACAGCGGATGAAAAAAAACCAATGGTTATCTCGCTTAACTGGCTCTGTGAAACTAGAATGAAATTCAAATAATGATGGAAATTATTTCTCTTAGAGTACTCGAGTCTGTGCAGATCCTTCCTGGCACAACATTTAATTCTTTTAATAGAAAGATTTGGAAATAAAGCAAGATCTTACTTTCAATCATTTCCTTAATTTGCTTATAAATGCCATAAATGTTTGATATTTCGTGACTTGGGATGATTGTAGAAACATTTAATTCTTTACCCGTAAGCTCCACAAGTTTAAATTTTTTTGAGATATTAATTAATCTAGTTTAATCCTTTAATTAATCGCAATTAGTTCTTAATCCTTTTTCGGCATTCATAGTCTCGAACTATTTTGTTCTCAGTCTCGAGCCATGAGCCAAATTTGTGATATTGCGATTTGGTTAATTAGCTTTGATCAAGTGTAAGTTATTAATTGATTGTGATTAGTTTATAAATTTCACGACCTCGGATATTGGGATTGCAAAGGTGTCGTTCTTAGGTAAAACCGTCGAGTCGCAAAGTCGTGATAATTAACTAACGTTAATTATCATTAGTCTTGTAATTAACCGGGTTTATCTTAAGTTGCTTTCACAACTTCTCACATCGAACATTTGAAGGTCGCTCGAAGCGTGACTCCCGAATCGCGAGAGCATGATGCATTAAAATAGTGATAATCGTTGTTTAATGTTTCTATTATCATGATTTAAACTTAACCCAACTTCGTTATTTCACATGTTGGGACATTGGGAGCTTTGATATGTATAACCATTAGATCTGCGAAATCCCAAAATTCAAGATTTGAGGTTTATGGCTATCTTTTTTGTTATTTGAAACAATGGGCAGCTTCAACCTTTTTGTAACTGGACTATTTAAAAACAATATATGTGTTCCAACAGGTGTCATGGACTTGGACTTGGTATTGATCCACTTTGATGTATGGTTTATTTACGCTCTTCAATTTGTTGTTCATGTCGTTGTAGATGCTTCTTTTTGTCATGCCTCGCACCAACTAACAATGAATATAAAATTGTGAAAATTATTTTCTTTATGGTTTGCATAGGTTTCAATATAAAGAAGAGGGCAGGTGGAGCAACTAGGAAAGGGTGGGAGTGATTAGTGTTTTTACATTTTGTCATTGCATAGAACAACACTTTGGGGATGTGTAGATATTCCTCATTACACAAGGTAGGCCCATGTGTCCAAGACAGGAGGAACATGAATGAGGACTTACCCCCCTACATCCCTAACATACCCTGCCAAATTGAGTATGGACTATCTATACCCAAGATGTACCCAATGTCTCTAATACATCGTCCCTTTTCAAGACATGTCAATAAGGTGCAAAAGCAAGTCTCATGTAACATCGTTACATATAATACTTGTATTCTAAAGAAATATTCAATATTTGACTCTACCAATGTTGAAAATGGTGTAGGTTTCACTTTCATCCTTGGTTGACCTTATATTTTAATCATTACTATATTTCTAGGTTTGGCTAAGACCAAACTTGTACACGTAGAATCAAACCCTATTGGGGAAAGTGACCTACCTCTTGAGTTGGATATTTATAGAACCACTCTCATTTGTAATTTAACTCATGTGATTCATATTCATCTTTTATCAAAGTGATTCTTTGCACTATATCTGGTGAATCTCAACAACCAAACATGACTCTAGAACATCTAACAATAAAGAGAGGATAAAAACACATGAAGAACAATGTATGCATGATTGTTGTCCTTTTCAATTGAACAAGTGTTTGAATCAAAGGAAAATTGACATCACATTTTAGTCCACCCTGTGGATTTCCTCTTCATCATGGCTCATTTCTAGTCATGATTCTCAAAACATTGGAGTGATTCGCCATTCTAAAATTTTAAAATAAGAAATTACACCCAATATATTAATTTGCAGAGAGGGAGAAAATAGTTTTATTCAAGTTTTTGCAGGTAATAAACCAATTTCTATATGAAAAAAAATCTATCCAATCTCTTTGAAAGAAAAGATAAATCAAAAGGCTGAATTAATCTAAAATTATCGTTAAAATGCTCTATTCTTTAATCAATATTTCTGAATAGTCTAGAAATTGGATATGCATAAGAAAATCTTACCTCCTCAACTAAAGATTTGATTTTGGATGCATTGTTCTTCTTCAGTGGTTTCTTTCTCTCCGATCTTAGTTCATCTGCAGTGATAGAAGTTTAATCTCACAAATTATTTAAAGCTTTATGTTTCTTGACCTAAAAAGTGCATATTAAAAAAATGTCAGGGTTCAAAATGAAACATAGGTAATTTCCCTTCAACATATACACACATAAACCTTGCAATTAAGCACATAGGTGAAAATAGTGGAAGATAATTAGTTGGGTAAAAGAGATATAATTTTGCAAATTTTCTTGTAGTCTTTGATAACCATCATCTCCTTATAATAACCATCATCTATGTTCCATTGATTCTATCCATTTTCTAGCTCCAAATATCACTTAATATTTATGTACAACAATCATTTCCTTATTTCCAAATGAAACATGTGGGAATCTTCCCTCATGGGACATCAAATAAAAATAGAATACTTCAAAACATTGACATCATTGCACTAATTCTCTTGAGTTACTCATGTGCCTCTACAAAACTACCTAGGTCCCATATTATACTTTTCTATTGACTTAACCATCATAGTTAGCTTTCACACACTAAATAAGTCCTTGTTTAACTTAGTCACTTTATAATATCAACTTGGGGTTGTATCACTGAAATTTATAATATAAATGACTATGAAATTAAATAACATACAAAGTCTTAAAAATTACCACCTTATTATACTTGATTGAGATTTATGGTATGAAACATGCAAGTATTGTTGCTAACTAGCATATATCCATCTTAATCCCATATCTATTAAGCACATACATGGAGAAACAAAAAACGGGTGCAAACATCTCAAAGCTTAAAGAAACCAAGATTTAAGATGGATCTATGATAGTTTACTTTTTAAATCCATTTTATTTTATTACCCTTGCACACATACGTCGCACATACAATTATTACCATTCACTTGACACTATTAATTTATTTATGAATATATGATGTGAATGGTTACCATTGTTTGTAACTTCATAGACAATGATTATCACATAGACAGTGTTTTCAATGAGAATGAAATTCTAAGCATTTTAAATTTTTAATCATGTCACCACCTATTTGACATCATTGCCTTGATAAAACAATGATGAGGAGAAAAGTAATGATAAATAATTTTCTACAGANTACTAGCTTGTTTGTTAAGAATAGTGGCAGGGCATATGGGGGAACAGAACAACCAAACACCCTAATATATGAGAACTATTCTTCTAGTTACTAGTCTTCCACACTGTTTAAGTTTGCCATGACTTTATTTGAAATCCTGGGAGGTGGATGGCTGAAGATAACGACATGCATTGGTACTTTTAACCACCAAGTCTTTGGCTTTATCTTCCTAGAGTTTGGAGTGGTATACATGAATAGGATCTGTGTTAGCTGGGGTCTAGCTCCAACTCATTAATGGAAAAGGTGTCATGAAGCAAATGACATCCATAATGTAAGCAAATATGAAAAATGAAGCTGCTTTCCCACTCACCCTTTGTGCTTGATATTATGTAACTTGGTTGGCCAGACTAACTGACAACAATTTAGTCCAGTCGAAAGAGTATCCCTCTACTACTGTGTGGATAAGCAGTACCTATGCGAGCAAAAAATGCACAACATTCTCTCTTCCATAAAGCCTGCATACCATCATCGCTATATACATAAATTGTGGTTGTAACAAAGAGATTGTGTATATACCATGAGTGTCTTCTTTGAACTTCTTAGGGAGTGAGCACCAATATTTGATCAGGTTGGATAAGATTTTTCCAAATTGCTCACAATATTTCTTTTTGAAACCCTCTAAGAATTTGACATTGTAAGTAAAATTGGGTGTGGGGGACAATTTGTACATCGCCTGCAGATGCTCTAGCCTAAAAGTCCCAACAACCTCCTTCTGCGCATTAAATATTGTCCTAGTCGGGATATCTGCGTGGTCCAATGCCCATTTAACCATATCACAATAGGGGAAAAGACACGGCCTTATTGCTACCTTTTGCATCTCCGACTGGGTGACCACTTTTTATTTGGTATACAAGTCATCTTTCTCATTGTCGCTCGAGTCGTCTGGGCAATTTATCAGTTCATATTGCAAGATGTTGAAAACCCGTGTCCATGTTTTGACTATGTCGATGTTTCTAGTCGAGGTATCAGAAATAATATCTGAACTCTGACCTGAACTTTCACTAGTTTTTTGGGCTTTTTACGTGGAGCCATGATATAAAATCTCAAGATTATATTTCCTGTTACAGCGGATGAAAAAAAACCAATGGTTATCTCGCTTAACTGGCTCTGTGAAACTAGAATGAAATTCAAATAATGATGGAAATTATTTCTCTTAGAGTACTCGAGTCTGTGCAGATCCTTCCTGGCACAACATTTAATTCTTTTAATAGAAAGATTTGGAAATAAAGCAAGATCTTACTTTCAATCATTTCCTTAATTTGCTTATAAATGCCATAAATGTTTGATATTTCGTGACTTGGGATGATTGTAGAAACATTTAATTCTTTACCCGTAAGCTCCACAAGTTTAAATTTTTTTGAGATATTAATTAATCTAGTTTAATCCTTTAATTAATCGCAATTAGTTCTTAATCCTTTTTCGGCATTCATAGTCTCGAACTATTTTGTTCTCAGTCTCGAGCCATGAGCCAAATTTGTGATATTGCGATTTGGTTAATTAGCTTTGATCAAGTGTAAGTTATTAATTGATTGTGATTAGTTTATAAATTTCACGACCTCGGATATTGGGATTGCAAAGGTGTCGTTCTTAGGTAAAACCGTCGAGTCGCAAAGTCGTGATAATTAACTAACGTTAATTATCATTAGTCTTGTAATTAACCGGGTTTATCTTAAGTTGCTTTCACAACTTCTCACATCGAACATTTGAAGGTCGCTCGAAGCGTGACTCCCGAATCGCGAGAGCATGATGCATTAAAATAGTGATAATCGTTGTTTAATGTTTCTATTATCATGATTTAAACTTAACCCAACTTCGTTATTTCACATGTTGGGACATTGGGAGCTTTGATATGTATAACCATTAGATCTGCGAAATCCCAAAATTCAAGATTTGAGGTTTATGGCTATCTTTTTTGTTATTTGAAACAATGGGCAGCTTCAACCTTTTTGTAACTGGACTATTTAAAAACAATATATGTGTTCCAACAGGTGTCATGGACTTGGACTTGGTATTGATCCACTTTGATGTATGGTTTATTTACGCTCTTCAATTTGTTGTTCATGTCGTTGTAGATGCTTCTTTTTGTCATGCCTCGCACCAACTAACAATGAATATAAAATTGTGAAAATTATTTTCTTTATGGTTTGCATAGGTTTCAATATAAAGAAGAGGGCAGGTGGAGCAACTAGGAAAGGGTGGGAGTGATTAGTGTTTTTACATTTTGTCATTGCATAGAACAACACTTTGGGGATGTGTAGATATTCCTCATTACACAAGGTAGGCCCATGTGTCCAAGACAGGAGGAACATGAATGAGGACTTACCCCCCTACATCCCTAACATACCCTGCCAAATTGAGTATGGACTATCTATACCCAAGATGTACCCAATGTCTCTAATACATCGTCCCTTTTCAAGACATGTCAATAAGGTGCAAAAGCAAGTCTCATGTAACATCGTTACATATAATACTTGTATTCTAAAGAAATATTCAATATTTGACTCTACCAATGTTGAAAATGGTGTAGGTTTCACTTTCATCCTTGGTTGACCTTATATTTTAATCATTACTATATTTCTAGGTTTGGCTAAGACCAAACTTGTACACGTAGAATCAAACCCTATTGGGGAAAGTGACCTACCTCTTGAGTTGGATATTTATAGAACCACTCTCATTTGTAATTTAACTCATGTGATTCATATTCATCTTTTATCAAAGTGATTCTTTGCACTATATCTGGTGAATCTCAACAACCAAACATGACTCTAGAACATCTAACAATAAAGAGAGGATAAAAACACATGAAGAACAATGTATGCATGATTGTTGTCCTTTTCAATTGAACAAGTGTTCGAATCAAAGGAAAATTGACATCACATTTTAGTCCACCCTGTGGATTTCCTCTTCATCATGGCTCATTTCTAGTCATGATTCTCAAAACATTGGAGTGATTCACCATTCTAAAATTTTAAAATAAGAAAGTACACCCAATATATTAATTTGCAGAGAGGGAGAAAATAGTTTTATTCAAGTTTTTGCAGGTAATAAACCATTTTCTATATGAAAAAAAATCTATCCAATCTCTTTGAAAGAAAAGATAAATCAAAAGGCTGAATTAATCTAAAATTATTGTTAAAATGCTCTATTCTTTAATCAATATTTCTGAATAGTCTAGAAATTGGATATGCATAAGAAAATCTTACCTCCTCAACTAAAGATTTGATTTTGGATGCATTGTTCTTCTTCAGTGGTTTCTTTCTCTCCGATCTTAGTTCATCTGCAGTGATAGAAGTTTAATCTCACAAATTATTTAAAGCTTTATGTTTCTTGACCTAAAAAGTGCATATTAAAAAAATGTCAGGGTTCAAAATGAAACATAGGTAATTTCCCTTCAACATATACACACATAAACCTTGCAATTAAGCACATAGGTGAAAATAGTGGAAGATAATTAGTTGGGTAAAAGAGATATAATTTTGCAAATTTTCTTGTAGTCTTTGATAACCATCATCTCCTTATAATAACCATCATCTATGTTCCATTGATTCTATCCATTTTCTAGCTCCAAATATCACTTAATATTTATGTACAACAATCATTTCCTTATTTCCAAATGAAACATGTGGGAATCTTCCCTCATGGGACATCAAATAAAAATAGAATACTTCAAAACATTGACATCATTGCACTAATTCTCTTGAGTTACTCATGTGCCTCTACAAAACTACCTAGGTCCCATATTATACTTTTCTATTGACTTAACCATCATAGTTAGCTTTCACACACTAAATAAGTCCTTGTTTAACTTAGTCACTTTATAATATCAACTTGGGGTTGTATCACTGAAATTTATAATATAAATGACTATGAAATTAAATAACATACAAAGTCTTAAAAATTACCACCTTATTATACTTGATTGAGATTTATGGTATGAAACATGCAAGTATTGTTGCTAACTAGCATATATCCATCTTAATCCCATATCTATTAAGCACATACATGGAGAAACAAAAAACGGGTGCAAACATCTCAAAGCTTAAAGAAACCAAGATTTAAGATGGATCTATGATAGTTTACTTTTTAAATCCATTTTATTTTATTACCCTTGCACACATACGTCGCACATACAATTATTACCATTCACTTGACACTATTAATTTATTTATGAATATATGATGTGAATGGTTACCATTGTTTGTAACTTCATAGACAATGATTATCACATAGACAGTGTTTTCAATGAGAATGAAATTCTAAGCATTTTAAATTTTTAATCATGTCACCACCTATTTGACATCATTGCCTTGATAAAACAATGATGAGGAGAAAAGTAATGATAAATAATTTTCTACAGA
>JZKD02S0298242.1:617080-744449 GCA_000966675.3 Picea glauca | reverse complement strand
TGTTCTTGTGCATTGAAAAATGTTGGAGGTAGATACTTTTTCATTTCACACATTAGCCAAGGAATTTCTCTCTTCCAATACTTTATATTATCTTCATGGATTTACTTCAATGAAAACCATATATAGATCATGACGCAAGAAAATAACATGTTTCAAAAAAACGTAATACATATTACATTACAACTAAAACACATGTCATTAAGTACAACAAAACATTGAAAAAACCGTTTGCATATATATTGCAACTACTTACCTCATGTATTTTCCAAGATCATATATAACTTGTTTCACGTTGTTGTCAAATTCGTTTGGGAGAGATAGAGGTAGAACATACTGTAACAATAAAAAAGAATCGTTACTTGTTTCAAAACTAGACAAAAAAAAATAAAAATATCAAAAAATGTATATGACCAATATATAAATATGATTACTAAAATTATTAATTACCTTAATGAAGGTATGCCAATGATGTGTTTTTACCCCACCAAATTCACCTTTACTCATTAATATATTCTTTATGTTTGAACAAAAACCTGTGGGAAATTTAATTCTTTGAATGACCTCTTTTACACCATTKCTTTGTTGCTTTGCTAATACCCATGGAAGTTTATTTTTGTCTCCATTGTTATTTGATCAGATCACACTTTGCATTGCATGATTGACTTCCTGAATGTCATTACAAATTTTGACAATTTTTTCTTTATCCCTCCTGCCATCTATGATTTGCCATAATGTTTTTGTCACATTCTTCCGGATATGAATTGTATCAAACAAATGAACTATTTTTAAATCCTCATAGTAATGAAACCTCGTGAATTGAGTGGGATAACATTTCATTCCTCGTGGAAGCCCATTATTACTACCTTCACAATGACAACATTGATGAAGCATAAAAAAATCAGAACACTATTTATCAAATGCGGTAAAATAAATTGAATAGTTAAAGTAAAATTTCAGAACATGATTCCTTTACGATACATAAACAAAATGCATACCTCAAGGATTAATTCTGTCATATGCCAACTTCCATAGGCGAGGTGTCATTCTTTGTGGTTTTAGTTCAGTCTCTTGTTTCCCATTGAAAAGATCTTTATCAGTAGTACGATACTTATTGTTCTTAGAGAGGAAGTGTCTATACTCATCAAACACCTCCTTTCCTAAACTTTTTGACTAACGAGATTTCATCTTAGGACCACAAATTGGACATGCAAATTTCCTCTTTGTTTGAAGACCTGCAACAAATGGATTAATGTGAATTAATATATGAAAGGATTATGTAAACAACATTCATGATATATTCAATTAATTATATACTATTCAAGAGTGAAATATGGAACGTTACATACCACAAAAATGTGTTAATCCTAAGACATCATGAATTTTCCATAAAAGTATTCCATGGCATTGAAATCTCTTCTTCCCAATTGGTTTACAAATGTCATACATAGTGATGCCCTCCCATAACTTTAGTAGCTCGTTGATAAGAGGCTCGATATACACATTCATATATTTAACTTGGTACTTACCTAATTGTTTGAAATTACACAAAATTACTACCAGTGTATGTATATATACGCAAATAAATAAATAAAATATATTATGCAAAAAATGAGACAAATGAAAAATTTACATTCAAAAAATTAATGTAAAAAACTACCTGGAACAATTATTGTCAACATTATGTGCTCCCTCTTTATTGACACCCAAGGAGGAATGTTATTGTTGATAAACAAATAGGCCACACTAAGTAAACAGACCGAAGCTCTCCAAATGGACTAACACTGTTAGTTGCGAATGAAAGCCTAACATTACGAGGTTCATCTATAAATTCTGTCCATTTTGCATCAATTTCCTTAATTGCATAACCATCTGCAGGCATTCAAAGAACACCATATTCAATTCTCTTTCATGCATGGTAATCCATAAACTATGCTATACTTTGGCACCTAAACAATTGTTGCAAATGTGGAATTATGGAAATATGCTGAAGAACCTTTCGAGGAACCATTTTTGTTACTTAATCAGTTTGATATCTACTCATACCACATACTGGGCATTTTGTTTTTGATTCATGTTGTCCATAATATATAATATGATCATCAGAACATGCATCTATACTTTGACAGTCCATTCCAATGTCTTTCATAATGGCATGCAAATATCGATATGTGCGAGGTAAAATATTTGATGAGGGTAACAAAAATTCACCTAGCAATCTAAAACATAAAAAATAACTAGTTAATGTAAATAATAGTAATTGTAAATATTGAATTTTTATTTCACATTAATTAACACTAAAAAAATGGGAAAAAGTAAAAATTTATGTAGATGTGATGAAACACATTACATACCTTAGGATCCATATCATACAAGTGTTCGACAAATGATTTATAACCTTTAATTTCACCAACAACAATGTAGTGGAGAGAATATTTTCCCTTGACCCTTTATAAACACATTTATTTGCCTTTTCAATCAGAGGTTCATCATAAATACCATCACTAATGTCTCCATGATCCTCATCTGGATGACCGAATAAGTCTTGGATCATTTGATTTGTCCCATCATATTGAAATATGTTATTATTTTCATCTACTTCCATGGGATCATTAACTTGATCTTCATTATCCGCTTCATGTTCCTTATCTTGTACAACATCATTTCCGCTACTACTTTGTCTTTCTGTAGAAAGTTAGGGGGCAAGTCTAACTTTATAATTACAAACAATCATGCAAAATTAGTTCATTTATAAAACAATATAAAAGTTTGAGAATACAATCAATATTAAAAAAAATAATGAATATATATATAGCTAATTACCATGGGATGATATTCATTTGATCCCTCGTCCATGTGCCCATATTTTCTACAATTTTTTTTAGTTGTTTCTATTAAAAAATATTTGGTACATCTAGTACAACAATTTTTGCAAGTACAATAACATTTTCCGTCACCCTTTTAACCCTCTTTAATTTTTTTCCCACCTCTAAAGTTCTCTGGCATTCTTCCCCATAGAGATATACTGATGATTATCTTATAAAATTGAGTGGTGTATAGTAGAATATCTATTATATTTTTCTATTATAACATATGAAAAAAGGCCAGTTTTTTATTCACCAAGAAGACCTTATACCCTTTTTGAACCGTCGTTGTTATAGAAAAATTGTCGCAACGTCCCTAAAATGGAACATATTTATAGATTTTATAATGTTGCAATTCCGATGATAGTTGACGAAGTCAATGTTGACTTTGTCAAATAGTGGGTGATCATTAGGGGGGGGACCCAGTGTCCACACCATTGCAAGAGCGATGCACATTTGATTTTGTCTCTCTTGCGACAACCTTATGAAGACATCACTCTTGTGATGATTTGAAAATTACATCGCACGTGCGATGATATTGGGAAGGATGGAGAAAATAACTCAAAATTCCCCATGTGTTTCTACAATGTGGCCAATTTTTTCCATTAGATTGCAAGTAGAACATCACAATTTTTCCAATATGTAATAGTGGGAGAAGATAGACAACCAAGTGAAAGAAGTAACAGATGCCGCATTTCAATGCGCAACACAATAATAGGAAGAGATGAATAGATGCATGCAAGAGAAGATGTATGAACTACTCCAACTACTAGAAGCAACACACATCATGTCATGGAAACAAATAGAGGAGGAACCAACCATAAGCACTACAAATACTGGGGAGGCAGGGCCAATGATATCTTAGTCATTAGCAGTCATAGGTGAATGAATATTGAGAAATCTGGTGACATGAGTAGTAGAATTCCCCACGACAGAGATGCAAGAATAGGCGAGGGCACTATGTCACATTGAATTAGTGCTATCACAACTACTAATAGAAGTATTGCAAGAATTACAAGTGAGCATGACATAAGAGATGAAACATGCACAAGGAGGACATCCAATGAGTTGGTGAAGGTTAGGTAGAAAATGTCACATTGGAGATGGAGTACAACAAAGATAAACAAGAGTGCGATGAGGCCACACAGAAGGTTGAAAGAATGAAACAAACATTCGAGAAGGTAACAAGAACTCTTGGAGGCTCATATAGAGAAGGAGGCCCCGGTCGGAGACCAAGTAAAAAATAGAAGTGAATCCATTTAAGGATTCCACGCATGAATAATCAACTTGGAAGAACATATGACATCAAGGACTCCACCTAAAGAAAGGGAGAAAAGGGCACAGATAATGACAACATTGATGGAAAACATAAAGACTCTAGTAGTAGAGTGTGCTCAACTATATATAGAGACCATGGTTGTTTGGAAATAACTCAATGAATATAAGGAACCAGAAGAGATCAACCAGAAGATATAGGTTGCACAGGAGAAGGCGCAAAAATTTAAATCGGTTATGGGCACATTACCTCTAGCAAAGGTGATAACTACAATGAATGAGAACATAAAGTTGTATTCAAAAATGAATTAGCTAAGGGTGGATTATCAGGCTTGCACACAATAGATAGAAGTACTAGATGATGAAGCATACAGAGTGACAATGACCTTAGCAACAACTCAAGGTGTAATCAAATAAGCAACTGAGGAAAGTGAGGAGAAGATGCAGGCTTGGATCACATCTAAAACAATTGATGAAGTTTTTCAAAAGGAAATAGAAGCCAGGAAGAAGGTTGGGAGAATGAAAGATACCTTCAAAAAATTCATGGTGCCTGAGTGGCTCAAGATGAGCCACAAGTGAGTGTTGGGAACCTCTTGGATAGGCATTTTGGATAAGTTTTGGGATCTTCACTAGAATAATTCAAAGAAGAAAAGGAAGTTAGAAGATGGACCAGAGCACACGATGGGAGCATAATTTAAGGAGTTAAAGCACACGATAGAAGGAAATGTAACAGAGTAATGCACAAAAGGTAGAAAGTAGTTATGATTTTGGGAAATTATGTCCACTTTGTAAAAGGCTTAGCCTATTTTGATATATAAATATGTAAAGGGTTTTTGGGTAGAGGTGTGTTGAAGACTGAATGTTTTGAGCATGAATGAATGCCGAGAAAAATGAGTTTTTGGCTAAGTGTTTGGATGATATAACTGAGGAGTGTGGTTCGCACTACAAAAGAACATATAGGTAGGTTTGGGTAATGTTATTATTGCATACCTTGTAGCACATTGCACAACTATAAGAAGGTTATCAATGAATAATATAAGAAGCCAATCAGTGTGGATGTACCCCAAGTTGGGTGAATCACGTTAAAGTTATGTGTTGTGATGTGGTATCTTTGCATGTTATGATGTTAATGTTATGGTGCAATGAGGATATATGTTTAAGTATGATAAATGTGTTATTCCTATAAGATGTTGTAATGTCGTGCACTGAAGTAACTATTAGTTGAATTAATTTTAAGTGGAATAATGTCGCACATGGAATGCATTGAATGTTAAGTAATTGTTAACTAATGAAAACTATGCACATGATTAGCTGGTCAGTAAGAATATGTTGAATTCATTGCTTCCCCTAATCATTTCAAAAACTTGTTTTTTGTATCCCCTCTAGATACCTCGAGCGATACTTCACTTTCTTGCAGGTGATGCCGAAAGGGACGATGTCTAATTTTTTTGTTGGTATATTGATGATTAACCCTGGGTCTTCCCATTGCATGTCAATGGGCCCTTACAAATACCTTAAGATTATATTTCAAAAGAGAAAAATAAGGGGCATTTTCCTCTCCTAACATGAGTTGATTTAGTAGAAAAAGAAGCAAACTAAGAGGTATTTCCCTCTCCTAAAATGATTGTTTTATTTTTTTAAGTGAGATGAAGATTTATTAAGAAACCCTTTTTCTGATTCCCCCAGATCACTCAAAGGAGAAAGTGGAAGTGCATACTCAAATATGTATAACTAGTCACTAATATAGGTGGATATCGGTGCCCACCCACCTCTTCCAACTGGCTCACATACAGTTTTCTATTTTGGTAGTTTTTTACAATTTTTCAAGTCCCAAACTTCTGGGACCGTTTTGAGGCCTTAAACGACATGCTTTTTGGAATTTTGGGGGTGCAGGGGTCCAGCACGGCATGCTTTTTTCCACGACAAAGTTTTGAATCTTGAATAGACCTTTCCCATGAGGTATTGAATGCCCCAAATGAAGATTGTATGCAAAATTTATGCCCCTGGGAAGTTGATGTATCAACTACCCCCAACGGAGTCCACAAATCTTTTGGCTTTTCATATTTCGAGGTTAGGGTTTTCGATTTTATTTACGTTAAAAAGGCATTTGGAGCCTCATTTTAGCATCCATATTCTTGCGAATGAGAGTATCCATCACATCTCTTCTTAGAGATAAGCTACCACCATTCTAGCGAGTTCATTCACTTTGTATTTTACAGTTTTTTACATTTCACTCATTAATAAAAATTGTGTATTATTGTATCTTTGTGTTTATTGTGAGATATTTTTTGTATATTTGTTATATTATTGGATATACACTATATCTTTGTACATTTATTTATTATATCCCTGCTCTCATTTGATGCCAAAAATAATCCAGATTAGTGGTATCAGAGCATGTCGCTCTTGATCATTTTTCAGTGCATGTCCCCAATGAGGTTTGAGTATAGAAAGTTGGGTATTGAGCTTGTCTCTCTTGAGGAAAATTACTGTCACACGCCAAAGAAACCCTCCATGGTAGAAGAAAATAAAAATGACGGAGCATAAGATTCTATTAATTTGTTGCTTGAGGAAGCTCTCACGTGACAGAGGGACGAAATGATGGAGAATTTTTCCCACATCCTTCAACGCCTACCGATAGCAACATGCACGTCTTCAACAAGTGGCCACTTTGGAGGAACCTCTCCCTTCAAGGTACAATCTAATTTTGATATTCTCGTATTTGAAGGTCAGATAGATGTTAATGTTCTAGAAAATGGGTTAAATATGCTAGAAGGTAATTTATTTGTTCACAATTTTTATGACAGGGAAAATATCACCTTTGCACTCCTTAAGGCTCTCCCCCATGTCAAACATTGGTGGGAAACTTACTGGGAGAAAAGTTCCACAGAGGATTGTGGAATATATGGGGCCGAGGCCACTTGGTATTTTTTTATGGATGCAGTTAAGGAACAATATTACCATGTTGGTAACTATGAAGACTAGTACAGGAGATGGACCACACTGTGGTAAGAGAGGATCCAAACGGTGTCAGAGTTCACAAACACTTTCCATACCTTGCGCAACAAGATGGGTATCAAAGACTCTGAGCAACATCTAGTTCTGAAATACTATGGGGCTCTGCATAGGTACATCCAAAATGATATGGATTTTCTAGACGTCTAATCACTGAGAGCTTCCTATTGATATGTTGTGAAAATTGAGAAGAAATTTAGGCACCTAAACAAATGGGAGTTCGTGTCTGTAAATATGTGACAACCAAAGAATGATAAATATGACCCTAACAAACAGCCTCCCGAAAACCATTCCAAGCCAGAGGAAATAAAGGGTAACAAAAAGATGAAGAATGACACTAGAAAGTGGTGTGACTTCCACAAAATCCCCTGGCACAACACCGATGAATGTCGCTCAAAAAAATCATTGGTGGCCGAGATCAAAGATAAGGAGTCGAACCATGATTCAGAAAATAATGGAAAAAGATAGATCATCGATGAAGACCCCATTGCTACTATTGCAACCACAACAATTCAACCATAAGAACCAATAGATCCTGAAGAGGGGGAGCACCTTTTTTATTCATAGATGTGAGTGAAGGGGACCCCACTGTATTTTTTTGTTGATAGAGGAAGCCAAAATAGATTCATCTCAATAGAGATCATCAAACAGTTGGGATTGTCGACAACACCAAACTTGTAGCCATACAACATCGAGTGGATTTGAAAGGGATGACACCTCTGTGTTATCCAATAGTGTTAATGAATGTGATGTTTCCCCACTGGATGTATAATAAGCTCTTTTGGGCCAACCATATATGTGGAAGCTCATGCTATTTATGAGTCTAGACCTCGTAGTGTCATTGTTACTTTGGGGGGTCATCTCTACAAGATACTAGAGATAGTTCCAACTATTGTCCCACCTAAACAATGTGGCAAGGTGGTATCTCATACTACAAAATTTAGCTTCTTCATAGTTTGTTCAAAAGGTGAACAGGATGACACTGCAACCACTACAGCCTCAATCCAAGCACCTTATATCCAGCAGAAGCAAGTCAAAAATATTGAAGCAAAGTGCATCGATTCCTTCTACACATAGTCATCTCATGTATCCATACTGGTTAAAAAGGTCCAACCCATCCAACAATTGGTTTGTGACAGTCTTCAACAAACCAAGCAGAGCAACTTCTCCAGCAAGCCAAGCAACTCACCAAGATTCAGATTTAGTGAATTATTTACCCTCTCCCCTAGGAACTCCACATGATGTATATCATTGCTTCCTAAGGAGGGAGGATTTATCTAGGTGGATATTAGTGGCCACCCACATACAATTTTCCATTTTGGTATTTTTTTACAGTTTTTCGAGTCCCAAACTTTTGGGGCCGTTTTGTGGCCCTAAACGATGTTTTGTTTTTAATTATGGGGGGTTAGGGGTTTTCAATGGAATGCCTTAACCCCTGGTGGAATTTGTACTTCTCTGGTTGATCTTTCCCATGATGTATATAATTCCCCAAATGGAGATTGTATGCAAAGTTTACACCCCCGGGAAGTTGATGTATCAACTACCCCCAATGGTTTCCGCAAACCCTTTGGATTTTCATCTTCCGAGGTTAGGGTTTTGTATTTTATTTATGTTAAAAAGGACTTTGGAGTCTCATTGTAACATCCAACTTCTTGGGAATGATCCTAGCCATCACATCTCTTCTCATACATAAGTTTCCACCATTCTAGCGAGTTCATTCACTATGTATTTTACAGTTTTGTACATTTCGCTCATTAATATAAATTGTGTATTATTGTATATTTTTGTTTATTGTGATATCTATTCTATATTTCTTTTATATTACTAGATATCCAATATATCTCTATACATTTATTTATTATTTCCCCACTCTCATTTCATGCCGAAAATAATCTGGATCAGTGGTATCATAGAAGGATCCTCTTGATTTTTTTTCAGTGCATGTCCCCGACAGGGTCCAAATATAGAAAGTTGGGACTTGATATTTTCTCTCTTGTGGAAAATTTCTCTTGCATGCCCAAGAAACCCTCCAGGGAAGAAGAAAAGAAAAATGGTGGATTATAATATTCTATTAATCTATTGCTTGAGAAAGCTCTCATGCAACAGAGGGACGAAATGATGGAGAATTTTTCCACCATCCTTCAATGCTTGTTGATAGAAACAAGCGCATCTTCATAAAGAGGCCACTTTGGAGGAACCTCTCCCTTCAAGGTACAAGTCAATTTTGATATTCCCATATTTGAAGGTCAAATAGATGAGGATGCTCTAGAAAAATGGTTAAATATTCTATAAGGTTATTTCTCTGTTCACAATTTTTTCTACAAGGAAAAGATCACCTTCGCACTCCTTAGGGCTCTCCCCCATGTCAAACATTTGTGGGAAACTTACTGGGAGAAAAGTTCCATAGAGGATTCTGGAATATATGGGGTTGAGCCCACTTGGGATTTTTTTGTGGATGCGGTCAAGGAATAGTATTATCCTATTGGTAAATATGAAGACCAGTACATGACATGGACCAAACTGTGGCAAGAGAGGGGCCAAATGGTGCCATATTTCACAAACATTTTCCATACCTTTCACACCAAGTTGGGTCTCAAAGACTCTGAGAGACATCTAGTTTTGAAATACCATCGAGCTTTGCATAGGTACATTCAAATTGAAATGGATTTTCTAGAAATATCATCACTGGGAGTTGCCTATCGATATGTTGTCAAAATCGAGCAGATATTTAAGCACCAAAAAAAATGGGATTTTGGGTATGCAAATCCACAAAAACCAAAGCATGATAAAGGCGGCCCTAACAAACAGACTCCCGACAACTATTCCAAGCCACAGAAAAATAAGGGAATGGAAAGATGAATACTGGCACTGGCAAGTGGTGTGACTTCCAAAAAATCCCCTGGCACAACACCAATGAATGTCGCTCAAAATATTCATAGATGTCCGAGATCAAATAAAAGGAGCGCAGACTTGATTCATAATTTGATTCAAAAAATAATGGAAAAATATAGATCATTGACACAGACCCCACTGCTATTGTCACAACTACAAAATTAATCCAACTAGAAGAACCAACAGATCCTGAAGATGGGGAGCGCCCTTTTCACTCAAATATGTGGGTGAAGAGGACCACGATGCATTTATTGTTGATAGCGGAAGAAAAAAGAACCTCCTATCAATAGAGGTCGTCAAACAATTGGGATTTTCGACAACACCACACCCACAATCATACAAGATAGGGTAGCTTCACCAGGGATGAGACCTACATGTCAGCCAACAATTTCGATTGTCATACGACATATAGCCCTTCAAGGATGAGGTATTATGCGATTTTTCCCCACTAGATGTCTATGATGTTCTTTTAGGCCAGCCATATATGTGGAAGTGTCATGCTATTTATGAGTCTAGACCTCGTAGTGTCATTGCTACTCTAGGGGGTCATATCTATAGGATACCAAAGGTAGTTAAAGCTATTGTTCCACCTAAATAGTGTCACAAGGTGGTATCTCATACAACAAAATTCATCTTCTTCACAGTCTGTTCAAAATGTGGACATAAGGACATTACAACCACTGCAGCCTCAGTCTAAGCATCTTCTATCCAGCAGAAGAAAGTCGACAAGATTGAAGAAAAGCGCAAGGATTCCTTCTACACATAGTCATATTATGTAGCCATACTAGTTAAAAATTTCCAACCTGTCCAGCAACATGTTCATGACATCCTTCAACAAACCAAACAACACAACTTCTCCAGCAAGGAAAACAACTCACCAAGATTCAGATTCAACAATGGCTTTCCCCTCTCCCCTGGGAACTCAAAGAAATGGATGCCATTGATTCCTAAGGAGGGAGGATTTCTCCAAGTGGATATCGGTGGCCAACCACCTCTTCCAATTGGATCACATACAATTTTCCATTATGGCAGTTTTTTACATTTTTTCGAGTCCCAAACTTCTAGGGACGTTTTGAGGCCCTAAACGATGTTTTTCAGAATTTTGGGGGGACAAGGGTTTATTTCAACATGTCTTGGCCCCAATGAAAGTTATACTTCTCGGATAAAGATTTCCCATGAGGTATCGAATGCCCCAAATGAAGATTGTATGCAAAATTTACACCCCCGGGAAGTTGACGTATCAACTACCCCCAATGAGGTCCGCAAACCTTTTGGCTTTTCATCTTCCAGGGTTAGGGTTTGGGATTTATTTATGTTAAAAATTCCTTTGGAGCCTCATTTTAACAACCATATTCTTGTGAATGAGCGTAGCCATCACATATCTTCTCAAAGATAAGTTTCCACCATTCTAGCGAGTTCATTCACTCTGTATTTTACAATTTTATACATTTCACTCATTAATAGAAATTGTGTATTACTGTATCTCTGTGTTTATTGTGATATATCTTATATATCTATGTTATATTATTGGATATCCAATATATCTCTATAAATTTATTTATTATATCTCAGCTCTCATTTCGTGTCGAAAATAATCTGGATAAGTCACCTAGTCCCGATTTAATGCGATGATTGTAAAATTAAAGATTTAATTTTGAAATTCAAATGTTATATTAAGCCGTCCATGTGGAAACAAAGAAAGGGAAATATGATACAGTTCTTTTTAACCCATTTAGATTTCTATGTGTGGCTAAGCACCGATGCAAGAAATAACTTAAAACCTACTTTTTGTGGCTTTTACAAAGTACAGAGAATAAACCTACAAGTACTTGGTGAAAATAGCTCCAAAATCCCTTACAATCTATGAAAAAAGTGCTTATGTGTGGTTTTTACTGTTGAAAGTAGCACACAATGTGAAATCTTCGCGAACAAATAGAAGGTGAAATGAAAGGTATTGTGCAGCCTGTGCAACATTTTATGTTTTACCTTCACACACATATAGAAATGGTGGGACAAAAATTTGAATTGAGTTCTCTCAACCAGAGACTGAATTGTTGTGTCTGAGGATTGGGCTAGGCTGGTTTTGGTTTTGCAAACACAGAAAAGTGAGAATTAAATATCTAATGGCCTAATTGGGGAGGAATTTGATGCTTCTCCCTAGTATGGTCACAAATTTGTTGGGCTCTATTGGTCACTTAGTGAGTAAAAATAATCCCCTTAGTTGCCTTGTTAGACTAGAAAAACAACACATGGAATGATTAGTTGGTAAGTGAATCAAGAAGAAAGTAAATGAAAAAATAATTAACCAAGAAATGGAAGAAAACTAAGTATGTACAAACTCAAATAGATGCATGAAAATGACACAAAAAATAACTACCCAAATGGAAAGTGATTCTTGAATTGAGAACACCAAAGGAGAAAAATGGGACTTGTGAATCCCCTATTCCTCCTTGGGAGGGCTCTTGAGTCCCCAAAAAATAGATCTTTCCTCTTCTATCTATGAATAACAATGGTGAAGAACTTATTGGCCAAGATTATCAAAAGGTGAAAAGATTACCAGTTGCTCAAGTAGCTCTCAAGAGAATAGACGGCTTCTCTAAGAGAATATGGGAAACATAACAATACAATGAATTCCTTCCTCTTTTACCATACCATGGCCATATATTTATGGAACCATAACAAGATATAACATAACATGTTATAAGTTTGAATGGGAGACATTTTAAGGTACTTCTCATCCTTTCAGTAGCAATAAAGAGATATTTCAAGCCGATCTTGAGGTATTGTCATTGTACACTTCAACCTAGAAGTGGTTGAGGCCCAACCAATTTCATAAATGCATCGTTTCCGTGTCAACACGAGTTTCTTTAGGGACATTCATGTAGGATGCGCAGTTTTCACATTCAACACTATGTTGATCCATGCAGATGTCCACACGTTATCTTTGGTGGAAGTGCACATAAATTCATGGGATTTTTGTATAGTTTTGGTAACTTTCTTAATAGATTCTATAAATGATTAAAGTATGTTAATTGTTGTGTTGTGTTGATATTTTCTTCAACCATTGTCTGTATTATTATGAGAAATTTTTAGGTGATAACAATTAGTGTTGGGTGTGTGTTATTTTTGGGTGGTTGTAGGTGGGGATGATCCCTCTCTACCTACGGGGTCGAAGGGGGGCAAAATCCTCGAGAATTGTTTTTAGCTATTTTTGCATTTGTTTTTAGCAATTTTTTGCACACGGTTTTTCGTCCATGGTTTTCTAATTTTGGTTAAGGAATTAGGCTTGTATAATCATCCGAGTCAATCGATTATGGGTTTTGGATTTCATGGGATCTTTAATTTTGTATTGTAAACAATGAATTTGGATGATGAAAAAGAATTAGAGGTGCTACTCTAAACAGGTTCTTGGTTTTATCAGTTTGGGTTTCCAAGGTAAAATATCAATGTAATGTGTGTGTGTGCCATTGTAACTTTTCTATTTTTATTAAGAATCCATTTGAATTAATTAACTGTAATTGTTAAAATATATGTTTGGTATCGGAGAATTTATTGGTTTCATGTGGATGCCTTTGTGGCTAAGGGTTTGGCTCGGGTATATGATCAACCTTTTTACAGTGGGAGCTCTGCAGTATTGATTCTTGTGGTGAAAATAAATGGAAAGCAATTCAAAAATAGAGATCAAGAAACTTAATGGGAATTTTTTTGAGTTATGGAAGCTCAATATGGAAGATATTTTGATGGGAAAATATCAATGGATCATTGTGGATCTAGGTACTATACCTACAGGAATGTCAACAAAATATTGGGAAAAGTTGGATCAAAAGGGAAAGAGAACAATCTGGTTGTGTCTCTTAGATTAAGTATTACTAAATGTGTCAGGGGAAGCTACAACCAAGGCATTATAGAATAAATTAGGGGTTTGTATCATTTTAAGTCCCTGGTAAAGAAATTGTTCCTTGAAATAAGTTGTACAACCTAAGGATGAAATATGGAGACTCGGTGACAGAGCATATGAATGCCTTCAATATTGTTGTAAATTAGCTATTATCTATTGATATTGAGATTTTTTTATGACAATAAGTGTATCATTCTACTGTACTCTTTACCAGACTCATGAGATAGTATGGTTTTGGTCATAGGTATTAATGCAACTACTTTAAATTTTGATGATGTGGTCTTATCCTTGTTGTCCAAGGAGATGAGGTGAAAAAACATGGAAATATATAGTACATGTACATTATTTACAAGAGGATGCTCCCAGGAAAGAAATAGATCTAAGTCCTCAATTGGGAGATCTAAATATCCTCAAAAATTTGTAAAGGTGTGTTGGAGATGTATAAAAGAAGGGAATTACAAGAAACAATGTAGATCCAAAAGTGTTGAGAGATGGAAGGGATCTGATGATGTTCCTTCTATAGGAGAAAAAACCTCCATAGAAAAAGGAGGGGATGTGTAATTAGATTCTTCAAGCACACATATAGATCATGAGGCATGGTTGGTCAACTCAGGTGCATCCTTTCATTTGACTCCTCATAGAGAGTGGTTCTACAAATATGAAAGGTATGATGGAGGTGATTTTTTTATAAAAGATGAATTGACATCCAAAATTGTAGGATGAGGAATAGTCAAATTGAAGCTCATGGATTGTAGGATTAGAAAACTCCTTGGTGTTCTGCATGCTCGAGGATTGGCCAATATTTTTATTTTTGTAAGAAATATGGATGATGCATGTGTAAAAATAGTGTTTGAGAAGGAAACATGTAGGATGCATCAAGGATAAATGGTGTTGTTGAAGGGATTTCAGATTGGAAATTTGTATAAGCTATTGGGAAGTACAATTAGTGATAGCTGAAACATTTCTTTTGTTCCTAATATTGGAACTGCGGAAGATTTTTTTTTTACAATATATGGAGAAAATACTATGTTGTGGCATCAAATCCTAGGTAATATTGGATATAAGGGCCTTAGAGTACTACATGGTAAAGTTATGGTTTAAGGTATATCAAATTTCTCTCTGGATTTTGATTTCTGTGTAAATTTCTTATATGGGAAGAAGAATTGTGTAAGATTTTCCTCTAGTGTTATGAGGGCAGAGGGAATTCTATAGTTGGTGCATAGTGATGTGTTTGGACTTATTTTGGTTCCATCACTGGGTAAATCTATGTACTATGTCTCATTTATAGATGAATTATCGAGGAATACATGGATTTGTTTCCTTAGGAAGAAATATGAAATATTTGACAAATTTAAAGAGTTTAAGGCTCTTGTGGAGAATCCGACAGAGAAGACAATTAAGGTGCTAAGGATGAAGAATGGTGATAATTCTGTGGAAATGAATTTGAGGAATTATATAAGAAGTGTGGTATAGAAAGGAATAATAATAATCCATACACACCTCAAGAGAATGGAGTTGCAGAAAGGATGAACATGAATTTGATGGAAAAATCAAGGAGCATGCTCAGTGGTGTCAGGTTAGGATAGGAATTATGGGTAGAGGTAGTGGGTACTGCATGTTACTTGTTCAATCGATCACCCTCATCAATGTTGGATGAGAAGAATCCACATGAAGTATGCACTGGTAAGAAACCCTCTCTTACACATCTCATGGTATTTGGTTGTGATTCCTATGTTCACATTCCAAAGGAAAACAAGAGTAAGCTATATTAAAAGGATGAAAAGTGTATCATTATTTGTTATAAAGATGGTCTGAAAGGTTATAATCTTTAGAACCCATAAAATAATAAGGTAGTGTACAATTGAGATGTGGTATTTAGAGAAATCAAAGATGTTGTCAAACAAGAAGTCCTACCAAGGGAGGAATAAACAGAGAAACTAGATCTTAGTCGTTCATCAAAGAAGTGATGGTAGAAGTGGACTATGATACTTATAGTGAACATAATCCAATGACGAGAGACTCTGAGATCCAACAATATCCATTGATCGAAGAGCAGGAGTGACGCAACGACGGTTGTGGATTATTGTGGGTCCCACTTGACCATCTCATGATTAGCTTGAGATAGGGAGATAATTATCATGCAGGTTGAAGGACCGATGTGATCAAAGTCACTGATCTCAGACTCCAAGGATCGTTGGATCCATCAAAATACATGTCATCAGAGTGTCTCTAGTCGGAGTGGATTTATTTATGAACATATGGATTCCGATGAAGGGAACCCTAACGGCCAATGAGAGGTTGATAAGATGATATTCGAATAGCATGGGGAATTGATAGAGCCAGTGGTTTCGATGAAATCAATCACGGATCAATGATCATGATTTGTTCACAGATCTGATCAAACAACTGCTAGGCCTTTAGGGTTGCATTGTGTGTTTTAATCCCAAATGGTCCCAGTGAATTAGTAGACACAATGAAATAAATGGTTGAGAGTTAGTCAAGGAAATGATCCGACGATTATTAAGCATCAAAGTTGTGTTTTGTAGTCTAAGAGAACATTGTGTGAAATGAAAGGGTTTGTGCTAGATTCAAATGAATGTTTTAGCTAGATCTTATGGATATCCGAAGTTGACACGATGAGAAATATGTTTTTGTTGACACACACTTTGTTATGGGATCACATAAATAATGATGCCATGATTGTTTTGAAAGGGTGAGTGGGGTGAGTGAATTCAAAGGGAAGTGGAGCTCTACAAAGGCTCTGAGAGAAAGTATGTGAAGAATATGAAGAACTCGGATGAGTTGATGGAGTTCAAGGGGTTCTGTGTTTTCAAAACTAAGAAAGTGAAAAGTATGTGCAAGTAAGAGGAGCTATGATGTTCACAGGTTTGAGGATACCAGAAATGAAGGAAATATAATCTTCTCAGAGACTGGATCAGTGCATGGAAGGACTGGATCATGTGAAGAGAAGAGCATAAGTTTTGAAGTCAAAATACATCAAGGTAGATAAATCAAAAGTTTTTTTACTTTAGGGTGGCAGGGTGGTGCAAGGGAGGGGATTAATGTTCCCTACAGGTTGGTTCCTACAAACATTACAGTAGAGTTGGTGCTTAGCCAAGGGGATTGGTGCCTCCTACAGGTTTTCTCCTGCAAACCTTATTATTGAGTTGGTGCCCAGTCAAGGAGATTGGTATCTCCATAAAGTTGGTTCCTCCAAAAATTATAACAGTAGGTTGGTTCCTACAAGATATTATAAAGAAATATTTGTGGTTTTCTCCCAATTGGGTTTCCACGTTAATATCTATGTACTATATTTTTTTGTTTATCTCTATTGATATGGTTAATTTTATGAATTTATTATGATTGATTACTAATTAAAGTGCTAAAAGGAAAAAGTTATAAAATTTGTCTAATATTGATTCACCCCACCTCTCTCAGTATTAGTGTATATTCCAACAATTGGTATCAGAGTGAGTTCCTTTAGGAAAATTCTAACCACTGGAAGGTGAATCCTTATAGTTCAAATGGATGAACAAGAAGGTTTCTCCACAAACAAAGCCCTAAGATTTTATGGATCAAATTAATTTTTTTGGAAGATAAGAATGTAAACCTATTTTATGTAACTTGGGTATGACATTTGGAGTGCAGTAGAGAATGGTTACACAACTCCAAAAAGTCCACTAGTTGATACAGATGAGAAAAGGATCATTAAGAATAACTACATGGTCAATAATTTTATTCTTTGTGGTTTGTAAAATTTAGTGTATGCCAAAGTCATGCATTGTGCCTTAACAAAAGAGATGCAGGACAAACTACAAAAAAATTATGAAGGAGATGACAAGGTCAAGAGGAAAAAGTTACAAATTCATAGAGGACAATTTGATACTCCCGAGATGAATTAATAAGAGAGTATTACAACCTATTTTTGTTGTGTAGATGAGTTTTTCAACTTTATCAAAGGATTAGGAGAATAGCTTGGAGAAACCATCATTGTGCAACAATTCCTCATGTTACTTCCCTCAAGATTTAATCCCAAGATATCTATTATTGAAGAAATGAAGGACCTAGAAAAGATGACAATGGATGAGCTACATGGAATCCCCACTTCATATGAAATGAGTATAGAACAAGATAATCCAGTAAGGGAATCAAGGAAGGAAGCAACTTTCAAGGCATCAAAGAAGAAAAAGTCAAAAGAATGCAAGACACGTGATTGCTCAAATACAAAACTAGATGAGGAAGAAGCCGACTTTGTTAGGAAGCTCAAAAGCATACACAAAGGTAAGATTCCCTTTAAATGATTTAGTTGTGGAAAAGTAGGGCACTTTTCCCATAAATTCCCTTATGAAAAATGTGGAAATAGCAATGTGAAAGAAGATTTCATTTTCAAGAAGTACAACAAAGGGAAGACTGAAGAGAAGAAAAAATTCTACAGATAAAATAAAAATATGTATACCAATGAGGACAATAAATCTTCAACGAAGAGTGGAAATGAAATAGACGAAATTATCTTTATGGTTCTAGAAACAAAAATAGATGGAGACACATATTCAACAAAAGAAGACAATCCTGACAAGGATGCAAAAGTAGACCTTGAAGCAGAACTCATTAGTTCCCTATAAGAAATAGACAGACTCAAAGAAAGGAATAGAAAGAAGAAAAATGAGTTGTAAAAATATAAAGAGAAGGAATATGATGTTGAAGAAACAAAAAATACAATAATTGTCCTAAAATCCCAACTAAAAGATAAAGAAAATATATGCAGCAGCCTAGAATCTAAAATAGTGTACCTGAGAAGGGAGTTGGAAAGATCACCCACCAACATAACTTTTGAGAAGAGGTCCACAACCTTGAATGAAATTCTAAATCATCAAATATCACCTTCTAAAAAAAATTGGTCTTGTCTACAATAAAGGAAATGAAGTTACCATTGAAGAAGCCTCAACCTCTTCAAAATAGTCAAATGAAGAAAGAACCAAGAATTATGATGATACACTATGAAAATCTATCAAAGTTCAAGACAATAGGAAGGAGGAAACACAGCTTCCACATAATACAAATTCCCCTCACAAGGATGAAATTTGGAAGACTATCCCATCAAAATGGAGTCACACAACCAAGTATACAAACTCTTTCTTTGGCTATTGTTATTCCTGTAATGGCTTTGGTCATAAAGAAATAGATTGTAGAATGAATGTAAGAACCAATCATATGAGTAACAACAACAAAGACACCCATGGATACTCAAGAAGAAATTACAATCCATTTTCACCTTTGTTGAACTATAACATCATATGTTATAACTAAAATAATTTTGGGCATATAAAAAAGTTATACAGAAGTAACTTCAAAAAAATTCATGGAAAGGAAGCCCCAACAATCATGAAAATAAATTAGGAACAAAGAAAAGATAAATCCATGTTTGTGCAAGAAACACTTCATGCACACAGGAGTAAGGATAAGTGGGTTGTTGATAGTGGGTGCTCTAGTCACATGACAAGAGATAGAACAAATTTTATCACCCTGAATAAAAATGAGGGTAGTGTTACCTTTGGAGACAATGGGATATAAAAAATAATTGGAAAAGGAACTCTCAGTCTTGACAATGGAAGAGATAAAGTTGAAAAGGTTTTGTGTGTTGAAAACTTGAAACAAATATTCTTAGTGTAAGATAGATGTGTGACCAAGGACATACTCTTACCTTTGACTCTCAAGAATGTGAGATCAAAAAAGAAAATTTAGGAACGTTGGTTACAAAATCAATCAGGACCCCAAACAATGTGTACATTCATGATGGAATTAATGGAGAAAAAATCGTCATGGGGTAGATGGATGAAATTTGGTTGTGGAATAAAAGAATGGGTCATACAAACTTTGACAACTTGGAAAAAATCAGTACCAAACAAACAATAAGAGATATGCCAAAGATCAAAAAACCCTCAAGTATTATTTGCAAGCACTGTGAGCATGGAAAACAATCAAGGGTGATATTTAAGACAAAGGAATATAAAACATCCAAGCCATTGGAACTGGTGCATACAGATCTCTATGGACCAACAAGAACAAAAATCCTACAGGGAGAAATCTATTTTATGTTTCTCATTGATGATTATACAATAATGACTTGGGTTTCCTTTCTCAAAACTAAATCTGAGGAATTTTAAAAATTCAAAGCATTCAAAGCCTTAGTTGAGAATGAGATTGATCTGAAAATCAAATGCTTGAGATCAAATAATGGAGGTCAGTTCAAAGCCATTGAATTTGAAGAGTTCTATGAAAACCATGGAATAAAAAGACAATATTCAACTACAAGAACCCCTTAACAAAATGTAGTTGAAAGGAAAAATAGATATGTCGAAGAAATATCTACGACAATGTTAAATGAAGAAAAAATCTCAAATAGATTTTGGAGAGAGGTAGTTTACATTGTTGTCTACATTCTAAATAGAGGGTAGATCATAGTAAATTGCCAAAAGACTCCCTATGAATTATGGAAAGGTTGGTCAACATCTGTCAAACACTTCAAAATATTTGGAAGCAAGTGTTACATCAAACGAGATGATGAGGATATAGGAAAGTTTGACTCAAGATAATATGAAGGATTTTTTCTTGGATATTCAGCAAGGAGAAAATAATATAGATGTTATAAAACAACACTCTAGAAAATTGTTGAAAGCGTTGTTGTAAGAATATATTAAGAACTACCACAAGAATAAATTGGACATATAATAAATGGATTACAACAAAGAAGAAGAAGAAGCATATGATGAAGAAGAAGAACTAGGAAATGAACAAGAAGAAGAATAAGAAAAAACAGAATGCCAAGATACACAAACACCATCCAAATTTGTACATAAAAATCATCTATAAAACTTAATTCTTGGTGATAAAAAAGCTCAGACTCAGACTAGGATAAAACTGGGAAATGGTTTTGGGGAGATGAATCTCTCTTTACTCTCCAAAGTAGAACCTAAATGCTTTGTAGAATCCCGTGATGATCAAAATTGGGTGAAGGCTATGGAATAAGAGTTAAATCAGATTGAGAAAAATGAAACATGGGAACTTGTCCCAAGACCCAAAGATAAAAATGTGATTGGTACAAAGTGTATATTCAAGAATAAGTTGAATGAAGATGGAAAAGTAGTAATAAATAAAGTAAGAATGGTTTATAAATGGTATGCTCAAGTAGAAGGTATTGTCTTTGAAGAAACATTTGCACCTTTTGCAAGGCTATAATAAATTAGAATGTTTTTGGAATTTGCAAGCTTCAAAAATTTTAAAGTATATCCAATGGATGTCAAGTCAACATTCTTGAATGGAGATTTAGAGGAAGAAGTGTACATAGAACAACTTGAAGGGTTCCTATTGTCAGAGGATGAATATTATGTTTTCATATTGAAGAAGAACTTTATGGATTAAAGCAAGCCCCCAGAGGATGGTATTCAATACTTGATAAGTACTTGCAACAAAAATCCTTCAAAAGAGGAACAACAAATAACAATTTTTACATCAAAATATATAATATACAAATGTTGATCATTTTTGTTTTTGTGGATGTGATGAAATAAGACAAAAGTTTGCAAAAGAAATAAAAAAGGAATTTGAAATGTCCATGCTTGGATAATTGTCATTCTTTTTGGGACTACAAATTACTCAAATGAGCAAAGGCATATTTATTTCTCAGACCAAATACATCAAACATATGTTGAGTAAGTTTGAAATGGAAGACTGTAAACCTATAAACACACCCATGTTCATTGGTTGTAACCTAACAAGGAACATGAATCCAAGGAAACTGATCAAACCCTATACAGATCAATGATAGGAAACCTACTTTATGTGACAACTTCAAGGCCAGATACAATGTAGGCAATAGGATTATTTGGAAGGTTTAAATTTGAACCTAAGGAAAAACATGTACAATAAGTTAAAATAATATTCAGATATTTGAAAGGAACATTGGACTTTGGTTTGTGGTATCCCACAAGAAAATACTTCAATCTGACAGCTTACACATATGCAAATTGGGCAGGCAGTGTGGATGACAGAAAAAACACTAGTGGTGGAGCATTCTTTCTAGGAAATAGCACAATGTCCTAGTTTAGCAAGAAGCAACCACCAATTTCTCTATCCACATCAGAAGCATAATACATTGTAGCAACAACATGTTGTACACGGGTCCTCTAGATGAAAACAAAATTAAAATAAATTCATGTAGAATATGATCATCCCATATAAATTATATGTGAAAATACCAATGCAATAAACCTATCTAAGAATCCCTTCTTGCATTAAAAAAAAAACATATTCCAATCAAGTATCATTTCTTGAGAGAGAAAGCCACAAAACAACATGTCAAACTGGAGTATATTGGAAAACAAGAATAGGTTGGTTATATATTTACAAAACCTATTTCTATAGAAGTATTTGAGTACCTTAGACAAAAATTAGGGGTGGTCACTATGCCTTTCAATCACTAAAGAAATAAAAGAAGAGAAAAAATTGAAGGGGAGATACAGAAAGAGAGAAGGGAATAAACTCGAGGGGAGAAGTAGAAAAGGTCGTTGATTGTAGAATGAAGAGTACAGTGAAATTAAAAGACAACTCATTTTCCATTGATGTCAAATGGAGATATTTGCAGAAAAGGGGGAGACTTGCAGGAAGCATTTATCTTAGATGAGAAAAAAATTATAAGAGTTTAGTTTCAGATTGTGTTTCCATCAATGAAAAAAGGGGAGTTTGTTGGAAACAGTGTTATCATTGATGTCAAATGAGGTTGGAAACAAAGATGTGGTCTTACACAAGTAGATTTGTCATTGATGCCAAAGTAGACATGACTTGATATCACTAATAGGAGGAGACTCTGAGGAACTGCATATCTACCATGTGTAAATGACATGTCCAAGGATAAAACCAAATAGAGGAAGCATATAGACTACTATTGCATGACTACCCTATGAATGAAGTTGAGAGGAAGAATTTCGGAGACGTTTCAAAGCCCTGGAATGACTAAGTCTCAAATCAGGATATTATCATGAAGAAAACTTGTGTTTGATTTGGAGGACATTGTAGTTGTTGATTCATTATAAGAGAATGAATCTAGAACATTAATCAGATGGAAAGGATATAAAAGTGTTGGAGTGTGAGGTTGCATTGAGACTCCAATAGAGGTAACTCGGAGCTCACGAACTTCATCAATCTATCAGAGTGATCGAGGGAGAGAATATGGACCGTTGACATCTGTATGGTCAGCTTATAAATCTTTTAGAATCTTAGATAGTCAGAGAGTAATTGAATAGATGGAAATTGTTGGATAAGGTAAAATGATGACCATTGGATATGTTATATCAACCAAGTGTAAGGATGTAATGGAACTCTGACGATGAGAGCCCAAAATTAATGATTGTCATTGGATCAATCAAAGAAGTTGTATCGGTAATTCCTAGAGCGTTGATGTCAGTCTAGTCCTATCAAAATGAAGGTAATTAGAGGTTTGGAAGGAATACTTGAGAACAAATTTTGATGACGAGAAGGTACAAAGACCATAGATTCATTGGAGGATATACCTCAATCATTAGATCTATGTTGATACGCTTCAAATAAGGAGAGTATCTTCAAAGTGACATGTTGTGACAACTTGATGGTCAGGGTGATGAGAATACCAATGTGGAAGATAGCATGTCCCAAAGGGTAACATGTGTTAGACTTTGATTGCACAAAATGAAAGTGGGCCCCAGTTGGACATGAAGATATTTAGGACATCATCCCATTCATTGATATTGGCATGACGAGTATATATATATCATTCATTGGAGAAGCGATGGTTGGAGTGGACTATCATACTTACAATGAACATACTCCAACGATGAGAGACTTCGAGAGCCAACAATGGTTGTTGATTGAAGAGGAGTGATGAAATGAAAACCATAGATCATTATGGGTCCCAACTGACCATCTCATAAGAATTTTGAGATACGGGAGATAAATTTCATGTAGGTTGAAGGACCGATGTAATCAAAGGCATTGATATCAGACTCTAAGGATCATTGGATCTGTCAAAATAATACATGCCATTAGAGAGGTTTTGGTCGTAGTGGATTTATTTACGAAAGGATGGTTTTTGACGGAGGGGAATCCGAAGGGCTAATGAGAGGTTGATAGGAAAATATACAGATAGCTTGGGGACTCGATTTATTCAGGGATATGATTGGATGACTGTTGAGCATTGAGGAGTGCATTGTGTATTTCAAGAACTGATGGTCCCAATCAACAAGTAAAAAAATGAAATCAACGGTTGAGATTTAACTGAGGAAATGATTTGACAATTGTTGAGAGACAAAGTTGTGTTGTGTGGTCTGAGCATAGATTGTGTGAAATGAAAGGGTTTGTTCCAGATTCAATGGAATGTTTTAACCCAATTCTATAGAGATCTGAAACTGATCTGATGAGAAATATATTTTTATTGACAAACACTTTGGTATGGGCTCACATAAATAGCGATGTTAGGATCATTTTGAAAGGGCAATTGGAGTGAGTGAATTCTAAGGGAAGTGGATCTCTACAAAGGCTCTCGAGAGTGAGAGAAAGTATGTGAAGAAGTGGAAGAAATCAAACAAGTTGATGGATTTCAAGGGGTTCTAAGTTTGCATAACTAAGAAAGTGAAAAGTATGCATGAGTAAGGGAAGCTCTAAAGTTCACAGGTCTAAGGATACCAAAAATGAAGGAACGATAATCATCTTATGGAGTGGTTTAGTGCGTGGAATGACTATATCGTGTGAAGAGAAGTGCTAAAGTTCTGAGGTCGGAAGAAATCAAGGAAGATAAATCAAAATCTTATTTACTTTAGGGTGGTGCAAGGGAGGGGATTGGTGTCCCATGTAGGTTGTTGCATGCAAACATTACAATTGATTTGGTGCTCAACCAAGGGGATCAATGTCTCATATAGGTTGGTGCATGCAAACCTTATTGTTGAGTTGGTGCTTAGTCAAGGATATTAGTATCTCAATAGATTGATGCTTGCAAACATTATAACAGTAGGTGGGTCCCTACAAGATCTTATAAATCAAGTTTTTCCACATTAATCTTTGTGTACTATGGTTTTGTGATGATCTCTATTGATATGTTTAATTTTATTCATTTCTTATGATTGATTACTATTTAAATTGGTAAAGGGAAAAATTTATAAAATTTTTCTAATAATGATTCACCCCCCCTAGTATAAGTGTATATTCCAACAGTGAAAAATTAGTTGTCCTCTAAATTTGACATGAAGGATCCTAGTGATGAAAATTGCATTTTGGGCATGGAAATTAAAAGAGATTGGGAAAACCATTAATAAAATAAAATTTGTTTTGAACTTCATCGATGCTCTAGCTACAGATCTCAAACTCCCTTAGTGGTTAGGGAAAACCATATCTTCCATCCTTGTCCACGACTTACCTGGAGGAGCTGTCCCCATCACCGTCATCTCCAGAATCATGAAGTCGTTCTTGTTGTAGTCATCAGAGTTGTCCTTTTTGCACCTGATGGAGAGTCATTTGTTTGTTGTCAACCTATTTTGTGGGTTGTGTGTGATTTTTGAATCAGATTAAAGAATTTTGTGGGTCTCTTCTCCATGGACAGGCCTCCCATTCCTTCTAGTGAGGGTCATTTTTCCAAGAGGGATGATTCCACCCCCTCTTTGGACTTGGGACACTCAGTGGAAAAGAAGAACTCCATCATATTGACTGAGCGAGGATTAGTCATTAAATTTCTAGGCCTCTAGCCCAGTCTAAAGATAGTTTTAGAATGGATTTCCAAGAACTGGTCTGAGTAGGACCCCATTTCATTTTACTGATTAAAGAGAGAGAACTTATCTTCATATCAAGCCATTATTTCATGGGTTCCAGGGGATTTTTCCTTTCTCCCTAGACTCTATAATTTAACCCAGATATGGAGATCTCCTCAGCTCCTATTTGGATTAAAATTTTGTGCCTCCCCATTGTTTTCTATGGTGAAGACTATTACAAATCCATTGGAAATAATTTAGGTTTTTTTATTACCCATGTCAAACCTAAGGGAAATATCTTCACTTGTGCTAGAATCTGCATAGAAATGGATTTATCAAAGGGTCTTCTTGAGGCGATTCAACTCAATCTAGAGGTTTGGAGTCACCTCCAAGCCTTGGATTATGAGTAGGTTCATTTCAAATGTAACATTTTTCATGATTATGGGAACTTCGCAAAAATATTCCCTAAATCCAAATAATCTCAACCATTGCATAATAATTAGGATCAAGGATTCAAACAAGTTTCAAGGAAGCACAAGAATAGGAATCCTAAGGGGGCCTAGTATACTCAAGATCTCCCTTCTAATAATAGGTTCAAAGTGTTGGAAACTCCAGATGAAAAAAAAGAAGACTCATAGGAGGAAGACTCTCAGCACAATGGCCCAGAGCTCATTTCTGAGCAGTCGACGAAAGTAAAAAATAATTCATAAATTTTAGCCAAAGGAAATGCAGCCCCACCTGGGGGAAGCTCATCTTCACTTGGGNATCTCTACAAGATACTAGAGATAGTTCCAACTATTGTCCCACCTAAACAATGTGGCAAGGTGGTATCTCATACTACAAAATTTAGCTTCTTCATAGTTTGTTCAAAAGGTGAACAGGATGACACTGCAACCACTACAGCCTCAATCCAAGCACCTTATATCCAGCAGAAGCAAGTCAAAAATATTGAAGCAAAGTGCATCGATTCCTTCTACACATAGTCATCTCATGTATCCATACTGGTTAAAAAGGTCCAACCCATCCAACAATTGGTTTGTGACAGTCTTCAACAAACCAAGCAGAGCAACTTCTCCAGCAAGCCAAGCAACTCACCAAGATTCAGATTTAGTGAATTATTTACCCTCTCCCCTAGGAACTCCACATGATGTATATCATTGCTTCCTAAGGAGGGAGGATTTATCTAGGTGGATATTAGTGGCCACCCACATACAATTTTCCATTTTGGTATTTTTTTACAGTTTTTCGAGTCCCAAACTTTTGGGGCCGTTTTGTGGCCCTAAACGATGTTTTGTTTTTAATTATGGGGGGTTAGGGGTTTTCAATGGAATGCCTTAACCCCTGGTGGAATTTGTACTTCTCTGGTTGATCTTTCCCATGATGTATATAATTCCCCAAATGGAGATTGTATGCAAAGTTTACACCCCCGGGAAGTTGATGTATCAACTACCCCCAATGGTTTCCGCAAACCCTTTGGATTTTCATCTTCCGAGGTTAGGGTTTTGTATTTTATTTATGTTAAAAAGGACTTTGGAGTCTCATTGTAACATCCAACTTCTTGGGAATGATCCTAGCCATCACATCTCTTCTCATACATAAGTTTCCACCATTCTAGCGAGTTCATTCACTATGTATTTTACAGTTTTGTACATTTCGCTCATTAATATAAATTGTGTATTATTGTATATTTTTGTTTATTGTGATATCTATTCTATATTTCTTTTATATTACTAGATATCCAATATATCTCTATACATTTATTTATTATTTCCCCACTCTCATTTCATGCCGAAAATAATCTGGATCAGTGGTATCATAGAAGGATCCTCTTGATTTTTTTTCAGTGCATGTCCCCGACAGGGTCCAAATATAGAAAGTTGGGACTTGATATTTTCTCTCTTGTGGAAAATTTCTCTTGCATGCCCAAGAAACCCTCCAGGGAAGAAGAAAAGAAAAATGGTGGATTATAATATTCTATTAATCTATTGCTTGAGAAAGCTCTCATGCAACAGAGGGACGAAATGATGGAGAATTTTTCCACCATCCTTCAATGCTTGTTGATAGAAACAAGCGCATCTTCATAAAGAGGCCACTTTGGAGGAACCTCTCCCTTCAAGGTACAAGTCAATTTTGATATTCCCATATTTGAAGGTCAAATAGATGAGGATGCTCTAGAAAAATGGTTAAATATTCTATAAGGTTATTTCTCTGTTCACAATTTTTTCTACAAGGAAAAGATCACCTTCGCACTCCTTAGGGCTCTCCCCCATGTCAAACATTTGTGGGAAACTTACTGGGAGAAAAGTTCCATAGAGGATTCTGGAATATATGGGGTTGAGCCCACTTGGGATTTTTTTGTGGATGCGGTCAAGGAATAGTATTATCCTATTGGTAAATATGAAGACCAGTACATGACATGGACCAAACTGTGGCAAGAGAGGGGCCAAATGGTGCCATATTTCACAAACATTTTCCATACCTTTCACACCAAGTTGGGTCTCAAAGACTCTGAGAGACATCTAGTTTTGAAATACCATCGAGCTTTGCATAGGTACATTCAAATTGAAATGGATTTTCTAGAAATATCATCACTGGGAGTTGCCTATCGATATGTTGTCAAAATCGAGCAGATATTTAAGCACCAAAAAAAATGGGATTTTGGGTATGCAAATCCACAAAAACCAAAGCATGATAAAGGCGGCCCTAACAAACAGACTCCCGACAACTATTCCAAGCCACAGAAAAATAAGGGAATGGAAAGATGAATACTGGCACTGGCAAGTGGTGTGACTTCCAAAAAATCCCCTGGCACAACACCAATGAATGTCGCTCAAAATATTCATAGATGTCCGAGATCAAATAAAAGGAGCGCAGACTTGATTCATAATTTGATTCAAAAAATAATGGAAAAATATAGATCATTGACACAGACCCCACTGCTATTGTCACAACTACAAAATTAATCCAACTAGAAGAACCAACAGATCCTGAAGATGGGGAGCGCCCTTTTCACTCAAATATGTGGGTGAAGAGGACCACGATGCATTTATTGTTGATAGCGGAAGAAAAAAGAACCTCCTATCAATAGAGGTCGTCAAACAATTGGGATTTTCGACAACACCACACCCACAATCATACAAGATAGGGTAGCTTCACCAGGGATGAGACCTACATGTCAGCCAACAATTTCGATTGTCATACGACATATAGCCCTTCAAGGATGAGGTATTATGCGATTTTTCCCCACTAGATGTCTATGATGTTCTTTTAGGCCAGCCATATATGTGGAAGTGTCATGCTATTTATGAGTCTAGACCTCGTAGTGTCATTGCTACTCTAGGGGGTCATATCTATAGGATACCAAAGGTAGTTAAAGCTATTGTTCCACCTAAATAGTGTCACAAGGTGGTATCTCATACAACAAAATTCATCTTCTTCACAGTCTGTTCAAAATGTGGACATAAGGACATTACAACCACTGCAGCCTCAGTCTAAGCATCTTCTATCCAGCAGAAGAAAGTCGACAAGATTGAAGAAAAGCGCAAGGATTCCTTCTACACATAGTCATATTATGTAGCCATACTAGTTAAAAATTTCCAACCTGTCCAGCAACATGTTCATGACATCCTTCAACAAACCAAACAACACAACTTCTCCAGCAAGGAAAACAACTCACCAAGATTCAGATTCAACAATGGCTTTCCCCTCTCCCCTGGGAACTCAAAGAAATGGATGCCATTGATTCCTAAGGAGGGAGGATTTCTCCAAGTGGATATCGGTGGCCAACCACCTCTTCCAATTGGATCACATACAATTTTCCATTATGGCAGTTTTTTACATTTTTTCGAGTCCCAAACTTCTAGGGACGTTTTGAGGCCCTAAACGATGTTTTTCAGAATTTTGGGGGGACAAGGGTTTATTTCAACATGTCTTGGCCCCAATGAAAGTTATACTTCTCGGATAAAGATTTCCCATGAGGTATCGAATGCCCCAAATGAAGATTGTATGCAAAATTTACACCCCCGGGAAGTTGACGTATCAACTACCCCCAATGAGGTCCGCAAACCTTTTGGCTTTTCATCTTCCAGGGTTAGGGTTTGGGATTTATTTATGTTAAAAATTCCTTTGGAGCCTCATTTTAACAACCATATTCTTGTGAATGAGCGTAGCCATCACATATCTTCTCAAAGATAAGTTTCCACCATTCTAGCGAGTTCATTCACTCTGTATTTTACAATTTTATACATTTCACTCATTAATAGAAATTGTGTATTACTGTATCTCTGTGTTTATTGTGATATATCTTATATATCTATGTTATATTATTGGATATCCAATATATCTCTATAAATTTATTTATTATATCTCAGCTCTCATTTCGTGTCGAAAATAATCTGGATAAGTCACCTAGTCCCGATTTAATGCGATGATTGTAAAATTAAAGATTTAATTTTGAAATTCAAATGTTATATTAAGCCGTCCATGTGGAAACAAAGAAAGGGAAATATGATACAGTTCTTTTTAACCCATTTAGATTTCTATGTGTGGCTAAGCACCGATGCAAGAAATAACTTAAAACCTACTTTTTGTGGCTTTTACAAAGTACAGAGAATAAACCTACAAGTACTTGGTGAAAATAGCTCCAAAATCCCTTACAATCTATGAAAAAAGTGCTTATGTGTGGTTTTTACTGTTGAAAGTAGCACACAATGTGAAATCTTCGCGAACAAATAGAAGGTGAAATGAAAGGTATTGTGCAGCCTGTGCAACATTTTATGTTTTACCTTCACACACATATAGAAATGGTGGGACAAAAATTTGAATTGAGTTCTCTCAACCAGAGACTGAATTGTTGTGTCTGAGGATTGGGCTAGGCTGGTTTTGGTTTTGCAAACACAGAAAAGTGAGAATTAAATATCTAATGGCCTAATTGGGGAGGAATTTGATGCTTCTCCCTAGTATGGTCACAAATTTGTTGGGCTCTATTGGTCACTTAGTGAGTAAAAATAATCCCCTTAGTTGCCTTGTTAGACTAGAAAAACAACACATGGAATGATTAGTTGGTAAGTGAATCAAGAAGAAAGTAAATGAAAAAATAATTAACCAAGAAATGGAAGAAAACTAAGTATGTACAAACTCAAATAGATGCATGAAAATGACACAAAAAATAACTACCCAAATGGAAAGTGATTCTTGAATTGAGAACACCAAAGGAGAAAAATGGGACTTGTGAATCCCCTATTCCTCCTTGGGAGGGCTCTTGAGTCCCCAAAAAATAGATCTTTCCTCTTCTATCTATGAATAACAATGGTGAAGAACTTATTGGCCAAGATTATCAAAAGGTGAAAAGATTACCAGTTGCTCAAGTAGCTCTCAAGAGAATAGACGGCTTCTCTAAGAGAATATGGGAAACATAACAATACAATGAATTCCTTCCTCTTTTACCATACCATGGCCATATATTTATGGAACCATAACAAGATATAACATAACATGTTATAAGTTTGAATGGGAGACATTTTAAGGTACTTCTCATCCTTTCAGTAGCAATAAAGAGATATTTCAAGCCGATCTTGAGGTATTGTCATTGTACACTTCAACCTAGAAGTGGTTGAGGCCCAACCAATTTCATAAATGCATCGTTTCCGTGTCAACACGAGTTTCTTTAGGGACATTCATGTAGGATGCGCAGTTTTCACATTCAACACTATGTTGATCCATGCAGATGTCCACACGTTATCTTTGGTGGAAGTGCACATAAATTCATGGGATTTTTGTATAGTTTTGGTAACTTTCTTAATAGATTCTATAAATGATTAAAGTATGTTAATTGTTGTGTTGTGTTGATATTTTCTTCAACCATTGTCTGTATTATTATGAGAAATTTTTAGGTGATAACAATTAGTGTTGGGTGTGTGTTATTTTTGGGTGGTTGTAGGTGGGGATGATCCCTCTCTACCTACGGGGTCGAAGGGGGGCAAAATCCTCGAGAATTGTTTTTAGCTATTTTTGCATTTGTTTTTAGCAATTTTTTGCACACGGTTTTTCGTCCATGGTTTTCTAATTTTGGTTAAGGAATTAGGCTTGTATAATCATCCGAGTCAATCGATTATGGGTTTTGGATTTCATGGGATCTTTAATTTTGTATTGTAAACAATGAATTTGGATGATGAAAAAGAATTAGAGGTGCTACTCTAAACAGGTTCTTGGTTTTATCAGTTTGGGTTTCCAAGGTAAAATATCAATGTAATGTGTGTGTGTGCCATTGTAACTTTTCTATTTTTATTAAGAATCCATTTGAATTAATTAACTGTAATTGTTAAAATATATGTTTGGTATCGGAGAATTTATTGGTTTCATGTGGATGCCTTTGTGGCTAAGGGTTTGGCTCGGGTATATGATCAACCTTTTTACAGTGGGAGCTCTGCAGTATTGATTCTTGTGGTGAAAATAAATGGAAAGCAATTCAAAAATAGAGATCAAGAAACTTAATGGGAATTTTTTTGAGTTATGGAAGCTCAATATGGAAGATATTTTGATGGGAAAATATCAATGGATCATTGTGGATCTAGGTACTATACCTACAGGAATGTCAACAAAATATTGGGAAAAGTTGGATCAAAAGGGAAAGAGAACAATCTGGTTGTGTCTCTTAGATTAAGTATTACTAAATGTGTCAGGGGAAGCTACAACCAAGGCATTATAGAATAAATTAGGGGTTTGTATCATTTTAAGTCCCTGGTAAAGAAATTGTTCCTTGAAATAAGTTGTACAACCTAAGGATGAAATATGGAGACTCGGTGACAGAGCATATGAATGCCTTCAATATTGTTGTAAATTAGCTATTATCTATTGATATTGAGATTTTTTTATGACAATAAGTGTATCATTCTACTGTACTCTTTACCAGACTCATGAGATAGTATGGTTTTGGTCATAGGTATTAATGCAACTACTTTAAATTTTGATGATGTGGTCTTATCCTTGTTGTCCAAGGAGATGAGGTGAAAAAACATGGAAATATATAGTACATGTACATTATTTACAAGAGGATGCTCCCAGGAAAGAAATAGATCTAAGTCCTCAATTGGGAGATCTAAATATCCTCAAAAATTTGTAAAGGTGTGTTGGAGATGTATAAAAGAAGGGAATTACAAGAAACAATGTAGATCCAAAAGTGTTGAGAGATGGAAGGGATCTGATGATGTTCCTTCTATAGGAGAAAAAACCTCCATAGAAAAAGGAGGGGATGTGTAATTAGATTCTTCAAGCACACATATAGATCATGAGGCATGGTTGGTCAACTCAGGTGCATCCTTTCATTTGACTCCTCATAGAGAGTGGTTCTACAAATATGAAAGGTATGATGGAGGTGATTTTTTTATAAAAGATGAATTGACATCCAAAATTGTAGGATGAGGAATAGTCAAATTGAAGCTCATGGATTGTAGGATTAGAAAACTCCTTGGTGTTCTGCATGCTCGAGGATTGGCCAATATTTTTATTTTTGTAAGAAATATGGATGATGCATGTGTAAAAATAGTGTTTGAGAAGGAAACATGTAGGATGCATCAAGGATAAATGGTGTTGTTGAAGGGATTTCAGATTGGAAATTTGTATAAGCTATTGGGAAGTACAATTAGTGATAGCTGAAACATTTCTTTTGTTCCTAATATTGGAACTGCGGAAGATTTTTTTTTTACAATATATGGAGAAAATACTATGTTGTGGCATCAAATCCTAGGTAATATTGGATATAAGGGCCTTAGAGTACTACATGGTAAAGTTATGGTTTAAGGTATATCAAATTTCTCTCTGGATTTTGATTTCTGTGTAAATTTCTTATATGGGAAGAAGAATTGTGTAAGATTTTCCTCTAGTGTTATGAGGGCAGAGGGAATTCTATAGTTGGTGCATAGTGATGTGTTTGGACTTATTTTGGTTCCATCACTGGGTAAATCTATGTACTATGTCTCATTTATAGATGAATTATCGAGGAATACATGGATTTGTTTCCTTAGGAAGAAATATGAAATATTTGACAAATTTAAAGAGTTTAAGGCTCTTGTGGAGAATCCGACAGAGAAGACAATTAAGGTGCTAAGGATGAAGAATGGTGATAATTCTGTGGAAATGAATTTGAGGAATTATATAAGAAGTGTGGTATAGAAAGGAATAATAATAATCCATACACACCTCAAGAGAATGGAGTTGCAGAAAGGATGAACATGAATTTGATGGAAAAATCAAGGAGCATGCTCAGTGGTGTCAGGTTAGGATAGGAATTATGGGTAGAGGTAGTGGGTACTGCATGTTACTTGTTCAATCGATCACCCTCATCAATGTTGGATGAGAAGAATCCACATGAAGTATGCACTGGTAAGAAACCCTCTCTTACACATCTCATGGTATTTGGTTGTGATTCCTATGTTCACATTCCAAAGGAAAACAAGAGTAAGCTATATTAAAAGGATGAAAAGTGTATCATTATTTGTTATAAAGATGGTCTGAAAGGTTATAATCTTTAGAACCCATAAAATAATAAGGTAGTGTACAATTGAGATGTGGTATTTAGAGAAATCAAAGATGTTGTCAAACAAGAAGTCCTACCAAGGGAGGAATAAACAGAGAAACTAGATCTTAGTCGTTCATCAAAGAAGTGATGGTAGAAGTGGACTATGATACTTATAGTGAACATAATCCAATGACGAGAGACTCTGAGATCCAACAATATCCATTGATCGAAGAGCAGGAGTGACGCAACGACGGTTGTGGATTATTGTGGGTCCCACTTGACCATCTCATGATTAGCTTGAGATAGGGAGATAATTATCATGCAGGTTGAAGGACCGATGTGATCAAAGTCACTGATCTCAGACTCCAAGGATCGTTGGATCCATCAAAATACATGTCATCAGAGTGTCTCTAGTCGGAGTGGATTTATTTATGAACATATGGATTCCGATGAAGGGAACCCTAACGGCCAATGAGAGGTTGATAAGATGATATTCGAATAGCATGGGGAATTGATAGAGCCAGTGGTTTCGATGAAATCAATCACGGATCAATGATCATGATTTGTTCACAGATCTGATCAAACAACTGCTAGGCCTTTAGGGTTGCATTGTGTGTTTTAATCCCAAATGGTCCCAGTGAATTAGTAGACACAATGAAATAAATGGTTGAGAGTTAGTCAAGGAAATGATCCGACGATTATTAAGCATCAAAGTTGTGTTTTGTAGTCTAAGAGAACATTGTGTGAAATGAAAGGGTTTGTGCTAGATTCAAATGAATGTTTTAGCTAGATCTTATGGATATCCGAAGTTGACACGATGAGAAATATGTTTTTGTTGACACACACTTTGTTATGGGATCACATAAATAATGATGCCATGATTGTTTTGAAAGGGTGAGTGGGGTGAGTGAATTCAAAGGGAAGTGGAGCTCTACAAAGGCTCTGAGAGAAAGTATGTGAAGAATATGAAGAACTCGGATGAGTTGATGGAGTTCAAGGGGTTCTGTGTTTTCAAAACTAAGAAAGTGAAAAGTATGTGCAAGTAAGAGGAGCTATGATGTTCACAGGTTTGAGGATACCAGAAATGAAGGAAATATAATCTTCTCAGAGACTGGATCAGTGCATGGAAGGACTGGATCATGTGAAGAGAAGAGCATAAGTTTTGAAGTCAAAATACATCAAGGTAGATAAATCAAAAGTTTTTTTACTTTAGGGTGGCAGGGTGGTGCAAGGGAGGGGATTAATGTTCCCTACAGGTTGGTTCCTACAAACATTACAGTAGAGTTGGTGCTTAGCCAAGGGGATTGGTGCCTCCTACAGGTTTTCTCCTGCAAACCTTATTATTGAGTTGGTGCCCAGTCAAGGAGATTGGTATCTCCATAAAGTTGGTTCCTCCAAAAATTATAACAGTAGGTTGGTTCCTACAAGATATTATAAAGAAATATTTGTGGTTTTCTCCCAATTGGGTTTCCACGTTAATATCTATGTACTATATTTTTTTGTTTATCTCTATTGATATGGTTAATTTTATGAATTTATTATGATTGATTACTAATTAAAGTGCTAAAAGGAAAAAGTTATAAAATTTGTCTAATATTGATTCACCCCACCTCTCTCAGTATTAGTGTATATTCCAACAATTGGTATCAGAGTGAGTTCCTTTAGGAAAATTCTAACCACTGGAAGGTGAATCCTTATAGTTCAAATGGATGAACAAGAAGGTTTCTCCACAAACAAAGCCCTAAGATTTTATGGATCAAATTAATTTTTTTGGAAGATAAGAATGTAAACCTATTTTATGTAACTTGGGTATGACATTTGGAGTGCAGTAGAGAATGGTTACACAACTCCAAAAAGTCCACTAGTTGATACAGATGAGAAAAGGATCATTAAGAATAACTACATGGTCAATAATTTTATTCTTTGTGGTTTGTAAAATTTAGTGTATGCCAAAGTCATGCATTGTGCCTTAACAAAAGAGATGCAGGACAAACTACAAAAAAATTATGAAGGAGATGACAAGGTCAAGAGGAAAAAGTTACAAATTCATAGAGGACAATTTGATACTCCCGAGATGAATTAATAAGAGAGTATTACAACCTATTTTTGTTGTGTAGATGAGTTTTTCAACTTTATCAAAGGATTAGGAGAATAGCTTGGAGAAACCATCATTGTGCAACAATTCCTCATGTTACTTCCCTCAAGATTTAATCCCAAGATATCTATTATTGAAGAAATGAAGGACCTAGAAAAGATGACAATGGATGAGCTACATGGAATCCCCACTTCATATGAAATGAGTATAGAACAAGATAATCCAGTAAGGGAATCAAGGAAGGAAGCAACTTTCAAGGCATCAAAGAAGAAAAAGTCAAAAGAATGCAAGACACGTGATTGCTCAAATACAAAACTAGATGAGGAAGAAGCCGACTTTGTTAGGAAGCTCAAAAGCATACACAAAGGTAAGATTCCCTTTAAATGATTTAGTTGTGGAAAAGTAGGGCACTTTTCCCATAAATTCCCTTATGAAAAATGTGGAAATAGCAATGTGAAAGAAGATTTCATTTTCAAGAAGTACAACAAAGGGAAGACTGAAGAGAAGAAAAAATTCTACAGATAAAATAAAAATATGTATACCAATGAGGACAATAAATCTTCAACGAAGAGTGGAAATGAAATAGACGAAATTATCTTTATGGTTCTAGAAACAAAAATAGATGGAGACACATATTCAACAAAAGAAGACAATCCTGACAAGGATGCAAAAGTAGACCTTGAAGCAGAACTCATTAGTTCCCTATAAGAAATAGACAGACTCAAAGAAAGGAATAGAAAGAAGAAAAATGAGTTGTAAAAATATAAAGAGAAGGAATATGATGTTGAAGAAACAAAAAATACAATAATTGTCCTAAAATCCCAACTAAAAGATAAAGAAAATATATGCAGCAGCCTAGAATCTAAAATAGTGTACCTGAGAAGGGAGTTGGAAAGATCACCCACCAACATAACTTTTGAGAAGAGGTCCACAACCTTGAATGAAATTCTAAATCATCAAATATCACCTTCTAAAAAAAATTGGTCTTGTCTACAATAAAGGAAATGAAGTTACCATTGAAGAAGCCTCAACCTCTTCAAAATAGTCAAATGAAGAAAGAACCAAGAATTATGATGATACACTATGAAAATCTATCAAAGTTCAAGACAATAGGAAGGAGGAAACACAGCTTCCACATAATACAAATTCCCCTCACAAGGATGAAATTTGGAAGACTATCCCATCAAAATGGAGTCACACAACCAAGTATACAAACTCTTTCTTTGGCTATTGTTATTCCTGTAATGGCTTTGGTCATAAAGAAATAGATTGTAGAATGAATGTAAGAACCAATCATATGAGTAACAACAACAAAGACACCCATGGATACTCAAGAAGAAATTACAATCCATTTTCACCTTTGTTGAACTATAACATCATATGTTATAACTAAAATAATTTTGGGCATATAAAAAAGTTATACAGAAGTAACTTCAAAAAAATTCATGGAAAGGAAGCCCCAACAATCATGAAAATAAATTAGGAACAAAGAAAAGATAAATCCATGTTTGTGCAAGAAACACTTCATGCACACAGGAGTAAGGATAAGTGGGTTGTTGATAGTGGGTGCTCTAGTCACATGACAAGAGATAGAACAAATTTTATCACCCTGAATAAAAATGAGGGTAGTGTTACCTTTGGAGACAATGGGATATAAAAAATAATTGGAAAAGGAACTCTCAGTCTTGACAATGGAAGAGATAAAGTTGAAAAGGTTTTGTGTGTTGAAAACTTGAAACAAATATTCTTAGTGTAAGATAGATGTGTGACCAAGGACATACTCTTACCTTTGACTCTCAAGAATGTGAGATCAAAAAAGAAAATTTAGGAACGTTGGTTACAAAATCAATCAGGACCCCAAACAATGTGTACATTCATGATGGAATTAATGGAGAAAAAATCGTCATGGGGTAGATGGATGAAATTTGGTTGTGGAATAAAAGAATGGGTCATACAAACTTTGACAACTTGGAAAAAATCAGTACCAAACAAACAATAAGAGATATGCCAAAGATCAAAAAACCCTCAAGTATTATTTGCAAGCACTGTGAGCATGGAAAACAATCAAGGGTGATATTTAAGACAAAGGAATATAAAACATCCAAGCCATTGGAACTGGTGCATACAGATCTCTATGGACCAACAAGAACAAAAATCCTACAGGGAGAAATCTATTTTATGTTTCTCATTGATGATTATACAATAATGACTTGGGTTTCCTTTCTCAAAACTAAATCTGAGGAATTTTAAAAATTCAAAGCATTCAAAGCCTTAGTTGAGAATGAGATTGATCTGAAAATCAAATGCTTGAGATCAAATAATGGAGGTCAGTTCAAAGCCATTGAATTTGAAGAGTTCTATGAAAACCATGGAATAAAAAGACAATATTCAACTACAAGAACCCCTTAACAAAATGTAGTTGAAAGGAAAAATAGATATGTCGAAGAAATATCTACGACAATGTTAAATGAAGAAAAAATCTCAAATAGATTTTGGAGAGAGGTAGTTTACATTGTTGTCTACATTCTAAATAGAGGGTAGATCATAGTAAATTGCCAAAAGACTCCCTATGAATTATGGAAAGGTTGGTCAACATCTGTCAAACACTTCAAAATATTTGGAAGCAAGTGTTACATCAAACGAGATGATGAGGATATAGGAAAGTTTGACTCAAGATAATATGAAGGATTTTTTCTTGGATATTCAGCAAGGAGAAAATAATATAGATGTTATAAAACAACACTCTAGAAAATTGTTGAAAGCGTTGTTGTAAGAATATATTAAGAACTACCACAAGAATAAATTGGACATATAATAAATGGATTACAACAAAGAAGAAGAAGAAGCATATGATGAAGAAGAAGAACTAGGAAATGAACAAGAAGAAGAATAAGAAAAAACAGAATGCCAAGATACACAAACACCATCCAAATTTGTACATAAAAATCATCTATAAAACTTAATTCTTGGTGATAAAAAAGCTCAGACTCAGACTAGGATAAAACTGGGAAATGGTTTTGGGGAGATGAATCTCTCTTTACTCTCCAAAGTAGAACCTAAATGCTTTGTAGAATCCCGTGATGATCAAAATTGGGTGAAGGCTATGGAATAAGAGTTAAATCAGATTGAGAAAAATGAAACATGGGAACTTGTCCCAAGACCCAAAGATAAAAATGTGATTGGTACAAAGTGTATATTCAAGAATAAGTTGAATGAAGATGGAAAAGTAGTAATAAATAAAGTAAGAATGGTTTATAAATGGTATGCTCAAGTAGAAGGTATTGTCTTTGAAGAAACATTTGCACCTTTTGCAAGGCTATAATAAATTAGAATGTTTTTGGAATTTGCAAGCTTCAAAAATTTTAAAGTATATCCAATGGATGTCAAGTCAACATTCTTGAATGGAGATTTAGAGGAAGAAGTGTACATAGAACAACTTGAAGGGTTCCTATTGTCAGAGGATGAATATTATGTTTTCATATTGAAGAAGAACTTTATGGATTAAAGCAAGCCCCCAGAGGATGGTATTCAATACTTGATAAGTACTTGCAACAAAAATCCTTCAAAAGAGGAACAACAAATAACAATTTTTACATCAAAATATATAATATACAAATGTTGATCATTTTTGTTTTTGTGGATGTGATGAAATAAGACAAAAGTTTGCAAAAGAAATAAAAAAGGAATTTGAAATGTCCATGCTTGGATAATTGTCATTCTTTTTGGGACTACAAATTACTCAAATGAGCAAAGGCATATTTATTTCTCAGACCAAATACATCAAACATATGTTGAGTAAGTTTGAAATGGAAGACTGTAAACCTATAAACACACCCATGTTCATTGGTTGTAACCTAACAAGGAACATGAATCCAAGGAAACTGATCAAACCCTATACAGATCAATGATAGGAAACCTACTTTATGTGACAACTTCAAGGCCAGATACAATGTAGGCAATAGGATTATTTGGAAGGTTTAAATTTGAACCTAAGGAAAAACATGTACAATAAGTTAAAATAATATTCAGATATTTGAAAGGAACATTGGACTTTGGTTTGTGGTATCCCACAAGAAAATACTTCAATCTGACAGCTTACACATATGCAAATTGGGCAGGCAGTGTGGATGACAGAAAAAACACTAGTGGTGGAGCATTCTTTCTAGGAAATAGCACAATGTCCTAGTTTAGCAAGAAGCAACCACCAATTTCTCTATCCACATCAGAAGCATAATACATTGTAGCAACAACATGTTGTACACGGGTCCTCTAGATGAAAACAAAATTAAAATAAATTCATGTAGAATATGATCATCCCATATAAATTATATGTGAAAATACCAATGCAATAAACCTATCTAAGAATCCCTTCTTGCATTAAAAAAAAAACATATTCCAATCAAGTATCATTTCTTGAGAGAGAAAGCCACAAAACAACATGTCAAACTGGAGTATATTGGAAAACAAGAATAGGTTGGTTATATATTTACAAAACCTATTTCTATAGAAGTATTTGAGTACCTTAGACAAAAATTAGGGGTGGTCACTATGCCTTTCAATCACTAAAGAAATAAAAGAAGAGAAAAAATTGAAGGGGAGATACAGAAAGAGAGAAGGGAATAAACTCGAGGGGAGAAGTAGAAAAGGTCGTTGATTGTAGAATGAAGAGTACAGTGAAATTAAAAGACAACTCATTTTCCATTGATGTCAAATGGAGATATTTGCAGAAAAGGGGGAGACTTGCAGGAAGCATTTATCTTAGATGAGAAAAAAATTATAAGAGTTTAGTTTCAGATTGTGTTTCCATCAATGAAAAAAGGGGAGTTTGTTGGAAACAGTGTTATCATTGATGTCAAATGAGGTTGGAAACAAAGATGTGGTCTTACACAAGTAGATTTGTCATTGATGCCAAAGTAGACATGACTTGATATCACTAATAGGAGGAGACTCTGAGGAACTGCATATCTACCATGTGTAAATGACATGTCCAAGGATAAAACCAAATAGAGGAAGCATATAGACTACTATTGCATGACTACCCTATGAATGAAGTTGAGAGGAAGAATTTCGGAGACGTTTCAAAGCCCTGGAATGACTAAGTCTCAAATCAGGATATTATCATGAAGAAAACTTGTGTTTGATTTGGAGGACATTGTAGTTGTTGATTCATTATAAGAGAATGAATCTAGAACATTAATCAGATGGAAAGGATATAAAAGTGTTGGAGTGTGAGGTTGCATTGAGACTCCAATAGAGGTAACTCGGAGCTCACGAACTTCATCAATCTATCAGAGTGATCGAGGGAGAGAATATGGACCGTTGACATCTGTATGGTCAGCTTATAAATCTTTTAGAATCTTAGATAGTCAGAGAGTAATTGAATAGATGGAAATTGTTGGATAAGGTAAAATGATGACCATTGGATATGTTATATCAACCAAGTGTAAGGATGTAATGGAACTCTGACGATGAGAGCCCAAAATTAATGATTGTCATTGGATCAATCAAAGAAGTTGTATCGGTAATTCCTAGAGCGTTGATGTCAGTCTAGTCCTATCAAAATGAAGGTAATTAGAGGTTTGGAAGGAATACTTGAGAACAAATTTTGATGACGAGAAGGTACAAAGACCATAGATTCATTGGAGGATATACCTCAATCATTAGATCTATGTTGATACGCTTCAAATAAGGAGAGTATCTTCAAAGTGACATGTTGTGACAACTTGATGGTCAGGGTGATGAGAATACCAATGTGGAAGATAGCATGTCCCAAAGGGTAACATGTGTTAGACTTTGATTGCACAAAATGAAAGTGGGCCCCAGTTGGACATGAAGATATTTAGGACATCATCCCATTCATTGATATTGGCATGACGAGTATATATATATCATTCATTGGAGAAGCGATGGTTGGAGTGGACTATCATACTTACAATGAACATACTCCAACGATGAGAGACTTCGAGAGCCAACAATGGTTGTTGATTGAAGAGGAGTGATGAAATGAAAACCATAGATCATTATGGGTCCCAACTGACCATCTCATAAGAATTTTGAGATACGGGAGATAAATTTCATGTAGGTTGAAGGACCGATGTAATCAAAGGCATTGATATCAGACTCTAAGGATCATTGGATCTGTCAAAATAATACATGCCATTAGAGAGGTTTTGGTCGTAGTGGATTTATTTACGAAAGGATGGTTTTTGACGGAGGGGAATCCGAAGGGCTAATGAGAGGTTGATAGGAAAATATACAGATAGCTTGGGGACTCGATTTATTCAGGGATATGATTGGATGACTGTTGAGCATTGAGGAGTGCATTGTGTATTTCAAGAACTGATGGTCCCAATCAACAAGTAAAAAAATGAAATCAACGGTTGAGATTTAACTGAGGAAATGATTTGACAATTGTTGAGAGACAAAGTTGTGTTGTGTGGTCTGAGCATAGATTGTGTGAAATGAAAGGGTTTGTTCCAGATTCAATGGAATGTTTTAACCCAATTCTATAGAGATCTGAAACTGATCTGATGAGAAATATATTTTTATTGACAAACACTTTGGTATGGGCTCACATAAATAGCGATGTTAGGATCATTTTGAAAGGGCAATTGGAGTGAGTGAATTCTAAGGGAAGTGGATCTCTACAAAGGCTCTCGAGAGTGAGAGAAAGTATGTGAAGAAGTGGAAGAAATCAAACAAGTTGATGGATTTCAAGGGGTTCTAAGTTTGCATAACTAAGAAAGTGAAAAGTATGCATGAGTAAGGGAAGCTCTAAAGTTCACAGGTCTAAGGATACCAAAAATGAAGGAACGATAATCATCTTATGGAGTGGTTTAGTGCGTGGAATGACTATATCGTGTGAAGAGAAGTGCTAAAGTTCTGAGGTCGGAAGAAATCAAGGAAGATAAATCAAAATCTTATTTACTTTAGGGTGGTGCAAGGGAGGGGATTGGTGTCCCATGTAGGTTGTTGCATGCAAACATTACAATTGATTTGGTGCTCAACCAAGGGGATCAATGTCTCATATAGGTTGGTGCATGCAAACCTTATTGTTGAGTTGGTGCTTAGTCAAGGATATTAGTATCTCAATAGATTGATGCTTGCAAACATTATAACAGTAGGTGGGTCCCTACAAGATCTTATAAATCAAGTTTTTCCACATTAATCTTTGTGTACTATGGTTTTGTGATGATCTCTATTGATATGTTTAATTTTATTCATTTCTTATGATTGATTACTATTTAAATTGGTAAAGGGAAAAATTTATAAAATTTTTCTAATAATGATTCACCCCCCCTAGTATAAGTGTATATTCCAACAGTGAAAAATTAGTTGTCCTCTAAATTTGACATGAAGGATCCTAGTGATGAAAATTGCATTTTGGGCATGGAAATTAAAAGAGATTGGGAAAACCATTAATAAAATAAAATTTGTTTTGAACTTCATCGATGCTCTAGCTACAGATCTCAAACTCCCTTAGTGGTTAGGGAAAACCATATCTTCCATCCTTGTCCACGACTTACCTGGAGGAGCTGTCCCCATCACCGTCATCTCCAGAATCATGAAGTCGTTCTTGTTGTAGTCATCAGAGTTGTCCTTTTTGCACCTGATGGAGAGTCATTTGTTTGTTGTCAACCTATTTTGTGGGTTGTGTGTGATTTTTGAATCAGATTAAAGAATTTTGTGGGTCTCTTCTCCATGGACAGGCCTCCCATTCCTTCTAGTGAGGGTCATTTTTCCAAGAGGGATGATTCCACCCCCTCTTTGGACTTGGGACACTCAGTGGAAAAGAAGAACTCCATCATATTGACTGAGCGAGGATTAGTCATTAAATTTCTAGGCCTCTAGCCCAGTCTAAAGATAGTTTTAGAATGGATTTCCAAGAACTGGTCTGAGTAGGACCCCATTTCATTTTACTGATTAAAGAGAGAGAACTTATCTTCATATCAAGCCATTATTTCATGGGTTCCAGGGGATTTTTCCTTTCTCCCTAGACTCTATAATTTAACCCAGATATGGAGATCTCCTCAGCTCCTATTTAGATTAAAATTTTGTGCCTCCCCATTGTTTTCTAGGGTGAAGACTATTACAAATCCATTGGAAATAATTTAGGTTGTTTTATTACCCATGTCAAACCTAAGGGAAATATCTTCACTTGTGCTAGAATCTGCATAGAAATGGATTTATCAAAGGGTCTTCTTGAGGCGATTCAACTCAATCTAGAGGGTTGGAGTCACCTCCAAGCCTTGGATTATGAGTAGGTTCATTTCAAATGTAACATTTTTCATGATTATGGGAACTTCGAAAAAATATTCCCTAAATCCAAATAATCTCAACCATTGCATAATAATTAGGATCAAGGATTCAAACAAGTTTCAAGGAAGCACAAGAATAAGAATCCTAAGGGGGCCTAGTCTACTCAAGATCTCCCTTCTAATAATAGGTTCAAAGTGTTGGAAACTCCAGATGAAAAAAAAGAAGACTCATAGGAGGAAGACTCTCAACACAATGGCCCAGAGCTCGTTTCTGAGCAGTCGACGAAAGTAAAAAATAATTCATAAATTTTAGCCAAAGGAAATGCAGCCCCACCTGGGGGAAGCTCATCTTCACTTGGGGTGGTTCCAGTTCCATATTCATTGGATCAACCACCTATTGGGGTTTTGGTGGTCCCCCTAGGAAAGGGCCCACCTCCAGTGGGTCTGGAGAATGGGGATGAAAGGGAAGGAGAATATAAATCTCCCTCATTTTTATAAATATTAAACACGAATCCTCATCCTTCTCCCCCATTAACAAGAGGAAGGAAATCAAATAGAAATCATAGAGAAAAAGAAGCAGAATCAAGAATCATAGAGGGTTCTCAGAGCACCTTGGATAACATTGTATACAACAATGGTATAGCTTGGCTCATATGTTAACTATGTTTTTAATTTATATATTTTTATGCAACCAATTTGTAAGGATTTATCCTTGCAATGAAAAAGTAGCAAGTTTGAATCCAAGGAAATATAGGGCTCAGTCATTAAAATTCATCTCATAAATTTTGGTCTTTCTTCATTATAGTATAACTAGCACAATATTAATTTTGAAGAATGTACTTATATGTGCTTGCACACAAGTTTTATTAATATATTTTCATTAGTTTTGGTTTTTTAAAAAAAGAGATATTAGGAGAATAAGAAACTCTAGTTAAATCAGAGGAAATATGTTGAAAAAAAAATTGCAAAGGTTTAATACGTAGGAATGTAAACCTATCAAGGTCCCTATTATTATAGGTGTAAATTTATCTGCAGTTCAGTGTTCGATGACATAAGAAGAGGAAGAATAAATGTCTCATGTTATGTATGCTAGTGTGGTTGGTATTTTGATGTATGCAATGATATGTACTATATTGGACATTGCACATGCAGTGGGATTTTTGAGCAAGTATATTGCAAAACCACAGAAGGAGATTTGGACAATAGTAAAGAGGGTTTTCAGGTATTTGCATGGCACTACTAGTTGTGGATTGTGCTTCCAAGGAAGACCAGGATTGGACATATTTTTGGACATACATGGGTTTTTTGATGCAAACTGGGATGGAGATCTAGATCAAAGAATATATACAAGAGGATATGTGTTTTATAACCTATTTGGAGGAACAATCAGTTGGATGAGAAAACGACAGGTTGTAGTGGCACTCTCAACTATAGAAGTTGAATACATGGTAGCCACTCATGCAAGCAAGGAAGAAGTATGGTTACATATATTGTGTTAAGGTATTAGGTTGGTACAACAAGATGTAATGATATATTGTGACAGTCATAATGCAATCTTCCTGGCAAAGAATCTAACATATCATTCAAAGACAAAGAATATTGTTGTTTAGTATCACTTTGTGGGAGGCATGGTGCAAGAAGGCGTTGTTGATGAAGGTGGACACTTTGAAGAATGTTGTAGATTCATTGACAAATTTTGTAGCATCGAGAATTTATCTTGGTGTAGAGAAACAATGGACATTTTTGCTTTGGATTGTTGACTATGTAATCACATGACCCCTTGTATGTGTTATATTATTTGCATGACCAACCTAATGCAATACATTGCATCGGGCATGTAGAGGGGTCATAGGGGGGGTGAAATCCCCCCTATTCTGGGGGTTGTAGGGGAGGTGGAGCCCTAAAAAAAAAAGGGCATTCTTTTGTGTCTGGTTTTTAGCAGTTTTCAACGAACAATTTTTCATCCATGGTTTTCTAATTTTGGTTAAGGAATTAGGGTTGTAAAGTAATTTGGGTCAATGGATTAAGGGTTTTGGATGTTTCGGGATCATATATATTGTATTTTAAACAATCAAGTTTTATGATGAATAAGAATTAGAGGTGCAATTCTCAACAGGTTGTTGGTTTTCCTGGTTTGGGTTTCCAGGGTGAAATCTATGTGAAATGTGTGTGTGTGTGTGCCATTGTATCTTCTTTGTTTTTATTAATAATCCATTTTGAACAATTAATTGTACAAGGTTAAAAACTACAATTAGATCCATAGAATATTGAAGCCAATAGAGGATGGATAGCACCAAATAATGTTTCAAAAGTTAAATCTTTTATGGGATTAGTTAGATACTACATGAGATTTATAGTAGGATTCTCTAATATTGCTCATCCCATCACTTATTTATAAAATAAGGGAGTTAAATTTGAATGGAAAACAAAGTGTGAAGACAATTTTATTTTATTGAAAGAGTTACTTACTAGTGCACCTATTTTGAATATTGTTGACCCAAATGAGAATTTTGTGGTATCATGTATAGATGCATGCAAAGAAGGACTTGGTGGAATCCTCACTTAGAATGGACGTGTCATTGGTTATGAATATATAAACATTAAAGAACATGAAAGGAATTATTCCACACATTATTTGGAGCTTACTTCCATAGTTCATGCATTTAAGATGTGGATGAATTATTTAACGGGGAAGAAATTTGAATTAAGGACAGACCACAGTGGTCTAAAATATTTGTTTGAGCAACCAACTTTAAATTTGAGCAAAACAAGATGGTTGTAATTTTTAAGTGACTATGACTTTGACATCAAGCATATTAAAGGAAAATAAAATAAAGTTGTTGATGCACTCAACATAAGGATACACATCATGCATGCTACAACCACTAAGATGCATCAAACAAATTTAAAGAACTGAATTTTACATGTTGTTGTTACGGACCAACATTACCTGTAGGTAAAAGAAAGCTTACAGTAGGAAGAAGTACATTAGATATTTAAAGAGTATAATATGGGAGAATATGGAGTACTTATGCATCAAAACATAATTTATGTTCTTAATTCTGGAGAACTCAGGAATTTGGTGTTAAAAGAAATGCATAATGTTCCATATGTTAGACATATTGGTTACTAGAAAATGATTGCAGCAATAAGAAGTCAATACTTTTGGCCAAGAATGAAGAAGGAGGTTTTTTATTACATTTCTAGATGCATGGAATGTCAAATAGTGAAATTTGAGCATAGACACCAAGAAAATTTGATACAACCATTACTAATTCAAGAGGGAAAATGGGAAGTGGTAACCATTGATTTTATTACTAAATTTCCCAGGACAATAAGGAAACTTGATTCTATAATGGTAGTGGTGGATAAATTGACAAAGGATGCTCATTTTATTCTAGTGAAGATGACTCATAAGGAAACTAATATTGCAAAAATTTACATCAAAGAAATTTCTAGGTTGCATGGAATACCTAAGGAAATTGTTTCAAATAGAGATACAAAGTTTACTTCAATATTTTCGAGAGACTATTTAAAGGATTTGGTACAAATATAAACTTTATCACAACTTACCATCCACATTCATATGAGAATATAGAGAGATTCAACCAAGTGATTGAATACATGTTGAGAGTGTATGTTATAGATAATCCATCTAAGTGGGAATATTATTTTCATTTGGTTGAGTTTTCCTACAATAATGGGTATCAAGCTTCATTGAATATGAGCCCATTTGAAGCTTTGTATTGTATAAAATACAATACTCTAGTGAGATGGGACAACCCAACAAACATAGTAGTACTTGGGACAAAATTTCTCAAGGATATGGAAGACCAAATGGTTAAAATTAAGAATAACTTGAAAGAAACACATTATAGGAAAAATCGTTATGTAGATGATAATAAGACAACTAGAAAATTTAATGTGGGAGATCATGTATTTTTGAAAGTGAAGCCCAAGAAAAGTTCATTGAATTTGGATAGTTGTACCAAGCTAGCATCTAGATTCTGTGGTCCATTTGAGATATTGGACAGATAGGGTCGGTTGCATATATGCTTGCATTTCCTGATTCCATGAATGTACTTATTGTATTTCATGTCTCTTTGTTGAAAAGGTATGTGCATGATCCTATCCATGGCATTGATTGTAATTTGATTCTGGTGGATCTAGAAGGATAATTTTAGGTCCAACCAACATTCATATTGGATAGGAAGGTTAGGGTGCTCCATAATTGAGCCATATGATTGGTAAAGGTTCAATGGACCTATTATAGTCATGAATATGCTACTTGGGAGCATGGGGATTCCATGTGGGAAGAGTACCCACACCTTCTTCAATACTTTTGAAGTTTTGATTTTACAGTTGTAAATGATACATTGAGGATAGTGCCAAAATAAGGGGGAGGGGAATTTGATACTCGAGGTTTGAGTCCTCAGAATAATAATGTATTTTGTTTATTTGATGAAAGGTTGAAGTGCCTATAAAGTTGAAAAGGCCAAAGAGCCTAGAAATGTAATACTATGAATATTAATAATAAAATACATCATTGGATGCAAGACGAACAAGGACAAAGTTATAGGGGGCTATGATTCCATGAAAGAGGGGACTAAAGGGGATGAGCCTTTTATTACATTTTATTTTCCCATCCTCGATTTTAGTGGAAAAAGAAGGGGTTATGTGAACTTATTGTGGGAGGTCACATTATTCATTGTATTATTTAAACAATGTTCTTGGTTGTTTGTGGGTTGGTAATTTGTTGTTACTCACTCATTTTGGAGTTGTTCCTCATCTATTCATTCTTGTTTCTCACTCATGTTCTATGTTTGGGCATGGGAAGAAAATTGTTGGAGTAGTGAGAAATGGATAGTTGGCTATAAGAAGTAATGGTATTTTTCATCAAGGAATTGATGCCTATGTGCATGAGAATGTTGATAGTTGTGAAATGACTATCTACAACTGAGAATCCTTGGAGTTTCCAACATTGAGATTTCCTAACTAATAGCACTAGAGCCATAGAAAGAGGTGGAACATCCTGGGGGACTGCATGGTAGAGAAGGGGGTTCATCTCTTTGGGTTGTGCAGGCTGAAGGGGAAGAGAGATGGTAAACTAGGATTGTTGTGTGGTTGAGAAAACTATGAGAATTTACTGTTGACCAGTTTGAGAAACTTACAGTCGACCTAAGACCCATCCCTCTGGATTCATAGCCTCAACTTGGGGGTGGCCTATTGCATAGAGTTAATGTGCAACAGATCCAAAGGTTGGATGGAACGATTGACATCTGTAGCCAATTGGTGAATTGTTCTTTTAAAACATAAGTTCTCTATGTTTTCTCTGTAATTTATGTTTTATTGAGTATTATTTAACTCTATGTTGTGTTTATGGTATGTCTGTTTTCCGGTTAATGTTTTGCATGACATGTAAGACTTTTTTTCAATGGATATGCATGCTTCTTAATGAATACATGCGCATTTATCATGCTTCTTGAATTAAACAATGGATCTGAATATCCAATTGCTTAGAAAGGAAAATTTAGAGGTACTTGGGCATCGAGTACGTTACATATTGGTATCGGAGAAAAAATTTGCTTTTGTTGGGAACCAAGGTACCTAACAATATGGATTCATTGGTTAGTGGTTTGTCTTAGAAGCATTAGTGATTATATTCACTAATCAAGGTAGGCATTGCTCCTTTGTCCTTTGTTTTATTTCCAAATTGGACATTCTTTATTTGGTTTTTGGATTGGATTGTTTTGTAGTTTTGATTTGGCAATTAAAATCCTAGTGTTTATTAAATTTATTGGATTTGAATGAATATTTGAAATCCCCTCCTTGTTGGCTTGCAATATTTGCAATTTTTTTCATTACTTTGAGCTTTATGAGATTACTTTGTGAAAATTTTGATGGATTTTATGGTGATTCCTTGCTATTAACCATTGGGATTTCACCAATAATCAATGAAATCAAAATTTCAAAGGCCTTTGTGTGGTTATAAAATATTTAACTTGACTTGGTTATCTAAGTTTAATGGCATTATTTTTAATCCTAGGCCTCACCTTTTCCCTTCAATCATTTCCATATTTGAGTTTTGATGGTGATTTATTTGGCATTCTTGTTATGAGATTTATTCTTTTGATGGTCGAAGGTTTTCCTAATTGTAATTTAGAAGTCATTTTTTGTGAAAAATTCATATATGGAAAATAAAATCCCATGAGATTCCCATCTGGATCTACAAGGGAAAAACGGATCCTGAAATTGATACATATTGATGTGCTTGGGCATGTATCGGTCACATCACTATGTAGATCTTTGTGTTGTGTTTCCTTCATAGATTATTTCTCCATGAAGACATGGATATATTTCTCGAGGAAGAAATATGAGGTTTTCAGTAAGTTTAAAGAGTTTAAATCGCTTTTGGAAAACCAGACATATAAGAAGATCAAGGTGCTAAGAAAAAATAATGTAGGTGAGTTCCATGGTAATATTTTTGAGAAGTTTTGCAAGAAAAGTTGTATAGCATGCCAAAAAACCACACAATATACCCCCTAGAAGAATGAAGTTGCTGAAAAAATGAACAGGACATTGATGGAAAAGGTAAGGAGCATGTTCAATAGTGTTAGGCTCGCAAAAGAATTATGGGTAGAGGTAGTTGACTCTACACGATATTTGGTAAATAGGTCTCCTTCATCAACACTAGTCGACTCAACCCCAAATGAGGTATGGTTTGGTAAGAATCCTTCGTTTTCACATCTCAGAGTCTTTAGTTGTGATGGATCTGTGCATGATCCCAAGGAAAAGAGGAACAAGATGGAAAACAAGACAATCAAGTGTATTTTCATCGATTACAAGGATGGAATGAAAGGGTACAAGTTGTGGGATATAGTATTAAGTAAAAAAATTTATAGTCGAGATGTGGTCTTCAGGGAAGTCGGAGGAACGTCCAAGATTCAATAGGCTCAAACAAAGAAAGAACTAGATAAAATGGTATTTGAGTTGAGGAATGAAGAACATAATTCAGACGAGTCAGATGAATCATATGAAGAAGTGGAACAACCGAATCTGGTTGTAAGGAGGTATAAAATAGTAATGAAACCATATGAAAGGTACATTCCACGTGATTTTCATTTTGCATTTGCATTATCTACCACTAATGATGAGTTTGGGTCGGTCAGGGAGGCAATCGAATCGAAAAAGGGTAAACTTTGGAAGGATTCCATGGTTGAAGAAATGGAATCCTTGCACAAGAATGATACATGGTATTTGGTTGAGATACCTAAAGGAAGGAAACCTGTTAGTAGAAAGTGGGTGTTCAAGAAAAATTTGAACGCAATAGGACAGGTCAACAAGTTCAAATATTGATTGGAAGAAAAAAGGTATTTCCAGGTCGAGGGAGTTGACTTCAGTGATACTTTCTCTCCTGATGAAATATTAACATACATTAGAGTACTAATGTCTTTTACTGCAAAATTTGATCTTGAAATAGAGAAAATGGATGTGAATACAATGTTCCTACATGGGGACCTAGAAGAGGAAATATACATGAAACAACCTGAAGGATTTGAAATAAAGGGAAAGAAATAGTTGGTGTGCAAACTAAAGAGATCCTTGTATGGTCTAAAGAAGTCACCAAGGATGTGGTACCAAATGTTTGACACATACATAATTATTTTAGGATTTTTGAGAAGCAAGGATGATCACTATATATATTTCAAGGAAGTAGGTGGTTATTTCATATATGTATGTTTGTATGACGATGATGTGTTGTTGATTAGAAACAACATGGATGCTATAAAGGAGGTGAAGATGCAGCTATCCTCCAAGCTCAACATGAAGGATATTGGTGTCACAAGTTGCATTCCGGGAATGGAGATCAAGAGAGAACGAGCAGTTAGAAAAATTTGGTTAAATCATAGAAATTATATTGAAACAATATTGAAGCGTTTTAACATTCATGATTGCAAAATGATCAAGGTACTTATTCGTATAGGAGTAAAAATAACTTTTGAATAGTTTCCAAAGACACAGGGATAAATAGAGGACATGTCACATCTCATCTATGCTAATGTTGTTGGTAGTTTGATGTATGGAATGGTATACACTTGAAAAAATATTTCCCATGCAATGGGAGTATTGAGAAGGTACATGTCGATGCCTCGGAAACAACACTAGAATGCTATCAAGAGAGTGTTCATGTAATTTCATGGCACAAAAAAATATGTGATATGTTACCAAGGGAAACTTGAAATTCATAGTGAAGTGAATTTACATGGATTTTTTGATGCCGACGGGGATGGAGATATTGATCAAAGGAGGTCGACCAACATATATGTGTTCATATTCTTCGATGGAGAAATTAGTTGGATGAGTAAGAAACAAGCAGTTGTACCCTTGTCGATAATAGAAGTTGAATACATGGCATCCATCCATGTAAGAAAATAATTAGTATGGTTTCATTGATTGTTTTTAGAGATTGGGTTTGAACAACAAATTATAAGGATAAATTTCCATAGTCAAAGTGAAATTTTCCTAGCAAAGAACCTAGCTTAACATTCTAGGAAAAAGTATATTGATGTACAATACCATCATCATGAGTGACATGGTGGAAAGAAAGAAGGTGTTGTTGGAGAATGTTGACACTTTTAAAAACATTGCAAACTCTTTGGCCAAGTCTGTGAGTGTAGTGAAGTTCTTTTGGTGTAGAAAGGAAATGAGAATTGCTACCCTGGGTCAGTGAACAAAATTTCAGGGTCTCTTTTTAAAAAAAATAAGACAAAAAGTGGGAGAATGTTGGGTTGTTATATTATTTGCAGTGGAAAAATAGTCTAACTGATTGGCTACTAGTTGAACTGGATGGACTAGGTGAATAATCGACTAGACGGGTAAGTCAAGTTAATGGTTGAGTTGAAGGTTGAAAGTTCAACTGAATGAAGGTCGAATCACGATTGACTGGTTGATATCCAACTGAAGTTCGTTGGGTAGTCAATTTACTGTATCAGAATCCCAAGATTCACGAGATTGTAACCAATCATCTACATGGATCTGTAACCATTTATTAGGTTCCATGAATTAAGGTTTTGCATGTTGTGAATCCTATAAATATGGAACCATGTAATACTGTAAAATGTTAATCAAGGTTACTCTTAGTATATTCAATCCATCATATTGAGAGGTGTGTAATGTTCATGTAGATTTAGGTTGAATTGGTTGCAGGGTTGTTCTGGTGTAAAGGAAGAGAGTATGATAAAACAATTTGCTTAGGTGTGGACCAGGTTTACTCATGTAAATATTTATTCTAGGAATGAATAAGAAAACAAGAGAGTGGGAGTCTCTCGAGGAATGCTAGTTTTCTTGGTTAAGGTTTTCCAAGGTAAATCCCTCTATATAGTTTGTTTTCCATTAATTATTTCTATTTAATTATGTATTCTTTTTCCTATTTGGTTTAGTGTGATTGGTATTTCTCTAACAACTTATAGATACTCCCTCTATGTGTATTGAATTTTCAAGTGTTTTCCTTTTGAATATGACTTTAGGATTTCTTTTCTGACCCAACATGCAACTTTTCCCAATTTCACATGCATTCAATAGCCAATATTAAGTAGGACTCTGCCCTCATGGGTTGCCTTGTTTTTAGCACCCCTTGCATTATCGATGCTTGTGCTTCTCTTTCCCCTAGATTGGGAGTCTACATATTTTATATCTTATAGAAAGAGCCTCATACCTCGTTTTCCTCATAACATTGGCCCATACCCTTCGTCTCCTGACATTTCACATTTTTTATGTTTTTTTATGCCAAATGCTTCACCATGGTTTCATGGGCCTCTCATCTCCCCCAATATCAGCAGATCATCTGCATTCCAACTCATCGTTCATTCAAACACGTCTGGAGACCCAACCAAGGGCCCCCTCCCTATTCACTTTCACTATTCTCACCACACATGGCCGAATTGTTTGGTCACATGTTTAGGGAACCTATATCCTTGTCTATAACATATCTATTTTTAATAGGTTCTTTTATTCATTAATACTTTCAAAACACATTCTTTACGAAGGAAGCATCAATACTCGTACCATCGCATCTAATGGAGTCTCTTTCAAACTCGACAATATTCCTTGTCACCCTTGGTTGGATCATTTTCATTGAGTCACATGTGCCTACAATGATTCTAGTTTCTCACAACACCTCCCATATCATATTACCCTTCACAATGATCCCCATAGTTTCCTTTATCAACTATGGGGATCATTCTAGTTTGGAATACACTAAGCATATCTAATCGCCCTCCTGGCATTAGATTATATTATGTCCAGTTGGTTTTTTATGGCTTCCATTATCAACCGTCATTTATTCTCCACCCAAGGGAAGTATTGAGTATCATCCTCACTAACTACCTCGTCCATAATAATCAAAATCCTACCCCATTACAGTTTTGTACCTAGTTTATCTTCAGTTGATTTCAAGGGACCTCACATCCTTTGTGGTTGTGTCTTCATTCTCGTTAACACCAAATCATGTTTTCTAGGAATGTTGTCGTATCTCAATTCCCATTCCCATTATTAATGGTGAACCATATGGGATAGATAGATTCATCATTTCTCTCTGATTCCATTGTCCCCCCTGATTTTCGACATTATCTCACTAGAACATCAGGATGGGTCATACATTGCAACAATTCTAGATTTCAGTTCCAGTTGAAGACCCATGGGCTTGTATATCTATCAATTCCTTCAAGTAGGAGAACTTGTCACAATTTCTCCCCATAGGTTCCAAGGCCCCCTCTCATAAGATAAGTCCTTTACTATTACTGGTTCCCCCAAGGGAAATGCATATTTCAACTTCATAGATTCTATTTTAGACAAGTTCATTGTGTTCAAACATGATCCCAAAGAAAACATGTATGTCATTGTAATGTATTTTGATAATTTCACGAGCATGGGAAATGCCTATCTTGGTTGTATAATAGATCGTTTGCAAAAGTATAATGGTTATTTTCAAGTGGGTTTCATCACTTCTCTGCATGAATTCCTCTATTCTCGGTAAAAAAATATCTCTCTAAACTAGATTTTTCATAGGTTACAAGCACGTGGGATAGAAAACAATGATGTGTTTCATTTATATGATGGCTCCTAACCTCACACATCAAGAGGCAACTATTATCACCTTAATTTTAATCACAAGTGACATTTAGGAAATCACATAAAGACATCATCAATGGATAAGAACATAACACAACACGGTTACCTCATGGCTAATTTACATCACCCCAAAAGAGTTTGGGAAAAATTTATAAAAGTGGTTTTTTACACACTTGTGTAACTTTCCTTCACTAGCACTCATACGACTTGCACAACTTCTCATTTGAAAGCCACACAAGTCTACTCACACACATCAAACCAACTTGTTCAGTGAATTTAATATGCCAAGCCTAGCCCAAGTACCTCTAGGTTGATGTAAAAACAAAATTCAAGCTCAATCTCATTCATGAAGAGTAATTTTTCCTCCTCAATGCCTCTTTCAAGCATTGGGAACTCCATTTCAAATGAGGAGCTTTCACAATCGAACTAGTTCTTCATGGAGCTTGGAATTCCCCTATAAATGGAATCCATGGGGAAACATTTGAAGTGTAAATGTGTTGAACTGCATAGAATAGATCTATCTAAACAATGATACACACATTTGCAGAGAGAATTGGAAAATAAGAAGAAGGAGAGAAAGAATGGAAAGAAATCTCATTAACCGTTATGAATAATGAATAATTTACACATGATATACTCTGTATAACTCAATGAGTTCGACTTGAGGTGAACCAAGTCACTGTAGTGGTGGTCTAGAGTGATCTGGACACACACTAGCAGTTACGGGAGTGAACTTCCACCTATTCTAGTCTCTCAGGCAATTACGGGAGTGAACTGGCACCTAGTTGAGTTAACTAGTCAACTAGTCTTCAGTTAACTGACTAAACAGAAAATAGTGAGGAGTTAACTCGGAATCAAGGCTAATGCGCCACCTTGGTGATGATACCAAGGCAAGGTCGAATTAGCATGGTGATTATCCCAATGTTGCATGGTGATGATCCCAATGCTGCATGGTGATGATCCCAATGCAACATCTAAACTCAACTCAACTAGTCAAACTGAAGTGTGAAATGAAAGAGAATATTATCGAGGTGNGAGAGAGAACTTATCTTCATATCAAGCCATTATTTCATGGGTTCCAGGGGATTTTTCCTTTCTCCCTAGACTCTATAATTTAACCCAGATATGGAGATCTCCTCAGCTCCTATTTAGATTAAAATTTTGTGCCTCCCCATTGTTTTCTAGGGTGAAGACTATTACAAATCCATTGGAAATAATTTAGGTTGTTTTATTACCCATGTCAAACCTAAGGGAAATATCTTCACTTGTGCTAGAATCTGCATAGAAATGGATTTATCAAAGGGTCTTCTTGAGGCGATTCAACTCAATCTAGAGGGTTGGAGTCACCTCCAAGCCTTGGATTATGAGTAGGTTCATTTCAAATGTAACATTTTTCATGATTATGGGAACTTCGAAAAAATATTCCCTAAATCCAAATAATCTCAACCATTGCATAATAATTAGGATCAAGGATTCAAACAAGTTTCAAGGAAGCACAAGAATAAGAATCCTAAGGGGGCCTAGTCTACTCAAGATCTCCCTTCTAATAATAGGTTCAAAGTGTTGGAAACTCCAGATGAAAAAAAAGAAGACTCATAGGAGGAAGACTCTCAACACAATGGCCCAGAGCTCGTTTCTGAGCAGTCGACGAAAGTAAAAAATAATTCATAAATTTTAGCCAAAGGAAATGCAGCCCCACCTGGGGGAAGCTCATCTTCACTTGGGGTGGTTCCAGTTCCATATTCATTGGATCAACCACCTATTGGGGTTTTGGTGGTCCCCCTAGGAAAGGGCCCACCTCCAGTGGGTCTGGAGAATGGGGATGAAAGGGAAGGAGAATATAAATCTCCCTCATTTTTATAAATATTAAACACGAATCCTCATCCTTCTCCCCCATTAACAAGAGGAAGGAAATCAAATAGAAATCATAGAGAAAAAGAAGCAGAATCAAGAATCATAGAGGGTTCTCAGAGCACCTTGGATAACATTGTATACAACAATGGTATAGCTTGGCTCATATGTTAACTATGTTTTTAATTTATATATTTTTATGCAACCAATTTGTAAGGATTTATCCTTGCAATGAAAAAGTAGCAAGTTTGAATCCAAGGAAATATAGGGCTCAGTCATTAAAATTCATCTCATAAATTTTGGTCTTTCTTCATTATAGTATAACTAGCACAATATTAATTTTGAAGAATGTACTTATATGTGCTTGCACACAAGTTTTATTAATATATTTTCATTAGTTTTGGTTTTTTAAAAAAAGAGATATTAGGAGAATAAGAAACTCTAGTTAAATCAGAGGAAATATGTTGAAAAAAAAATTGCAAAGGTTTAATACGTAGGAATGTAAACCTATCAAGGTCCCTATTATTATAGGTGTAAATTTATCTGCAGTTCAGTGTTCGATGACATAAGAAGAGGAAGAATAAATGTCTCATGTTATGTATGCTAGTGTGGTTGGTATTTTGATGTATGCAATGATATGTACTATATTGGACATTGCACATGCAGTGGGATTTTTGAGCAAGTATATTGCAAAACCACAGAAGGAGATTTGGACAATAGTAAAGAGGGTTTTCAGGTATTTGCATGGCACTACTAGTTGTGGATTGTGCTTCCAAGGAAGACCAGGATTGGACATATTTTTGGACATACATGGGTTTTTTGATGCAAACTGGGATGGAGATCTAGATCAAAGAATATATACAAGAGGATATGTGTTTTATAACCTATTTGGAGGAACAATCAGTTGGATGAGAAAACGACAGGTTGTAGTGGCACTCTCAACTATAGAAGTTGAATACATGGTAGCCACTCATGCAAGCAAGGAAGAAGTATGGTTACATATATTGTGTTAAGGTATTAGGTTGGTACAACAAGATGTAATGATATATTGTGACAGTCATAATGCAATCTTCCTGGCAAAGAATCTAACATATCATTCAAAGACAAAGAATATTGTTGTTTAGTATCACTTTGTGGGAGGCATGGTGCAAGAAGGCGTTGTTGATGAAGGTGGACACTTTGAAGAATGTTGTAGATTCATTGACAAATTTTGTAGCATCGAGAATTTATCTTGGTGTAGAGAAACAATGGACATTTTTGCTTTGGATTGTTGACTATGTAATCACATGACCCCTTGTATGTGTTATATTATTTGCATGACCAACCTAATGCAATACATTGCATCGGGCATGTAGAGGGGTCATAGGGGGGGTGAAATCCCCCCTATTCTGGGGGTTGTAGGGGAGGTGGAGCCCTAAAAAAAAAAGGGCATTCTTTTGTGTCTGGTTTTTAGCAGTTTTCAACGAACAATTTTTCATCCATGGTTTTCTAATTTTGGTTAAGGAATTAGGGTTGTAAAGTAATTTGGGTCAATGGATTAAGGGTTTTGGATGTTTCGGGATCATATATATTGTATTTTAAACAATCAAGTTTTATGATGAATAAGAATTAGAGGTGCAATTCTCAACAGGTTGTTGGTTTTCCTGGTTTGGGTTTCCAGGGTGAAATCTATGTGAAATGTGTGTGTGTGTGTGCCATTGTATCTTCTTTGTTTTTATTAATAATCCATTTTGAACAATTAATTGTACAAGGTTAAAAACTACAATTAGATCCATAGAATATTGAAGCCAATAGAGGATGGATAGCACCAAATAATGTTTCAAAAGTTAAATCTTTTATGGGATTAGTTAGATACTACATGAGATTTATAGTAGGATTCTCTAATATTGCTCATCCCATCACTTATTTATAAAATAAGGGAGTTAAATTTGAATGGAAAACAAAGTGTGAAGACAATTTTATTTTATTGAAAGAGTTACTTACTAGTGCACCTATTTTGAATATTGTTGACCCAAATGAGAATTTTGTGGTATCATGTATAGATGCATGCAAAGAAGGACTTGGTGGAATCCTCACTTAGAATGGACGTGTCATTGGTTATGAATATATAAACATTAAAGAACATGAAAGGAATTATTCCACACATTATTTGGAGCTTACTTCCATAGTTCATGCATTTAAGATGTGGATGAATTATTTAACGGGGAAGAAATTTGAATTAAGGACAGACCACAGTGGTCTAAAATATTTGTTTGAGCAACCAACTTTAAATTTGAGCAAAACAAGATGGTTGTAATTTTTAAGTGACTATGACTTTGACATCAAGCATATTAAAGGAAAATAAAATAAAGTTGTTGATGCACTCAACATAAGGATACACATCATGCATGCTACAACCACTAAGATGCATCAAACAAATTTAAAGAACTGAATTTTACATGTTGTTGTTACGGACCAACATTACCTGTAGGTAAAAGAAAGCTTACAGTAGGAAGAAGTACATTAGATATTTAAAGAGTATAATATGGGAGAATATGGAGTACTTATGCATCAAAACATAATTTATGTTCTTAATTCTGGAGAACTCAGGAATTTGGTGTTAAAAGAAATGCATAATGTTCCATATGTTAGACATATTGGTTACTAGAAAATGATTGCAGCAATAAGAAGTCAATACTTTTGGCCAAGAATGAAGAAGGAGGTTTTTTATTACATTTCTAGATGCATGGAATGTCAAATAGTGAAATTTGAGCATAGACACCAAGAAAATTTGATACAACCATTACTAATTCAAGAGGGAAAATGGGAAGTGGTAACCATTGATTTTATTACTAAATTTCCCAGGACAATAAGGAAACTTGATTCTATAATGGTAGTGGTGGATAAATTGACAAAGGATGCTCATTTTATTCTAGTGAAGATGACTCATAAGGAAACTAATATTGCAAAAATTTACATCAAAGAAATTTCTAGGTTGCATGGAATACCTAAGGAAATTGTTTCAAATAGAGATACAAAGTTTACTTCAATATTTTCGAGAGACTATTTAAAGGATTTGGTACAAATATAAACTTTATCACAACTTACCATCCACATTCATATGAGAATATAGAGAGATTCAACCAAGTGATTGAATACATGTTGAGAGTGTATGTTATAGATAATCCATCTAAGTGGGAATATTATTTTCATTTGGTTGAGTTTTCCTACAATAATGGGTATCAAGCTTCATTGAATATGAGCCCATTTGAAGCTTTGTATTGTATAAAATACAATACTCTAGTGAGATGGGACAACCCAACAAACATAGTAGTACTTGGGACAAAATTTCTCAAGGATATGGAAGACCAAATGGTTAAAATTAAGAATAACTTGAAAGAAACACATTATAGGAAAAATCGTTATGTAGATGATAATAAGACAACTAGAAAATTTAATGTGGGAGATCATGTATTTTTGAAAGTGAAGCCCAAGAAAAGTTCATTGAATTTGGATAGTTGTACCAAGCTAGCATCTAGATTCTGTGGTCCATTTGAGATATTGGACAGATAGGGTCGGTTGCATATATGCTTGCATTTCCTGATTCCATGAATGTACTTATTGTATTTCATGTCTCTTTGTTGAAAAGGTATGTGCATGATCCTATCCATGGCATTGATTGTAATTTGATTCTGGTGGATCTAGAAGGATAATTTTAGGTCCAACCAACATTCATATTGGATAGGAAGGTTAGGGTGCTCCATAATTGAGCCATATGATTGGTAAAGGTTCAATGGACCTATTATAGTCATGAATATGCTACTTGGGAGCATGGGGATTCCATGTGGGAAGAGTACCCACACCTTCTTCAATACTTTTGAAGTTTTGATTTTACAGTTGTAAATGATACATTGAGGATAGTGCCAAAATAAGGGGGAGGGGAATTTGATACTCGAGGTTTGAGTCCTCAGAATAATAATGTATTTTGTTTATTTGATGAAAGGTTGAAGTGCCTATAAAGTTGAAAAGGCCAAAGAGCCTAGAAATGTAATACTATGAATATTAATAATAAAATACATCATTGGATGCAAGACGAACAAGGACAAAGTTATAGGGGGCTATGATTCCATGAAAGAGGGGACTAAAGGGGATGAGCCTTTTATTACATTTTATTTTCCCATCCTCGATTTTAGTGGAAAAAGAAGGGGTTATGTGAACTTATTGTGGGAGGTCACATTATTCATTGTATTATTTAAACAATGTTCTTGGTTGTTTGTGGGTTGGTAATTTGTTGTTACTCACTCATTTTGGAGTTGTTCCTCATCTATTCATTCTTGTTTCTCACTCATGTTCTATGTTTGGGCATGGGAAGAAAATTGTTGGAGTAGTGAGAAATGGATAGTTGGCTATAAGAAGTAATGGTATTTTTCATCAAGGAATTGATGCCTATGTGCATGAGAATGTTGATAGTTGTGAAATGACTATCTACAACTGAGAATCCTTGGAGTTTCCAACATTGAGATTTCCTAACTAATAGCACTAGAGCCATAGAAAGAGGTGGAACATCCTGGGGGACTGCATGGTAGAGAAGGGGGTTCATCTCTTTGGGTTGTGCAGGCTGAAGGGGAAGAGAGATGGTAAACTAGGATTGTTGTGTGGTTGAGAAAACTATGAGAATTTACTGTTGACCAGTTTGAGAAACTTACAGTCGACCTAAGACCCATCCCTCTGGATTCATAGCCTCAACTTGGGGGTGGCCTATTGCATAGAGTTAATGTGCAACAGATCCAAAGGTTGGATGGAACGATTGACATCTGTAGCCAATTGGTGAATTGTTCTTTTAAAACATAAGTTCTCTATGTTTTCTCTGTAATTTATGTTTTATTGAGTATTATTTAACTCTATGTTGTGTTTATGGTATGTCTGTTTTCCGGTTAATGTTTTGCATGACATGTAAGACTTTTTTTCAATGGATATGCATGCTTCTTAATGAATACATGCGCATTTATCATGCTTCTTGAATTAAACAATGGATCTGAATATCCAATTGCTTAGAAAGGAAAATTTAGAGGTACTTGGGCATCGAGTACGTTACATATTGGTATCGGAGAAAAAATTTGCTTTTGTTGGGAACCAAGGTACCTAACAATATGGATTCATTGGTTAGTGGTTTGTCTTAGAAGCATTAGTGATTATATTCACTAATCAAGGTAGGCATTGCTCCTTTGTCCTTTGTTTTATTTCCAAATTGGACATTCTTTATTTGGTTTTTGGATTGGATTGTTTTGTAGTTTTGATTTGGCAATTAAAATCCTAGTGTTTATTAAATTTATTGGATTTGAATGAATATTTGAAATCCCCTCCTTGTTGGCTTGCAATATTTGCAATTTTTTTCATTACTTTGAGCTTTATGAGATTACTTTGTGAAAATTTTGATGGATTTTATGGTGATTCCTTGCTATTAACCATTGGGATTTCACCAATAATCAATGAAATCAAAATTTCAAAGGCCTTTGTGTGGTTATAAAATATTTAACTTGACTTGGTTATCTAAGTTTAATGGCATTATTTTTAATCCTAGGCCTCACCTTTTCCCTTCAATCATTTCCATATTTGAGTTTTGATGGTGATTTATTTGGCATTCTTGTTATGAGATTTATTCTTTTGATGGTCGAAGGTTTTCCTAATTGTAATTTAGAAGTCATTTTTTGTGAAAAATTCATATATGGAAAATAAAATCCCATGAGATTCCCATCTGGATCTACAAGGGAAAAACGGATCCTGAAATTGATACATATTGATGTGCTTGGGCATGTATCGGTCACATCACTATGTAGATCTTTGTGTTGTGTTTCCTTCATAGATTATTTCTCCATGAAGACATGGATATATTTCTCGAGGAAGAAATATGAGGTTTTCAGTAAGTTTAAAGAGTTTAAATCGCTTTTGGAAAACCAGACATATAAGAAGATCAAGGTGCTAAGAAAAAATAATGTAGGTGAGTTCCATGGTAATATTTTTGAGAAGTTTTGCAAGAAAAGTTGTATAGCATGCCAAAAAACCACACAATATACCCCCTAGAAGAATGAAGTTGCTGAAAAAATGAACAGGACATTGATGGAAAAGGTAAGGAGCATGTTCAATAGTGTTAGGCTCGCAAAAGAATTATGGGTAGAGGTAGTTGACTCTACACGATATTTGGTAAATAGGTCTCCTTCATCAACACTAGTCGACTCAACCCCAAATGAGGTATGGTTTGGTAAGAATCCTTCGTTTTCACATCTCAGAGTCTTTAGTTGTGATGGATCTGTGCATGATCCCAAGGAAAAGAGGAACAAGATGGAAAACAAGACAATCAAGTGTATTTTCATCGATTACAAGGATGGAATGAAAGGGTACAAGTTGTGGGATATAGTATTAAGTAAAAAAATTTATAGTCGAGATGTGGTCTTCAGGGAAGTCGGAGGAACGTCCAAGATTCAATAGGCTCAAACAAAGAAAGAACTAGATAAAATGGTATTTGAGTTGAGGAATGAAGAACATAATTCAGACGAGTCAGATGAATCATATGAAGAAGTGGAACAACCGAATCTGGTTGTAAGGAGGTATAAAATAGTAATGAAACCATATGAAAGGTACATTCCACGTGATTTTCATTTTGCATTTGCATTATCTACCACTAATGATGAGTTTGGGTCGGTCAGGGAGGCAATCGAATCGAAAAAGGGTAAACTTTGGAAGGATTCCATGGTTGAAGAAATGGAATCCTTGCACAAGAATGATACATGGTATTTGGTTGAGATACCTAAAGGAAGGAAACCTGTTAGTAGAAAGTGGGTGTTCAAGAAAAATTTGAACGCAATAGGACAGGTCAACAAGTTCAAATATTGATTGGAAGAAAAAAGGTATTTCCAGGTCGAGGGAGTTGACTTCAGTGATACTTTCTCTCCTGATGAAATATTAACATACATTAGAGTACTAATGTCTTTTACTGCAAAATTTGATCTTGAAATAGAGAAAATGGATGTGAATACAATGTTCCTACATGGGGACCTAGAAGAGGAAATATACATGAAACAACCTGAAGGATTTGAAATAAAGGGAAAGAAATAGTTGGTGTGCAAACTAAAGAGATCCTTGTATGGTCTAAAGAAGTCACCAAGGATGTGGTACCAAATGTTTGACACATACATAATTATTTTAGGATTTTTGAGAAGCAAGGATGATCACTATATATATTTCAAGGAAGTAGGTGGTTATTTCATATATGTATGTTTGTATGACGATGATGTGTTGTTGATTAGAAACAACATGGATGCTATAAAGGAGGTGAAGATGCAGCTATCCTCCAAGCTCAACATGAAGGATATTGGTGTCACAAGTTGCATTCCGGGAATGGAGATCAAGAGAGAACGAGCAGTTAGAAAAATTTGGTTAAATCATAGAAATTATATTGAAACAATATTGAAGCGTTTTAACATTCATGATTGCAAAATGATCAAGGTACTTATTCGTATAGGAGTAAAAATAACTTTTGAATAGTTTCCAAAGACACAGGGATAAATAGAGGACATGTCACATCTCATCTATGCTAATGTTGTTGGTAGTTTGATGTATGGAATGGTATACACTTGAAAAAATATTTCCCATGCAATGGGAGTATTGAGAAGGTACATGTCGATGCCTCGGAAACAACACTAGAATGCTATCAAGAGAGTGTTCATGTAATTTCATGGCACAAAAAAATATGTGATATGTTACCAAGGGAAACTTGAAATTCATAGTGAAGTGAATTTACATGGATTTTTTGATGCCGACGGGGATGGAGATATTGATCAAAGGAGGTCGACCAACATATATGTGTTCATATTCTTCGATGGAGAAATTAGTTGGATGAGTAAGAAACAAGCAGTTGTACCCTTGTCGATAATAGAAGTTGAATACATGGCATCCATCCATGTAAGAAAATAATTAGTATGGTTTCATTGATTGTTTTTAGAGATTGGGTTTGAACAACAAATTATAAGGATAAATTTCCATAGTCAAAGTGAAATTTTCCTAGCAAAGAACCTAGCTTAACATTCTAGGAAAAAGTATATTGATGTACAATACCATCATCATGAGTGACATGGTGGAAAGAAAGAAGGTGTTGTTGGAGAATGTTGACACTTTTAAAAACATTGCAAACTCTTTGGCCAAGTCTGTGAGTGTAGTGAAGTTCTTTTGGTGTAGAAAGGAAATGAGAATTGCTACCCTGGGTCAGTGAACAAAATTTCAGGGTCTCTTTTTAAAAAAAATAAGACAAAAAGTGGGAGAATGTTGGGTTGTTATATTATTTGCAGTGGAAAAATAGTCTAACTGATTGGCTACTAGTTGAACTGGATGGACTAGGTGAATAATCGACTAGACGGGTAAGTCAAGTTAATGGTTGAGTTGAAGGTTGAAAGTTCAACTGAATGAAGGTCGAATCACGATTGACTGGTTGATATCCAACTGAAGTTCGTTGGGTAGTCAATTTACTGTATCAGAATCCCAAGATTCACGAGATTGTAACCAATCATCTACATGGATCTGTAACCATTTATTAGGTTCCATGAATTAAGGTTTTGCATGTTGTGAATCCTATAAATATGGAACCATGTAATACTGTAAAATGTTAATCAAGGTTACTCTTAGTATATTCAATCCATCATATTGAGAGGTGTGTAATGTTCATGTAGATTTAGGTTGAATTGGTTGCAGGGTTGTTCTGGTGTAAAGGAAGAGAGTATGATAAAACAATTTGCTTAGGTGTGGACCAGGTTTACTCATGTAAATATTTATTCTAGGAATGAATAAGAAAACAAGAGAGTGGGAGTCTCTCGAGGAATGCTAGTTTTCTTGGTTAAGGTTTTCCAAGGTAAATCCCTCTATATAGTTTGTTTTCCATTAATTATTTCTATTTAATTATGTATTCTTTTTCCTATTTGGTTTAGTGTGATTGGTATTTCTCTAACAACTTATAGATACTCCCTCTATGTGTATTGAATTTTCAAGTGTTTTCCTTTTGAATATGACTTTAGGATTTCTTTTCTGACCCAACATGCAACTTTTCCCAATTTCACATGCATTCAATAGCCAATATTAAGTAGGACTCTGCCCTCATGGGTTGCCTTGTTTTTAGCACCCCTTGCATTATCGATGCTTGTGCTTCTCTTTCCCCTAGATTGGGAGTCTACATATTTTATATCTTATAGAAAGAGCCTCATACCTCGTTTTCCTCATAACATTGGCCCATACCCTTCGTCTCCTGACATTTCACATTTTTTATGTTTTTTTATGCCAAATGCTTCACCATGGTTTCATGGGCCTCTCATCTCCCCCAATATCAGCAGATCATCTGCATTCCAACTCATCGTTCATTCAAACACGTCTGGAGACCCAACCAAGGGCCCCCTCCCTATTCACTTTCACTATTCTCACCACACATGGCCGAATTGTTTGGTCACATGTTTAGGGAACCTATATCCTTGTCTATAACATATCTATTTTTAATAGGTTCTTTTATTCATTAATACTTTCAAAACACATTCTTTACGAAGGAAGCATCAATACTCGTACCATCGCATCTAATGGAGTCTCTTTCAAACTCGACAATATTCCTTGTCACCCTTGGTTGGATCATTTTCATTGAGTCACATGTGCCTACAATGATTCTAGTTTCTCACAACACCTCCCATATCATATTACCCTTCACAATGATCCCCATAGTTTCCTTTATCAACTATGGGGATCATTCTAGTTTGGAATACACTAAGCATATCTAATCGCCCTCCTGGCATTAGATTATATTATGTCCAGTTGGTTTTTTATGGCTTCCATTATCAACCGTCATTTATTCTCCACCCAAGGGAAGTATTGAGTATCATCCTCACTAACTACCTCGTCCATAATAATCAAAATCCTACCCCATTACAGTTTTGTACCTAGTTTATCTTCAGTTGATTTCAAGGGACCTCACATCCTTTGTGGTTGTGTCTTCATTCTCGTTAACACCAAATCATGTTTTCTAGGAATGTTGTCGTATCTCAATTCCCATTCCCATTATTAATGGTGAACCATATGGGATAGATAGATTCATCATTTCTCTCTGATTCCATTGTCCCCCCTGATTTTCGACATTATCTCACTAGAACATCAGGATGGGTCATACATTGCAACAATTCTAGATTTCAGTTCCAGTTGAAGACCCATGGGCTTGTATATCTATCAATTCCTTCAAGTAGGAGAACTTGTCACAATTTCTCCCCATAGGTTCCAAGGCCCCCTCTCATAAGATAAGTCCTTTACTATTACTGGTTCCCCCAAGGGAAATGCATATTTCAACTTCATAGATTCTATTTTAGACAAGTTCATTGTGTTCAAACATGATCCCAAAGAAAACATGTATGTCATTGTAATGTATTTTGATAATTTCACGAGCATGGGAAATGCCTATCTTGGTTGTATAATAGATCGTTTGCAAAAGTATAATGGTTATTTTCAAGTGGGTTTCATCACTTCTCTGCATGAATTCCTCTATTCTCGGTAAAAAAATATCTCTCTAAACTAGATTTTTCATAGGTTACAAGCACGTGGGATAGAAAACAATGATGTGTTTCATTTATATGATGGCTCCTAACCTCACACATCAAGAGGCAACTATTATCACCTTAATTTTAATCACAAGTGACATTTAGGAAATCACATAAAGACATCATCAATGGATAAGAACATAACACAACACGGTTACCTCATGGCTAATTTACATCACCCCAAAAGAGTTTGGGAAAAATTTATAAAAGTGGTTTTTTACACACTTGTGTAACTTTCCTTCACTAGCACTCATACGACTTGCACAACTTCTCATTTGAAAGCCACACAAGTCTACTCACACACATCAAACCAACTTGTTCAGTGAAGTTAATATGCCAAGCCTAGCCCAAGTACCTCTAGGTTGATGTAAAAACAAAATTCAATCTCCATCTCATTCATGAAGAGTAATTTTTCCTCCTCAATGCCTCTTTCAAGCATTGGGATCTCCATTTCAAATGAGGAGCTTTCACAATCGAACTAGTTCTTCATGGAGCTTGGAATTCCCATATAAATGGAATCCATGGGGAAACATTTGAAGTGTAAATGTCTTGACCTGCATAGAATAGATCTATCTAAACAATGATACACACATTTGCAGAGAGAATTGGAAAATAAGAAGGAGAGAAAGAATGGAAAGAAATCTCATTAACCGTTATGAATAATGAATAATTTACACATGATATACTCTGTATAACTCAATGAGTTCGACTTGAGGTGAACCAAGTCACCATAGTGGTGGTCTAGAGTGATCTGAACACACACTAGCAGTTACGGGAGTGAACTGCCACCTATTCTAGTCTCTCAGGCAATTACGGGAGTGAACTGGCACCTAGTTGAGTTAACTAGTCAACTAGTCTTCAGTTAACTGACTAAACAGAAAGTAGTGAGGAGTTAACTCGGAATCAAGGCTAATGCGCCACTTTGGTGATGATATCAAGGCAAGGTCGAATTATCATGGTGATTATCTCAATGTTGCATGGTGATGATCCCAATGCTGCATGGTGATGATCCCAATGCAACATCTAAACTCAACTCAACTAGTCAAACTGAAGTGTGAAATGAAAGAGAATATTATCGAGGTGGAATATTCTCTCCTAAAATATAGGATACTAGATAATGACTAATTATGACTAATAAAAAAATAAAAACCTTAGGAAAAAGAAGTCCTAGGTGTGTGTGAAGTAACTCCAACACCCCCCCTGAACATCACTATGGTGAAAATAAAGATTGGGTCCCGGCAATGAGGCCATGTTAGGTACCCAAGTACAAAAGATACACTGAAAATAAAGTAAGGAAAGAGAGAAAACCTCATGGGAAAAACCCCTCCTCAAGGTACAATGTATGTAAAAATAAGAACTACATTTTCTAGGAAACGGTGTCCTTCACTCCAAGACGACCTCGCAGAGAATGGAATTTCTACTCAGTGAAGGTCTTGGTGAAAATGTTTGTCATCTATTCTGCTGAAGGATAGAACTGTAAGTCGATGATCCCCTTGTGTACTAATTCCTAGATGTAGTGCATGTGTATCTCGATGTGCTTCATCCTCTACCTCTGAACTGGATCTCTGCATAACTTCAGAGTGCTCTGGTTGTCACACCAAATGATGATCGGTCGATGAAAATGAATGCCCAACTCAGTGATAAAATTTTGTAGCCACATAGCCTGAATGGTTATGTTAACTACCCCTCTGTACTCTGCCTCGACTAAAGACAAAGAAATGGCAGCTTGCTTCTTGCTCGACCAACAGATAGGCCCAGAACCAAGACTGAGTGAGTAACCAGATGTGGACTTGCAATCAATGTTATCGCCAGCCCAATCGGAATCAGTAAACCCAATGAGATATAATGTAGAGTCTACTGCATAATGAATCCCAAAGGTGATGGTGCCCTGTATGTATTGAAGGATACGCTTTGCATCTTTCCAATGTAGCTCATGCGGCTCCTGCATGAACCTGGAAACTGTGCCAATTGCATATGAGAGGTCTAGTCTAGAGTGTGTGAGATACAACAAGCTCCCCACTAGCTGTCTGTACAGTGTGTTGTCAACCAATAGAGTCTCCCTTCCATCCTCAAGTTTGACTCCTGATAGGAAAGGAGTCGGAGCAAACTTGCAGTCTGTCATGTGAAATCTCTCAAGGAGATCTCATGCATACTTGGCTTGAGACAGTTTGATGCCTGATGCATATTGACTGATCTCAAGTCCAAGGAAGAAGTGTATCGAACCCATGTCCGTCATCAAAAACCTATCATGAAGAATCCTCTTGACTACAACAATCATTGAAGTCGAGCAACCGGTGATCAACAAATCATCGACATACAGAACTAAAAGTAGAAGTGAATCAATTTTCCTGAGCATGTATACATTCAAGTCTATTTTACAACATACAAAGTTCTGTGACAATAGGTAGGAGTCCATCTTGGCATACCATTCCCTCATAGCATGCTTTAGGCCATAAAGTGACTTCTTCAGTCGACAGACCAAAGATGAGTCCTGCATAAATCCCTAGGGCTGCTCCATGTAGATCTCCTCAGAGAGATCATTGTGAAGAAATGCATTCTTCACATCCATCTGATGGACTTCCCATCCCTTGGCTGCCGCAATGGAAAGTGCCAATCGTATGGAATCCATCTTCGCTACTAGAGCGAAGGTCTCATCATAGTCAATACCATGAACTTGCTGAAAGCCTTTGGCAACAAGCCTATCTTTGTATCTGTTGATCTGTCCATCGCCGTGCTCTTGGTCTTGTATACCTATCTACATCTAACAATTTTCCTCCTAGAAGGAAGGGGAACCAGATCCCAATTCTGGTTCTCGAGGAGGGATTTGTACTCCTCCTGCATGGCGGATTACCAAAAGGGATTTCCAGCAGCCTTGCCATAAGACTGTGGATCTAAAGACCGAACCAAGAAAAGATGTTTGGAAGGCAATGGTTCAGTGGCAGTGAGTGAAATAGGAGGCTCTTCGAAATCATATCTAGTCCTCCTAGTATCGGTTGGATCACCAACAAGATCCTCTGCATCCTGAAGAGTAGTATGTGCCCACTTTGGCCTCTGCTCTGGCTCTGCGACTGCATCTGGATGCTCTGACTCTGCCTCTGACTATACTGACTCTGAATCTGAATCATATAAGTTCTCTAAATCAGAACTCTCATCTGAAGAAGAGTCAACATGTGCATGCTCATCATCTTGGACAGGTGGAAGAGTGAAGGTGTATGCATGCGACTGCTGAGGTACATGCGAGACACTTTCCTCGAATTGGAAACTACGGTCAATGATGAGTCGGTCCAAGGAAATATCAATAAGCTGATATCCCTTCACACCGTCGGGGTATCCAACAAAAATGCACTCAGTGCTCTGTGGATCAAGTGCCTTCCTCTTTTCAGAGGGAATCCTGGCCCATGCATGTGAACCAAAAATACGAAAGTGGGTCACTTCCGGTTTGAGGCCGCTCCAAGCCTCGTAGGGGTCTTATCCTTGACAGATCTATGGGGAGATATGTTTTGGATGTATGTTTCACAGTTAAGTGCTTCATCCCATAGTCTCTGTGGTAGTGACTTTGCGTGCAACATGCAAGATGTCATCTCCTTTAGAGATCAATTTTTCCTCTCAGCAACTTCGTTTTGTTGCGGAGTGTAGGGAACTGTATGCTGCAACTGAATCCCTGCCTCATGGAAAATATTTTGGATCTCATGATTCACATACTCTCCCCCGTTATCAGTTCAGAGGACTTTGATCTTCTTTCTGGACTGTGTCTCAACCAAAGATTTGAAATCTTTGAGGTGTTGAAAGACCTCAGATTTTTGCCTGAGAAAGTAGATCCAAGTAAAATGTGAGAAATCATCAAAAAAAATGAGAACAAACCTCGCTTTGTTGATCAATGGATGCAGAAAAGGACCCATGAGGTCACTATGTATCATATCTAAAGGTGTGGAAGCTCGCTAAGACTTTCCCTTAACGAATTTCTCTTGAGGGTGTTTTTCAAGAACACATCCCTCACATACTCCCTTGGAGAAATGGATGTCTAGTAGACCATCAACTAATTTGTCCTTGCTAATATGTTGCATGTATCTGAAATTCAAATGTCCAAACCTTTTGTGCCATATCCTACTACTTTCATCAGCATGAATAAGAAGTAAAGCAAAAGTAGGTTCAATGAATTCAGAAAATGTATACAATCTAGACTGATGATTTACCTCATCGGTAGAAACCCTGGAGTTGGTTTGCATGTCATATATGTCCACGGAATTTGGTGTGAATATGACTTTCTTTCCAGTTCCGGAATTCGTCATCTGATACATGGAGAGAAGGTTGACAGAAAGCTTGGGAACATGCAGCATGTTCTCGAAGCTTCCGTTGGTGAGTTCAATCCTTCCTTTGTCGGTGACTTCGATAGAAGAGTTTTCCCCCGTCAGAATAGGAGGACCTTTGCATGCATCCAAAGAAGAATATACTACTTATGAGTCATCCATGTGATGTGATGCTCCTAAATATACGATCCAAGCATTGGGAGAGGAGTTGATTGCAATCAAGGCATGGCTAGAATTGCCTTTCTTGGAATTCAGATCTTCTGGCTTCTTCTTCTTTGCACCCTCAGGAATGTGATCTCCAAGGTTTTTTTGCTGAAGTATCTGAGACATCAGATCTATTTGTTTTTGCATGCATGCAGAATCTGAAAGGAATCCTTTGTGACAGTATGTGCATTTCTCTCCTTTTCTCCTTTGGATCCGGAGGCATCAGTGAAGGGTTTTGTGTACCCTTCCTTATTTGTATGTGCATGAGATTTCTTCTTATCTTTCTCTTTACATTTTTTGTATTTTTGGCTGCCATCATGCACAGTGAGTGCATGCACCCTTGGGCCTTTGATTGTTCCCATGTTGATGAGCTTGGTTTTCTCTTGTGTCAAGGATTTGATAAAGTCCTCAAGAGAAGGCATCTTCCAGGTAGCTCCAGAGGTGAATCTGAAAGTATGGAATGTAGATACAAATACTGAGAATTCAGGACCAATCTTGGAGAGAATGGTGAGAACCATTTGTTTCTCCTCCTTCGATTTATCAACCACGCAAGATTTGAATTGCGACAGTAAATCGTTGAATTTTGTAAAGAAATCTTGGATATTCTCGAATCTTTTTGGATCCAATGTGAGAAAATCAACCTCCAGCATGTGTCCCCTCATCTGATCCTTTTTTCCAAAGAGCCCTTCCAATATGTTCCAGGCTTCATTGGGAGTCTTACAGGAAGATATATGAAAAAGGAGATCAGGATAAATAAGACTGCAAATTGTTTTTGAGTGCCTCATCCATGCGATTTAAGTTCTTGGATTTTTCTATGGCTGATGTCGGCTCTGTATCTATATTCATGGTTAATCTATACAACCGTCTGGATTGAAGATGTATATCTATTTTCTCCTTCCATGAAAAATAGTTGTAAGGTGTAAGAATGATTTCTTTTTGGAATTCCATCTTTCCGTTGTCTTCAATCTTTGGTACCTACAAAACTTTTGGTGTAGCTTTTTCTTAGTAGTCCATTGTCTCTAATACCATGTAAATGTGTTGACCTGCACAAAATAGATATATATAAACAATGATACACACATTTGTAGAGAGAATTGGAAAAAGAAGAAGAAGGAGAGAAAGAATGGAAAGAATTCTCACTAGTCGTTATGAATAATTAATAATTTACACATGATATACTCTATATAACTCAATGAGTTCGACTTGAGGTGAACCAAGTCACCATAGTGGTAGTCTAGACTAATATGGACACACACCAGCAGTTANGTGTCCTTCACTCCAAGACGACCTCGCAGAGAATGGAATTTCTACTCAGTGAAGGTCTTGGTGAAAATGTTTGTCATCTATTCTGCTGAAGGATAGAACTGTAAGTCGATGATCCCCTTGTGTACTAATTCCTAGATGTAGTGCATGTGTATCTCGATGTGCTTCATCCTCTACCTCTGAACTGGATCTCTGCATAACTTCAGAGTGCTCTGGTTGTCACACCAAATGATGATCGGTCGATGAAAATGAATGCCCAACTCAGTGATAAAATTTTGTAGCCACATAGCCTGAATGGTTATGTTAACTACCCCTCTGTACTCTGCCTCGACTAAAGACAAAGAAATGGCAGCTTGCTTCTTGCTCGACCAACAGATAGGCCCAGAACCAAGACTGAGTGAGTAACCAGATGTGGACTTGCAATCAATGTTATCGCCAGCCCAATCGGAATCAGTAAACCCAATGAGATATAATGTAGAGTCTACTGCATAATGAATCCCAAAGGTGATGGTGCCCTGTATGTATTGAAGGATACGCTTTGCATCTTTCCAATGTAGCTCATGCGGCTCCTGCATGAACCTGGAAACTGTGCCAATTGCATATGAGAGGTCTAGTCTAGAGTGTGTGAGATACAACAAGCTCCCCACTAGCTGTCTGTACAGTGTGTTGTCAACCAATAGAGTCTCCCTTCCATCCTCAAGTTTGACTCCTGATAGGAAAGGAGTCGGAGCAAACTTGCAGTCTGTCATGTGAAATCTCTCAAGGAGATCTCATGCATACTTGGCTTGAGACAGTTTGATGCCTGATGCATATTGACTGATCTCAAGTCCAAGGAAGAAGTGTATCGAACCCATGTCCGTCATCAAAAACCTATCATGAAGAATCCTCTTGACTACAACAATCATTGAAGTCGAGCAACCGGTGATCAACAAATCATCGACATACAGAACTAAAAGTAGAAGTGAATCAGTTTTCCTGAGCATGTATACATTCAAGTCTAATTTACAATGTACAAAGTTCTGTGACAATAGGTAGGAGTCCATCTTGGCATACCATGCCCTCATAGCATGCTTTAGGCCATAAAGTGACTTCTTCAGTCGACAGACCAAAGATGAGTCCTGCATAAATCCCTATGGCTGCTCCATGTAGGTCTCCTCAGAGAGATCATTGTGAAGAAATGCATTCTTCAAATCCATCTGATGGACTTCCCATCCCTTGGCTGCCGCAATGGAAAGTGCCAATCGTATGGAATCCATCTTTGCTACTGGAGCGAAGGTCTTATCATAGTCAATACCATGAACCTGCTGAAAGCCTTTGGTGACAAGCCTATCTTTGTATCTGTTGATCTGTCCATCGCCGTGCTCTTGGTCTTGTATACCCATATGCATCTAACAAGTTTCCTCCCAGAAGGAAGGGGAACCAGATCCCAATTCTGGTTCTCGAGGAGGGATTTGTACTCCTCCTGCATGGCAGATTACCAAAAGGGATTTCCAGTAGCCTTGCCATAAGACTATGGATCTAAAGACCGAACCAAGAAAAGATGCCTGAAAGGCAATGGTTCAGTGGCAGTGAGTGAAATAGGAGGCTCCTTTAAATCATATCTAGTCCTCCTAGTATCGGTTGGATCACCAACGAGATCCGCTGCATCCTGAAGAGTAGTATGTGCCCACTTTGGCCTCTGCTCTGGCTCTGCGACTGCATCTGGATGCTCTGACTCTGCCTCTGACTATACTGACTCTGAATCTGAATCATCTAAGTTCTCTAAATCAGAACTCTCATCTGAAGAAGAGTCAACATGTGCATGCTCATCATCTTGGATAGGTGGAAGAGTGAAGGTGTATGCATGCGACTGCTGAGGTACATGCGAGACACTTTCCTCGAATTGGACACTACGGTCAATGATGAGTCGGTCCAAGGAAATATAAATAAGCTGATATCCCTTCACACCGTCGGGGTATCCAACAAAAATGCACTCAATGCTCTGTGGATCAAGTGCCTTCCTCTTTTCAGAGGGAATCCTGGCCCATGCATGTGAACCAAAAATACGAAAGTGGGTCACTTCCAGTTTGAGGCCGCTCCAAGCCTCGTAGGGGTCTTATCCTTGACAGATCTATGGGGAGATATGGTTTGGATGTATGTTTCACAGTTAAGTGCTTCATCCCATAGTCTCTGTGGTAGTGACTTTGCGTGCAACATGCAAGATGTCATCTCCTTTAGAGATCGATTTTTCCTCTCAGCAACTTCGTTTTGTTGCGGAGTGTAGGGAACTGTATGCTGCAACTGAATCCCTGCCTCATGGAAAATATTTTGGATCTCATGATTCACATACTCTCCCCCGTTATCAGTTTGGAGGACTTTGATCTTCTTTCTGGACTGTGTCTCAACCAAAGATTTGAAATATTTGAGGTGTTGAAAGACCTCAGTTTTTTGCTTGAGAAAGTAGATCCAAGTAAAATGTGAGAAATCATCAACAAAAATGAGAACAAACCTCGCTTTTCTGATCAATGGATGCAGAAAAGGACCCATGAGGTCACTATGTATCATATCTAAAGGTGTGGAAGCTCTCTAAGACTTTCCCTTAACGAATTTCTCTTGAGGGTGTTTTTCAAGAACACATCCCTCACATACTCCCTTGGAGAAATGGATGTCTAGTAGACCATCAACTAATCTGTCCTTGCTAATCTGTTGCATGTATCTGAAATTCAAATGTCCAAACCTTTTGTGCCATATCCTACTACTTTCATCAGCATGAGTAAGCAGTAAAGCAAAAGTAGGTTCAATGAATTCAGAAAATGTATACAATCTAGACTGATGATTTACCTCATCAGTAGCAACCCTGGAGTTGGTTTGCATGTCATATATGTCCACGGAATTTGGTGTGAATATGACTTTCTTTCCAGTTCCGGAATTCGTCATCTGATACATGGAGAGAAGGTTGACAGAAAGCTTGGGAACATGCAGCATGTTCTCGAAGCTTCCGTTGGTGAGTTCAATCCTTCCTTTGTCGGTGACTTCGATAGAAGAGTTTTCCCCCGTCAGAATAGGAGGACCTTTGCATGCATCCAAAGAAGAATATACTACTTATGAGTCATCCATGTGATGTGATGCTCCTAAATATACGATCCAAGCATTGGGAGAGGAGTTGATTGCAATCAAGGCATGGCTAGAATTGCCTTTCTTGGAATTCAGATCTTCTGGCTTCTTCTTCTTTGCACCCTCAGGAATGTGATCTCCAAGGTTTTTTTGCTGAAGTATCTGAGACATCAGATCTATTTGTTTTTGCATGCATGCAGAATCTGAAAGGAATCCTTTGTGACAGTATGTGCATTTCTCTCCTTTTCTCCTTTGGATCCGGAGGCATCAGTGAAGGGTTTTGTGTACCCTTCCTTATTTGTATGTGCATGAGATTTCTTCTTATCTTTCTCTTTACATTTTTTGTATTTTTGGCTGCCATCATGCACAGTGAGTGCATGCACCCTTGGGCCTTTGATTGTTCCCATGTTGATGAGCTTGGTTTTCTCTTGTGTCAAGGATTTGATAAAGTCCTCAAGAGAAGGCATCTTCCAGGTAGCTCCAGAGGTGAATCTGAAAGTATGGAATGTAGATACAAATACTGAGAATTCAGGACCAATCTTGGAGAGAATGGTGAGAACCATTTGTTTCTCCTCCTTCGATTTATCAACCACGCAAGATTTGAATTGCGACAGTAAATCGTTGAATTTTGTAAAGAAATCTTGGATATTCTCGAATCTTTTTGGATCCAATGTGAGAAAATCAACCTCCAGCATGTGTCCCCTCATCTGATCCTTTTTTCCAAAGAGCCCTTCCAATATGTTCCAGGCTTCATTGGGAGTCTTACAGGAAGATATATGAAAAAGGAGATCAGGATAAATAAGACTGCAAATTGTTTTTGAGTGCCTCATCCATGCGATTTAAGTTCTTGGATTTTTCTATGGCTGATGTCGGCTCTGTATCTATATTCATGGTTAATCTATACAACCGTCTGGATTGAAGATGTATATCTATTTTCTCCTTCCATGAAAAATAGTTGTAAGGTGTAAGAATGATTTCTTTTTGGAATTCCATCTTTCCGTTGTCTTCAATCTTTGGTACCTACAAAACTTTTGGTGTAGCTTTTTCTTAGTAGTCCATTGTCTCTAATACCATGTAAATGTGTTGACCTGCACAAAATAGATATATATAAACAATGATACACACATTTGTAGAGAGAATTGGAAAAAGAAGAAGAAGGAGAGAAAGAATGGAAAGAATTCTCACTAGTCGTTATGAATAATTAATAATTTACACATGATATACTCTATATAACTCAATGAGTTCGACTTGAGGTGAACCAAGTCACCATAGTGGTAGTCTAGACTAATATGGACACACACCAGCAGTTANAATTAGCATGGTGATTATCCCAATGTTGCATGGTGATGATCCCAATGCAACATCTAAACTCAACTCAACTAGTCAAACTGAAGTGTGAACTAAAAGAGAATATTCTCCAGGTGGAGTATTCTCTCCTAAAATATAGGAGACTGGATAATGACTAATTATGACTAATAAACAAATAAAAACCTTAGGAAAAAGAAATCCTAGGTGTGTGTGAAGTAACTCCAACATGAAGAAGAAGAAATTTGCAAGGTTATGCTCTTGGAATGAGCTTGAAGATCATTCATCTTTCTCTCTCATTTCTACAATACATAACACTCATGTTTTTGTGAGCTCTTTCATCAAAGAGAAAATACATTTCTTCATAGACCATTTGTGAGAGAGAGGGTTGCCAAGAAGCAAAAGGACCCATCCCAAGGAGAGTGTTGGAGATCATTATTATCAAATCATTCACCCCAAAATGTTGTTATTTATATTAAATCCTATCCATTAGATCAATATATGAGCATTGTTGTTTCCCTCCATCTTGTTGTTTGAATTTTATTCATGTAGTTTAGTTTAACTCTTATGCATGTTGTTTTATTTCATTTTTATTACAGTAGTACTCTTGTTATTGGTCCCACCACTAACCATTTTTTTTTACATAGCTTACAACCTGTTGATGGCCAAAAATGACCATAATCAACATTGGGGAAATTACCCAGTTATGGCCCCAATTAAATCATTATCCGTTTGGGATGGTGATTCCGACTTGGTTTATGGGTCTAGTTACCCTTATCTAAAACTAGCCTAATATGATGTTAATATAATCTAGACTAATAAATATGTACAAAGATGTATACACGACCTTCTATATGCCAACGTAGTTTGTTAATTGCTTTTATCGACATACATAAGAGAAGGAATTTCCTTCTTGCAGTTGCTTGAAGAAGACAATCCTCTGCTAAAACAAGGGCTCAACAAATCCACGTTGGGGTTTTCTCCTACGTAAGGAGACTTAAAGAATGAATTTTTTTTTATCCTAAATGCAAATGTAGATTAATCCTAAGATGAAAGTGAACAAAGAGAAAACCTATCTTGATTAATAAAAGGATATCCTTACTCCTAATCAAGAGAAAAGTATTTAATAAGAAGGGAAAAAGACTGTGATTAAACCTAGGGTTAAGTTTTACTTGTAAACTCTCAAAGTGGTTTGACAACTTACAAGTTGTAGAAATAGATATACAATGAAACAAATAGTTATTAAAATAATTTATTGCTTATACCCAAATCCAATCATGTGAATGAATTCAATATAAGATGTATATTGAACTAAAGAAATAGTTCATTTAATTCAACATAAAATAATGCAAGACAAGGTTGTGATTAGCCAATAAATAGTATCAATGATTCACTAGAAAGTCTCCATGAATTCATTATCAATTATGGTCTAAATCCTATTTAGTTTTGCAAAAGATTGATTTAAATATAACATACACTAGCATAAAACAAGTGTAGTTAACAATAGTGCTAATAACACTTATAAGTTTATTAATGGGAATGTAATTTAAACCAAAATGAAAAAAATCATCAAAGAAATAATAATAAGTCTGCAAATTGAATACAACAATGCAAAGAAATGAAAAATTTATATCATTAACTCCAAATGTTGTTATACAGTCCTTTGAGTCCTGAACTCCTTCAAGAAGCAACTTTACAATAGTGCAAATTCCTCTCCTCTCAGATATCAAAACACTACCTATTATATAGAAAAGATCTCTCTCTTACAATAGTGCCATTGAAAGTCTCTTCCTGCGGAATATTCCCTCTCAACTTTCATATCTAGAACCTCCCTGTACACAGGAATAATCATAGTTTTTATAATCTCCTCCACTCAGGTTGAATCCTCCTTTTGACAGGAAAAAAATTGTTGTCATGAATCAACTATAGAATTAGCAAAAATTCTCGAAATAATACGCATATAAAATGCAATATATCTCCCAAAATATTCATCCTTTTGAAAAATCCTTTGGAATTTTTCTAATTTTCCCTNAATTAGCATGGTGATTATCCCAATGTTGCATGGTGATGATCCCAATGCAACATCTAAACTCAACTCAACTAGTCAAACTGAAGTGTGAACTAAAAGAGAATATTCTCCAGGTGGAGTATTCTCTCCTAAAATATAGGAGACTGGATAATGACTAATTATGACTAATAAACAAATAAAAACCTTAGGAAAAAGAAATCCTAGGTGTGTGTGAAGTAACTCCAACATGAAGAAGAAGAAATTTGCAAGGTTATGCTCTTGGAATGAGCTTGAAGATCATTCATCTTTCTCTCTCATTTCTACAATACATAACACTCATGTTTTTGTGAGCTCTTTCATCAAAGAGAAAATACATTTCTTCATAGACCATTTGTGAGAGAGAGGGTTGCCAAGAAGCAAAAGGACCCATCCCAAGGAGAGTGTTGGAGATCATTATTATCAAATCATTCACCCCAAAATGTTGTTATTTATATTAAATCCTATCCATTAGATCAATATATGAGCATTGTTGTTTCCCTCCATCTTGTTGTTTGAATTTTATTCATGTAGTTTAGTTTAACTCTTATGCATGTTGTTTTATTTCATTTTTATTACAGTAGTACTCTTGTTATTGGTCCCACCACTAACCATTTTTTTTTACATAGCTTACAACCTGTTGATGGCCAAAAATGACCATAATCAACATTGGGGAAATTACCCAGTTATGGCCCCAATTAAATCATTATCCGTTTGGGATGGTGATTCCGACTTGGTTTATGGGTCTAGTTACCCTTATCTAAAACTAGCCTAATATGATGTTAATATAATCTAGACTAATAAATATGTACAAAGATGTATACACGACCTTCTATATGCCAACGTAGTTTGTTAATTGCTTTTATCGACATACATAAGAGAAGGAATTTCCTTCTTGCAGTTGCTTGAAGAAGACAATCCTCTGCTAAAACAAGGGCTCAACAAATCCACGTTGGGGTTTTCTCCTACGTAAGGAGACTTAAAGAATGAATTTTTTTTTATCCTAAATGCAAATGTAGATTAATCCTAAGATGAAAGTGAACAAAGAGAAAACCTATCTTGATTAATAAAAGGATATCCTTACTCCTAATCAAGAGAAAAGTATTTAATAAGAAGGGAAAAAGACTGTGATTAAACCTAGGGTTAAGTTTTACTTGTAAACTCTCAAAGTGGTTTGACAACTTACAAGTTGTAGAAATAGATATACAATGAAACAAATAGTTATTAAAATAATTTATTGCTTATACCCAAATCCAATCATGTGAATGAATTCAATATAAGATGTATATTGAACTAAAGAAATAGTTCATTTAATTCAACATAAAATAATGCAAGACAAGGTTGTGATTAGCCAATAAATAGTATCAATGATTCACTAGAAAGTCTCCATGAATTCATTATCAATTATGGTCTAAATCCTATTTAGTTTTGAAAAAGATTGATTTAAATATAACATACACTAGCATAAAACAAGTGTAGTTAACAATAGTGCTAATAACACTTATAAGTTTATTAATGGGAACGTAATTTAAACCAAAATGAAAAAAATCATCAAAGAAATAATAATAAGTCTGCAAATTGAATACAACAATGCAAAGAAATGAAAAATTATTATCATTAACTCCAAATGTTGTTATACAGTCCTTTGAGTCCTGAACTCCTTCAAGAAGCAACTTTACAATAGTGCAAATTCCTCTCCTCTCAGATATCAAAACGCTACCTATTATATAGAAAAGATCTCTCTCTTACAATAGTGACATTGAAAGTCTCTTCCTGCGGAATATTCCCTCTCAACTTTCATATCTGTACACAGGAATAATCATAGTTTTTATAATCTCCTCCACTCAGGCTGAATCCTCCTTTTGACAGGAAAAAAATTGTTGTCATGAATCAACTATAGAATTAGCAAAAATTCTCAAAATAATACGCATATAAAATGCAATATATCTCCCAAAATATTCATCCTTTTGAAAAATCCTTTGGAATTTTTCTAATTTTCCCTTTTTCCCAGATGGGTTTTCAACTGGTTTTCCAAAATCTACTCAGTTTGACCATAAATCGTTCTACAAAAACACCTCCTGGAGATTGGTGTGATTTCCAATATGGGAAATTCTATGTCAGTCCAATCCCGATTTCTCCCAAATGGTTTCTCTTCTGAGAAAATCCTTTTAGGATAAGGTAATTGACTATGTTTAAAAGGTGGGTTTTCAACCAATTTAGAAAATTCTTCTTTGATTTCCCATAAATCACTTTGTAAAATCACCTTATGAAAATGGATGTGATTTCCAATGTGTCAAAACAAATTACCAAATTAGAATAACAAAATTCATGATTTCCATTGATTTCCATTGATTTCCATTGATTTACCTTGATTTCCCTTGATTTCCCATGAAGATAATACTAACAATGAAGAATTATGAATTTTGAGAAGGCTTTCGGGATATCTCTGCGATGGGTCATCTGAGCATTTTTCGTAGCTACAAGAGCGAGGGCCTTAGGCCCAAGCTAGGAATTTCTTCTATCTTCTCGCCCCCCCTTTTTTCCCCTTTCCTCTCATCTTTTCCTCCCCCACCTTCGTTTTCTAGCTTCTACCTGGACCCTTCCATGAAGATGACATCTTGGGAAGAGTTCTAGGTTGACTATGACCTATTTCCAGACTTCCCTAACCCTTTTTCCTTGCAGGAAGAATTTATAGCTCTCTCTATTGGAACGAATCCACCCTCCTCTGAGCGGGTCCTTTGGAAGGATGTTGAATAAAAAAAAAATTCCCCTCCTCTTGAAGAATCCCCCACCCCCCCCTAAGATCTTTTCCCTCCCCTCTTTACTCTCACGGTACCCTAAGCACACATGAAATCCCTTAGGCCAACCACCCTTCCTTTTCTCCTGGTAAGAAGAGGTTCTAGAATGATCNCTCAAAGAATCCCCCACCCCCCCCTAAGATCGTTTCCCTCCCCTCTTTACCCTCGCGGTACCCTACGCACACATGAAATCCCTTAGGCCAACCACCCTTCCTTTTCTCCTGGTAAGAAGAGGTTCTAGAATGATCTGCAGCGTTCTTATCCCTCTTGCTACTACTATTAGGTAGATCCCATCCTTCAGTCCCACGCAGGATGAAAGGGTGTCATCTAGTCGCGGGAATTCAAATTGTATTAAGGAAAAATAGGGGAAGGTGGAATTGGTAGTAGGAAGAGACATTGTAATGGGAGAAATCTATGGTTATATTGGGAAAACCATCATTGGGATATTTAATGGAAAATTCACAGGTGTCCAAGCCCTACAAGGCTAGATGGAAAAGGCTTGGAAACTGCTCCTTGACTATCTTCCCAAAGCTTTTATCCTAGCACGAGGTTGGAATGGTTTTATCCTTAAATCTCATGAGAATTTTTCATATCTCCTCCAAAAAAATTGGGAATGGGGACCCTCATCCTTGAATCTGAAGGAATGGACGGTCGAATTTGATCCTATGAGAGAACTAGTCAATAAAAATGAGGTTTGTTCCATACTCCCCATGGTTCCACTTTATTTCTAGTCCAAGGAGAGTTTAGAATACATTTGAAACAAAATTGGTATCTTTATCAAGTTGGAACCCAATTGGTTCATGAAACCCGACCGCAGATGGGCCTGGATTCAGGTGGAAGTAAACACAAGAGAATATTTAGTAGGTTCTGTGGACTTGGTTATGGATTCAAAGATCTGGAACCAAAAAGTGAACCACTGGATAATTCCCTTTTGGTGCCATGGATGCCATTAAATAGGGCACTTGAAATCAAACTGTAATCATTTATTTTCCCTCTCCCAATATCATTCTCAGATATGGAGAAGGAAGTCTACATTAAACAAGGAATTTGTCAATTCAATGTCAATTAGAAATGGAAAAATTGCAGAGGTAGTGCTTCAATCTACTCTCTCTCTGGATACTCGAGTTATGGACACAACATAGATTCAAAATCTCACCTTAGAGGTAATTTCACAAGCTACTCCATCTCCAGATTCCATAAGTCAGACCGCTACAGAGTTGGAAAATACCAACCTCGGGTATTTCTCGAGAATCTCCTTGTTTGATTTCATTTCTTTTTTAAGATAACTTTCCCCCAAAGATTCTCACCAATGAAATGGAGGAATTAATGTCTCCATGCCCCCCTCTTGTTTCCTTACAATATGATTCCCCCGAGTTCACAGAGCCCTCTGTACCCCTCCCCCCAGAGTCCCCAATTCTTCAGAGTTCCTCCCCCCCCTCCCCGGTTGGCCCCTACTTTTCCCTATTACCCCCCTAAGACATATGCCCCCTCACCTCCCAGAAAAACATTATTCACAGAGGTGTCTTTCCCCTTCCCCTTCCCCCTTCCTCCCCTCCCCATCAGTAGATGCTCCTTCCTCTCTCTCTTCCCCACAACCTCCCCTTCCAAGGTCCTCCCCCAAAGCCGGAAAGGAATATTTATGAGATTCGATCCAAGGGGCCTCAACTAAACAGAGTCCCGTCCAAATGCGGGCAGGAGTTGGACCCTCCTCAAACTAACCCAATGGGGGTGAGATCCCATTTATCGAAGGTGCAAGCAAAAGAGGTAGCATAAATCAGAAAAAGGCATCCAAATTCCCATCACTAGGGCCCTTAGAGCAGGGAAATCCCTTGGCTCCCATGCTCAATTTTGATTCTCTCCTTTAACGCCAGATGGGTAGGGGGACCCCGAATAAAACTCTCCCTCAAAAAATTTTTGTGTAACCTTAAGACAGATATTGTGATGATACAAGAAACGATGTGCAATGGGGATAAAGCTAGGACCTCCCTAGGGTGGCTAAAGAACTGGTATTTTTTCACGAATTATGAAGATGGGTTGTCTGGGGGACTAATTACAAGTTGGAGCCATGATTTCTTGGCTCAAATATCTACCTCCTACTGGTCAGTGATTGTAGTCTTTCCGAAGCATAAAAATAGTGACAAAATGTTTAACTTTGTAAATATTTATGGACCATACACCAACTGAATTCCCTTCTGGGAAGGATTATCTTTTGAGGGATCTTTAAGAATTCCATTCTCTATTATTGGAGGGGACCTCAATTTTATTCTTTCACTGAGTGAGGTCTAGGGATCAAACCCCAGAATTGATGGGAAGTGGGATTTTTTCCTCTCTCTAATGGAAAAACATAAGTTGACCGACATAGAACCCATCAAAACATCCCCAACCTAGAGGAATGGCAGATCAAGAGATGAGGTTGTGGCCAAGAGACTTTCAGATTCTTAGTCTTAGAATATTTAATGGAAACCACATTTCATGTAAGAGCATCGTTAATTGAAGGGGGTCAGTCCGATCATCATCCTATATCTTTGCAGATACTTTTTGATGATGTCTCCCCACCAACTCCCTTGAAAATCAACATAATTTGGCTAGTAGAAGAGGATTTCAAAGTGATGTTCCTCTCGGAATGGAAAAGCTTGGATTCCTCCAACCCTAATACTATGATGAAAAAAATGGAGAAGAATCTTTCGAGGGTCAAACGTGAAATCAAAAAATGGATCTCTATCTATAAATCTCATTCTCAGAGGGAAATAATTGAAATCGAAAATGACATCTCCAATTTTCTATCTATTTTGGACAGTAGTCTACCCTCCCAAGCTCAACCAAAGGATCTTAAATCCGAAAAATTAGACTAGTTGTGAAAGGCGGAGACTTCATGGAGGTTGAAAAGTAGGGCATTATGGATGGAGGCAGGAGACAATAACACGATGTTTTTTCATCAATACACCAACTATCGGAAGAGCATCAATATGATTTGGGATATCAAAAACGTTGAAGGTGTCACGATCAACTCTTTTAAGGAAAAAGTGGAGGCAGGGCCACAATTCTTCGAATCCCAATTTCATCGACCTGAAGGATGTCCAATCCAAGAAATTCTCTCAGGAGTATCCAAAATCCTAGTTGTTTTCACAGATGAAATGAACCAGTCAATGGAGGATGGAATCTCTGAATCGAAGATTCATGATGCTCTTTTCTCAATGTAAAATGGAAAAATTTCGGGTCCATATGGTTTCATGGTTGATTTATTCAAACATTTTTATGACCTAATCAAGAACGATCTCCTAAAATTGGTTATTGAATCCAAAAACAATGGCACAGTCATCAAATCCTTCAATTCTACATTCATTTGCCTAATCTAGAAGACTTAAAAGGGAGAATCATTTAGTGACTTTTGACCAATCTCCTACTACAATGTAATATACAAATTAATTTTCAAGGTGATCGCACGTTGTTTAAATCCCCTAATGAGTGAGTTCATTGGAGAAGAACAATTCAGATTCTTGCACAAAAGACAGATGCATGATGCGGTCACAGTGGCTGAAGAAATGTTTCACTTTGTCAAACAAAGAAATTTGAAAGCAACTCTCCTCAAATTATACCTAATAAAATAATATGATAGGTTCAATTGGATGTTTCTTCGACTAACCTTTCTCTAACTAGGATTAAACCTCAAGTTTGTAAATTGGATCATGGGATGTATGGATAGTGCCTCTTTCATTGTCTTAATTAATGGAGCCCCTTTGAGTTTTTTCAAATCCTCTCAAGGCCTTAGACAAAGATGTCATATTTCCCCATTTTTACTTCTAATTATTGCAGAATCCTTAAGCAAGATTCTAAATGAGGACAAACGTGGTGGTGTTTGCATAGGAATAAAGGTGTTTGGTAGAGAAGAAATCTCCCACTTGCAATTTCTTCACGATATCTTATAAAATATAAAGGGAAATGTTTGAGATGTCAAGACACTTAAGGAATTCCTAGATATTTTATGCACAACAACAGGGATGTCCATTAACATGGATAAATCATGTATCATTGTTTCAATTTTTTGTTTTACTCGTAATAGAGTCACCGACTGTCAACCCCGAAGGGACACATCTGGTTGGTCACGATAGCGACGTGCCTAACCCTAATGAACCCAGAGAATTGAACCCATGACCTCATGACAGAGGGTCAACGACTTAGCATTAGGGGATTCAACCAACTGGGCTACTCGATGGGGCTATTATCATCATTTCAAATTTACAAGAGCATGATCGAAATGAGATTTTTGCGCTCCTCCTTTCACCAGCCAAATGTTTGGATGAAGGTTTTAAATACCTTGGATTTACACTAAAACCATAAAACTATAGAGTAACGAATTTGGATTGGATCATATGCAAGGTGTAATCCATAACTTCACTATGGGTTCAACATATCCTATATAGAGGAGAAAGATTAATACTTTTGAAATTGGTGCTCCAAGGAATACCAGTGTAATGGAATTCCATAGCAGCCATTCCTAAAATGGTACTCAACAATATTCAAATCATCTTCTCTCGTTTCCTATGGAAAAGACACAAAAAAGGACCTCAGCTAGTGAAGTGGTCCTCGAGAGCTGCCCAAAGGAGTTAGGAGGTTGGGGGATTAAAGAGGTCCACCTCTTTTCTCAAGACCTTGCATGAAGAAATATTTGGAGGTTAACTGTGGGCGATTCTGTTTGGACCCAAGTTATTTCATTGAAATACTTCCCAAACCAATCCATCCATGAATAGTTTCGAGCCCCTTTTAAATAAAATAAAGGGTCAATAGTCTAGAAAGCGCTAGATATTTCCCTCTGGTGGGACTTTGGACTTCTTGGAAAGTAGGAAATGTAAGAAGCATCAGAATAGGGAAATATCCATGGCTAGGAGTAGGAGACAAATATGCACTCTCCCCTCAATTGATTCAAGATTTATCTGACCATGAGATATTTTTCCTTAAAGACACCAAATCTGGCTTCCTACAACCAAGAGGTCGCCCATTATGGATCTCTGCAATTGCTTTAAATATCTCCTAGGATCTCCATGAAGAATGGAACTCCTACGTGGGAAAATTATGCAAAAACCACATTCTATTAGATGAATACACGGAGGACTCCTTGGTTTGGATGAAAAAATCTAAGAATGGATCCTTCACAACAAATATTGGTCTAATTTTCACTCTTTAGGTGAAAAAAATGGTGGTGGGGAAAAATGTTGAAAATCAACACCTGACCTAGATGCAAACTTACCTTGTGGCTCACCTTAAACAATAAAATACTAACCATGGATAATATCATCAAAAGAAGATTGAATGGGCCCAAATGGTTCTATGTATGTAGAGCAATCTCTGAAACAATTTCTCACATGTTTATTCATTGTCCTTATGCAACACATGTTTTTCACTCGATTAAAGAAAAGATACAGTCCAAAACCGACTAGAATAAACCGAGCTTGGACGATCGTGTCAAAGATTGTATTTTGGACAGGTCATTCAAACTTTACACCAGCTTACCGAGCATCCTTGTCAATAATTTGTGGTGGGCCCACAATTCAAATATTAACAAAAATAGACTTGTCCCCCCGGAAGTGATGACGACCTTGACAATTGGAAAAACAATGGAATTTATGAACAAACAAAAAAAAAGACCCAATGGTTCCCTTTGCTTCCTGAAATAGACTATGTTACCCCTTGGGGGTGTTTCGATGCTGCTAGTCAGGGCCATCCTCCTAAATGCAGAGTCAGGGTGGTTCTTTACATTAGTCATAAACACTATATTTTCATCAGATATGCGTCGGGCCCTAGTTCCAACAACCAAGATTTATAGCCTTATGGACTCTTCTAAAGACAACAAAAGAAAAAAATGTCAGGAAGTTACAGGTGATGAGGGATTCAAAGCTTGTGATAGATTGGGAAAACGGAAAAAAATAAAATTCAATGCAAGAAATTAGACTTAAAAATATTATGCGGGACATCAGGATCACTTGTTGTGCCTTTGATGGGCTCTCCTTCTTACACATCCTCCATGAGATGAACTCCAAAGTAGACGATTTGTCTAAAGAAGTGTTGAGCCTTCCAATTGGAACATTAGGGTACTACAAGTTCCTCGATGGGGAGGAAATAAAATCTATGGAATTCAAGTTCAAGTTTATGTTCAAACAATGTTGGGTATTGACAGTAGTATGCTGGAAAAAATCTTTTTGTACTATTTTTGCTAAAAGATTAATGGACTGTTAAGACAAGTTTGACTAGGGAAGGGGAAACATATGAAAAATACTGTCGTGTTTTGATTAAGGCATGTATACAACAACTAGGATGTAGACATAAACATGTAATACACTTACAGTGATAATAAATAAATAAATAAATAATCTTGGGAAAAGATTAACAATGAAACAATATGGAAGTGAATAAGAAACAACAAATCTTCTTGGCCAAATAAAATCTTCTAAATCAATTTAGAAAACTACTTTAAGTTGCAAATTCGTAGACTTCTCTTTTGCTGATTTTTTGGGATAGTAAATCTCCATATTTGCTTGAATTAATGCTTCTAGATTATTCTCCATGGAAATAGTTTTCCAAAAAGTGTTTGGTTTCCTCATTTGGTTGAGTAAAACTCAAGATATCACTTGTCAAAGTTGAGTCATCAAAACTAATTCAATTTATAAAAACATTTGGGCAGTTTTATTAATTATGTTTCATTTAATTATTTAATTTTATGTTATAATTGCAAAATATGTATACACAAATTGAAAAATAAAAATTAAATCAAATTTGGGTAATAATTAACTTTATTAATTAATTTTAAATAAATTAAAAACTTATTTACATATTAACATTAATTTTATTTACAATCTAGAAGAATCATAATAAAATACATATTTTATGCCCAGCTGGTGAAAAATGACCACACTTTGACCAAGGATATCTTTCAAAATGTAAGTCAAAATAAGGTGAAACTTGAATCATTGGAAGGTTGGCAACAAAACTAAAGCAATGAAGATGTCACACTAAACTCAAATCAAAATGAAAATCTCACAAAAGAAACCAAACCAAAACGTTCTAGAAGGCAATATTAATAAAATTTATATGGAGGGACCCATAATAACTTTAAAACATTATGGGGGTGTTTTGGCCACAACAATTGGCGACAGATGGGGATGAAGTAATTATCTCTAGTTAAGATAGTAGGACTAAATTTACCAAATATTGAAATGAAAGATTTCAAAAAAATCTCGCATATTGTACCATTTCCAAAGGTCCCACATAAGAAGAATCAAAGCAAGATAATCTCGTAAAGATGAAATATCATTGGTATTGCATTGAAATATCACAAAATCCAATTCAAAGAAAAACAAACAAAATTAAAAAAACTTCAATCATTGCAAACAAAGAAAGAAAATGCAAATCTGAAGGATAAATTAAAAGCCAAGAATTGAAAGAAAACTTCAACCCGACAACTTATAAAGGTATATCTTAGCAAAAGAATGAATATGGGAAAGCATGAGCATTTGACTTAAGTTGAGTTTTTGATTAATTTTATTTTTCCAAGTTAAAGCTAATTGGGATTTTTATTCAAACCAAAATCCAAAATCTAGGAAGCCACAATGATTAAAAGATGAAGTTAAATCAGATATCCCTCACCTTGCAAATGTCTTGTTTCAAAATTAAGTCTCCACGGAAAAATCTTAATGATTATTTAATAAATATGAGGCTTATAATGATATGAATTGAAAGAAAAATAGAGGTTCATAGACTCCCTTATTTAGCTTATTTGCAATTTGATCAACATCATCATTGTTTTTCTTAACTCAAAAGCAGGTGAAACAAGGAGAATAAATTACAAAACTAAAAACCTTGAAGTCCTGTAAAAATAGAATTTAGATCAGCAAATACTAAAACAAGACTGAAGTAAAAAAGAAAAGAAAAAAGTAAAGGATGAGAATAGGTGTATGAAACTTACGTTGAAAAACCTCGTTGCAATTTACCTTAGAGATATCGATTTTTTCCAAATTAAAGAAGCAACCTCTTCCTATGAATAAAATTAAAGCATGAAGAATTTGCATATCTAATGAAGTTCACATATACCTAATATCATCAGTTTATTAAATCTAAACTTAAATTAAAGTAAACCTAAGCTAAATTAAACCTACTCCTACTCTAACTTTATGAAGGAAATATGACTAGGTATAGTCAAATTTCCAGTGGATCCATTCAAGCTCTTTCATACCTGCACATATGTACACATCAGACATTAGTAACAAAAACTGAATTAATGATAAATTATCAAAAGAAAATTTAAACCTATTATTTACAAATATTCCTAATAAATTTGATAAATGAAAAATTTCTAGAGGGAACCTTGTTAAGAAATAAACTTCCAACCATATTGCTATCCTATCATGAAAACCAATGTGGAATTGTTGAAAGGAAGACATGATTGAAACAATAATCTACTCTCCCTGTAGAAAAAGGTTAGTACTATTTACATCAGGAAAAGAATTTACATCACTGTTACAAGACATAAAAGACTTATCTACAAGAATGTCCTTTACACAAGTATTAGCTGAAATAATGTGATGAGTATTAGAACTATCATCAACTTGTGTAAAAAGTTCAATATTATGACAATAATTGGGAACTTGAGTGATAACATAAGAATCATAAATAGGCATGGAATTTTCCTTTTTAATATTGAATCATTATGAGAAGATTCAAGATGAGATTCAATTATAGTAAGATAAGTAAAATGATACCCTACATCTTGAAATTTGGATTGGTTATGATAATTGACAACACAAGGACCTAACATAACCATCACCCAAGGGTGAAGTGCCTCAATATTCTCAACCTCTAAATCATTATCATAAATGATTTCACAATCATTACCTGGAATGTATTCCTTTATAAAGAATAAATCAAAACCATAGGCATAGGATGATTAACATGTATAATAATTATTAGAAAAATGATCATTTAATAATTCATTACCCTGATAATTATGGGTGGGAGATTTACAATTTGTTTGATTTATAACAGTTCCTTTGTTTTGTAAAATGACATCTATGTGAAGATGAAGTCTTAAATGATTATCAAACAAACTTATGTCAGTAAAAAGATCAGGGTATAATAAAAAATGGCTATTGGAACAGATAAAACTAAATGTCTCTCTATTCTCAAAACGGTCATTATCATTAAAGTCTTGTACATGAGTTTCTAATATCATTTATGCATTATTTTCCTCAACACATATATCACTTTCAGGTAGGGGATTTATTTGATTGGATAAAGATTTCCCTTCTTGAAAATGACTATCTATATGTTCTGATATGTGTGGCTGAGTAGTACTAATAATGATATCATAAATATGGGTTAAAATAATTCTAATGAGACAACTATCATCATCATGGAAAACATATGATTGTACTTTATTATAAACAAAAATTGTATTAGGATTTAAAACAGTTTCAGGATGAGTTATGATTTCATTAGATGAATTTATTGTTGGTTGTGGAGCCTGATTATCTTCCTGATTCAAAGGTCTTTGTTTTCAGCCATGTTTATAACCCATGAAGAATTTACAACCCGGAATAATGTACACTCCTCCACGTGGGGGAGTGCAAAGGGGGGTTACCCCCTTTGTGGGGTTCAAGGGCAAGTGGGCCCTTGGTGGGGGTTCGGGGGAAAAGCCCCCAAAGGAAAAAGATTGCCTTGAAAATGTATATTGTAATTTCATTGTAAATCTGGACTGTTCATTATAAGGTCGTAGATGTAATGGTAGAACTTATGTTAGGGGTTTTTCCCCTAGAAGTCAACCCTCTTTTATGAGGGAAATGTATCACGGTTATTCATCATGGTGAATATTGTATTATGAGAGAGGAGACTGTGAAAGAAAGAAGAGGAAGTTACAACGGGTTTGTTGTAGGTTGTATCCCTTCATTTGTTGGATAATAATAAAGGAAGGACCTGGCAATTTTTATGGTGGACGTAGCCCACACTGGGTGAACCACGTATATTTGTGTCTATATTGTATCATGTATCTTTTGTGTTTTATTTCCGCATTTGTTTTATTTAATTGCTCTACGATCATGTTTTTCTAACATTTAAGTCTTCCAGAAATTGTTCATTAATAATTTATGAATTGATTGTTATAATAGGATCAACCATGTCACAAGAAGTAATAGGTTCATCAACAGTAGAAAATACACTAAGAAGAGTTAAATATTCTGGTTTATCATGATTAATACTAGGAAGAGAAAAAATGTATCTAAACCATCCTATTAATTCAAACTCTGAAGGAAAATCATGGGATTGAAATTTAAAGAAAATTAATTTGAATCTAAGAAGAAAATCTTCATAAGACTCACCTTCAATTCTACACAAATTTTCAAGTTATAGGGAAACCTGATCACAGTCATAGTCTTGAAATGTTTGAAGTAATATTCGAGCAAATTCGTCACAATTATATACAGAGGTAACTGGAAATGAAAGACACCAGTCTTTGGCCTAGCATGAAAAACTAAGCGTAAAAATCTTTCACATGACACTTTCATTAATATCATATTTATTGCAATTTAAAATAAATTGAAAAATATGATCAAATGCAGAAAAATTAGGCTCACCATTAAAATTTATTTTTGACAAGTATTTAATTACCTTCATTGGAGTATTTGAATATGCTTGGCCATAGATACAACTCCAAATAGGAATTTTAGAAGAAGCCATTGAATAAAAATTAAAGAATTAAAACCCACAACTAAAAAATAATCAACTTGTCATGCCCACTCTTCGATGGCCCTCCTTCTAGTGCCAAAAATGTTAATGGAAAAAAATGACCATAATCAACATTGGGGAAATCACCCAGTCAGGGTTATTAGGTAGCGGAACCATAAAAACAGACACAGATTAATGGAAAAACAAATAAAACCAATAACAAATGAGACACAACAACAATCACATAATTGACACAATGATTTATGTGGAAACCCAATACAGGAAAAACCATGGGGAAATGATAATCAATATTCTTATTATTCAAGGGAAAATTAAAATAGTCAATGATAGGCATACAAACATCCTCTCCTCTCTTCCCACACACTGTGCTACACTACATTGCTCATTTATCACTTCATCTCTATGGGTATGCTTGTATATATAACATATATCGAACAGTTAGACAAACTTATTACAATATGATCCACCAGTTACACAAACTGTTCACTTTAGTGTGCATGCATGCACATTCTATTTTTATCTAATGTTATGTGCATGCATCTGCATGGGAAATTAGTTTGCACATTTTCAACAATCTCCACCTTGACAACAATTTACCTGATATATCATGCCCAAATTTATTCATCAGCTTTCCTACCAGTCAAGAGAAGCCAAACACCATCACAGCTCTACAATTTCTCTAATAACATTGTTACGTGAACATGTATGCATGATTTTCTCCAGTATGGACCATTATGCCTCCATTAGTAACCTATCTTATAAACTGATGCACTTGTCCATTTTATACGCTAGACTATTAGTCAAATGCACAACACTTTGACCACCACATAACACTTAATCCTATACTTGTCCAAGCGTACCCAATAGATCCTTGCATTCTTGGATGACATAACCTGAGGTATGTCTCCTCCTGTCCAAACTGTTGAATCATAACCACATATTTAAATCACTACAACCAATGTACGTGATACTTTTTCTTCTGTGCTTCTAAGATACTGAAGCACCCATTTCCATGCTCTTTTCCTGGTTTTTCCATGTGTCTACTGACAACACCAATTGCATGTGAAACACTGACCATTTCCCATCACAATCATCAAACTTCCTACTAGCATACGATACTTGATACATATAACCATTTTCTTCTTCATTAGTTAGGACATAAACCTGAAGAAAAACTTACAATGGAAAGCCAAAGGGATTTACCGGTTTCACATTATTCATAGAAAATCTCTTGAGTATATTCACCACATACTTGTTTTGTGATAACCAAGATTACCATCCTTCTTGTCTATGTGTATTTCCATGCCCAATATTTTTTTTGCTACTCCTATATCCTTCATCTCAAACATCCTAACCAACTGAGCCAACCTGTTGATCTCAAACATGTTTGTGCTTGCAACAAGCATAACATTTAACACGAAGATAATAAATATACCATCAACACAATGGTAATACTCACTTCTTGTAAATTTTGGCTCACCCTGAAGGAATCAAACATCTTGTACCATTTTCCTAGCATGTTTCAGGCCATACAATGATTCCTGAGTTTGCAAACAAATAGTTTGTTGTGATTCTGAACTAACCTTTTTTGTTGTTCCATATATATCCCATTTTCCAAAAAACTCCATGTAAAACATTTTTAACATCTAGCTATACTAACTCAAGATCAAGTAACACAACTAGTGCTAACACGACATGAATAGAAACAATATTTTAACAACTATTGAGAAAATTTCATGGAAATCAATACCTTCCAAATACCCTTCTACTACCAGTCATGCTTTGAACCTTTCATATTTTACTATGTTTGATTTTATAAAAGAAGATTCATCAAACACTGCATCTTTGTCCATGATGATTCTGTGGGTAGTAGGATCCCACATTCTACATCCCTTAACATCATCACCATATCAAATATCTATCTGTTTGATATGGGTTCTACTTAGAATGTTGATAAAAACATAAGCAACACAACCAAATAATTTCACATTTGAGTAATCACTAGATGACATGTTCATACCTCTTCCAAAATATTCCAATCTTTTGCAACCAATGGTGATTGAGTTACCAGATAGCACAACCACTTCTTCCCATGACTATTGTTGCAATTTGGCATTACTGGACATGCCCTTTCGATCCCAACTTCATTGCAATAAATTCCAAGTTCCATGGATATGAACCTACCTTCATCATTTATTCTCAAACAGTTGATTGACCTGGCAATGTTCATTTCACTACAAATCTCTTAACACATCAGTGTTTCTACAAACCCACCTTTCTAACCTGCACACACTACTCCACCTCGAACTTTGCATTCGAACAAATTTGACCAAATCCATCCAAACCAACCCAAGTGAACCATTGTCGCTCACCTCTAGGGAATTCACACTGAAGTCTCAGTGATCCACCTTAACATGAACATTCCCTTGACCCAATCCATCCAAGTTGGCCAAGTAAACCTTCACCGCTTACCTCCAGGCCCATTTACAATGGAGTTAACCAAGCCTTTTATAGGCTTCATTACATGCAATCCATGGCCACAATACCACAAGCTACCCAAAAAAAAATGGACCTGAAAAACCATGTGCTTTGACCTAAAAACCGGATTTAAATCAATAACTCTTTCACCGAGTCAATTTTAACCCAACATACATGCCCCACCACATATTCAATCTACATAAATATTTGTCTATACTTTTCATAGGTGACCCAATAAACCAGGGGTACACATGCCTACCTAGGTCTTATAGGGATACGCCCATTTACACGCAATCAATAATTTTTACAACTCCAAGGTAAAAGCATTTTTTTTCTTTCACAGTGACTCAACCATCACCTCTCTTGTTGTTTCCTTGTTGTACGAGCAGATCCCGCAACTTGAGGTTCCATAACTTGAAGTTATTTTTCCATTGAATTTATCCACTTCAAACTTCAAACTCTACACTTTTTCCATTAGAACGCACTACCTCAAACACCCAAATGCTCAAATCACTCCTTATAATACTAAACCTTAATATGGAGGAATTTTCTTACTCAAGATTTAACCTAAAAAAAATCAGTTAAAAGGTTTTAAAATATATATATATATATATATATATAATATTCAAAACCTTTTACCAAAACAAGAAAGCTCCACCTATAAACAAATAAGTTATTAAAACATCATCCACCCATTTTAGGTTACTAAGGTGATCCTTCCATGTGCATAGTAAAAAAAAATGTTCTCTTTCATACCTTCATACCCTGTGCATACAAATTTCCAAAAGTTATCATACCACGTGACAACACTTTCCACGTCTTTCGAGAGTCATCATTGTATGCATAAAACAATCGCCATTCTTTACCATGACTTTCCATGAGTGAAAAATAAATACTTTTGAACGTGAATACTCCACAGAAATCTCTCCATGAGTGTATCTCTCCTCCCTTAAGGGGAAGTTTGTGAGTGAATTACCGCCCCCCTTGATAGGGTTGGACCGCATTAGACAAGAAGATATTTCCCTCCTACACTCGGCACATAGATCTCCTCATGCCAGTTTCCATAGAATCTCTCCCTCACAACATAAAATCGGGTGCTCTTTCTTCTGCACACAAGATCTCATTTAATGGCTCTATTGAACTCACACAAATTTTCTCGGCTCGGTTAACCTGCTCTGATATATAGCAATCAGATTTTCTTCTCTTTCACTCTCAGATCCTTCAACTATGTGCTTTGATACCACTTATTAGGAAGCAGAACCATAAACACAGACACATATTAATGGAAAAACAAATAAAACCAAGAACAAACCAGACACAACAACAATCACAGAATTGACACAGTGATTTACGTGGAAACCTAATACGAGAAAAACCATTGGGAAATGATAATCAATATTCTTATTATTCAAGGGAGAATTACAATAGCCAATCACAGGAATACAACCATCATCTCCTCTCTTCCCACACATTGTGCTACACTAAATTTCTCATTGCTCACTTCACCTCTATGGGTATGCTCGTATATACAACATCTATCAAACAGGTAGACAAACTGATTACAATATGATCTACCAGTTACACAAATTTTTCATTGTAGTGTGAATGCATGCACATTCTATTTTTAGCTAATAGTGTGTGCATGCATTCACATGGGAAATTAGTTGGAACATTTTCAACAAGGGTCCTAATTAAACCCTTATATGTTTTGGTTGGTGATTTCGACTGGGTTTATGGGTCCAGTTACCCTTATCTAAAACTAGCCTAATCTAATGTTAATCTAATCTAGACTAATAAATATGTACAAATATATATATACATGACCTTCTATCTGCTAATGTAGTTTGTTACTTGTTTTTATCGACAGACAAAAGAGGAGGAATTTCCTTCTTCCAACTGCTTGAAGAAGGCAATCCTCCGTTGAAAAAAGAGCTCAACAAAGCCACGTTGGGGTTTTCTCTTGTGTAAGGAGACTTAAAGAATGAAAATCATTTATCCTAACTGCAAATGCAGATTAATCCTAAGATGCAAGTGAACAAAAAGAAAACCTATCTTGATTAAGAAAACGATAGCCTTACTCCTAATCAAGAGCAAAGTATTTAATAAGAAGGGAAAAAGACTGTGATTGAACCTAGGGTTAAGTTTTACTTGTAAACTTTCAAAGTAGTTTGACAAGTTACAAGTTGTTGAAACATATATACAATAAAACAATCTTAATAAATACTTATTAAAATAATGTATTGCATATACCCAAATCCAATCATGTGGATGAATTCAATATAAGATTTATATTGAAGTAAAGAAATAGTTCATTTAATTCAACATAAAATAATGCAAGAAAAGGTTGTGATTAATCAATAAATAGTTATTAGTGATTCACTAGAAAGTCTCCATGAATTCATTATCAATTATGGTCTAAATCCTATTCAGTTTTACATAAGATAGCCTTAAACAGAACATGCACTAGCATAAAACAAGTGTAGTTAACAATAGTGTTAATAACACTTATAAGTATACTAGTGGGCACATAATTTAAACCAAAATGAAAACAATCATCAAAGAAATAATAATAAGTATGCAAATCGAATACAACAATGCAAAGAAATGAAAATTTCTTATCATTAGCTCCAAATGTTATTATACAGTCCTCTAAGTCCTGAACTCCTCCAAGAAGCAGCTTTACAATAGTGCAAATTCCTCTCCTCTCAGAGATCAAAACTCTACCTATTCTACAGAAAAGATCTCTCTCTTACAATAGTGCCATTGAAATTCTCTTCCTGCATAATTTTCCCTCTCAAGTTTCATATCTAGAGCCTCCCTATACACAAGAATAATCAAAGTTTTTATAATCTCCTCCACTCACATCAAATCCTCATTTTGTCAGCAAAAGATTTGTTGTCATGAATCAGTTACAGAATTAGCAAAAATTCTAGAAAGAACCTACCCATAAAATGCATAATATGTCCAAAAATATTCATCCTTTTGAAAAACACTTTGGAAGTTAGCTAATTTGGCATTTTTTCAAGATGGGTTTGCAACTGTTTTTCCAAAATCTACTTGGTTTTCCCAAAAATTGGTCTGCAAAAACGTCTCTTGAAGATTGGAGCAATTTCCAATCTGGAAAACTTTGTGTCACTCCAATATCGATTTATCCCAAATGATTTAGTTTCTGAAAAAAATCCTTTTAGGATAAGTTAATTGACCCTATTTTAGAAGTGGATTTTTAACCAATTTGGAAAATTCTTCTCTCATTTCCTAGAAATCACCCTGCAAAATTGCCTCCTGAAAATGGACATGATTTATAATATGTCAAAACAAATTACCAATTTAGAATAACAAAATTCATGTTTTCCCTTGCTTTCCCATTAAGATAATATTAACAATGAAACAATATGGAAATGAATAAGAAACAACAAATCTTCTTGGCCAAAGAAAATCTTCTAAATCAATTCATAAAACTACTTTTAGTTGCAAATTCGTAGCCTTCACTTTTGCTGATTTTTTGGGATAGTAGTTTTCCAACGAGTGTTCGCTTTCCTCATTTGGTTGAGTAAAACTCAATATATCACTTGTCAAAGTTGAGTCATCAAAACTAATTAGATTTATAAAAAATTATGGGCATTTTTTTAATTATGTTTCATTTAATCATTTAATTTATGTTATAATTACAAAATATATATACTTGAATTGCAAAAACAAAAATTAAATCAAATTTAACTAACAATTAACTTTATTGATTAAGGTTAAGTAAAATAAAAACGTATTTACATATTAACATTAATTTTATTAAAAACACATATAGGTGGTGAAAAATGACCACACTTTGATCGAGGATATCTTTCAAATTGTAAGTTAAAATAAGGTGAAACTTAAACCATTGGAATATTGGAAACAAAATGAAAGCAATGAAGATGTCACACTAAACTCAAATCAAAATAAAAATATCACAAAAAGAAACAAACCAAAACGTTAATAAAATTTATATAGAATAACCCATAATAATTTTAAAAAATTATAGGGAGTGTTGTGTTGTGGCCACAACACAACCTAGATATGGTAAGGGGATTTTTCTCACCTTTACTACAAAATCAACCAAACATCATGCCTCCTCAAAACCATCATATTGATCTTGTTGTACAACATTGTAAATTTTTTTAAGTTGTTATAATATTATGTTGGATAAGATCCTTTTTGTTGGAGAAGACATGGAGTAGTTGTTCATTTTCTTGTTTTGCATCTTTAATTTTATTCCTACTTTCTTTCTGCCTGAAATGTTTCCCTAGATAAGCCTTCGTCTTCACATTCTGTGTACACTCCTTATTCCTAAATTTGATTAATGTTATTGATAAATCATGTGTAAATCTGATTGGAGTGAACATGAATTATTGATTTTTTTTAAATGAGGAAAGGAGAAGTTTGATCGATCATAGTCTTTTTATCCAAGTTTACTAGGATTTCCTTTTTTTAATTTATTTTGAGTTTCTATTATAAAAATGCATAAAAACAATCTAATAATATTTTGAAAAGATTGAAAATAATATAGATTTCTTTTAAAAAAAAAATATGTATTTTTTTAATTAAACCTATTTTAATTTTTTTTAATATAAAATTATCTAACATAACGTTAATTTGACAATATCTCTCCCATTCCAAATTATACAACACCTAGCTACTCTAGGTACAAAAATATTGCAATTTCTTGAAAAAAATATAGTTTTTAAGATGTATTTGAAAAAGACTAATTTCACTCAAAATCAATAATATTGATATCTATCCAAAAATTCAACTTCCTCAAATTAAAAAAATCAATTTTATAAAAATATTCATTATGAATCTATTAAAAACTTTAACTTCATAAAAATGGATAATAAAACTTAATCCAAATATATATATATATATATAATATGCAATTTGAAAAAAAAAAAATAGAAACCATAATTTTATAATATAATATCTTTAATAATGGAAAGCTAAACCATCTAAGATGATATAGTCGTTGTGGGTATAACTAAATCATGAATACTTTCATCATAAACATAGGATTTTAGAAAATAAAGAAGGTTTCATATATTTGTAAGATGATGCATATCATTTTTGTATAGTACAAAATTGTTTCCCCTAGATGAAACATCCAAAGGAATTTAAAAAATAAATATATTTTTATAAATTCCCTTTCAAAGCCAAAATATATAATTATGATAGTCATAGCATGATAGTTACGTTTTGAATTGTTTATAAGGGAAATCAATTCAACCATTGCAATAGAATAAAACTCAGACCAAAATAAATATTAGGATTATCAAAGTTTAGTTGTTTATGCGACTCAGTGTCACACAGGGTTCAAATATGACAAGAGTTTATCAGTACAAAAAAAATACTATAAGAAGCTAGAACTTGACACCAGAAGAAAAGTTATGAGCTTGGAGGAGGTCCATTATTTATGTTCTGGAAGTGTGAATCTGAATCTATAGCTCCTATCGTTGGTGCATCATCCCCTTCTACATGCTCTGGGACTGGAATATGAAAGGTTGTGTCTAGACTAGACCCATAACCGATCATAGTGGTTAGCAAGGCCTTCAACCACTCCCCCCGATGATCCAAAGTTTCAATCCTAAACCCCAGGTCGTCCACATCTCATCACACATCAAAGACTAGGCTTTGCAAAGTTTCCACGGAAACTAAGAGGCGTGAACAATCTCCACAGTTTTTGTAGTTGTGTGTTTGTAACATAGGAAGAGACACCACCCTAAGAATGGAGGGGAAGCCCGAGGGTCTGGAAGAGGACGAAGCATTTGAAACTGAACCCGAATAAAAACCAAATAATATTCCCTGACTATCCCATCAATCCACAGGGAAAGCCCAGGGGAAGACAAAGGGCCTAGACTACGCATACCAAAGGAAGAGGAGGAAGAGGAGGGATCCTGAGAACTAGAAAAATTTAGGCTCTCAACATTGTTGTTGTGCGCCATTCTAACATGAGTGAGATACTAGTTTGGCTTGTGCCTCCAACACTTACGCAAATGCGACATAACCAAGAGGGGGAGGGACAAGAAGTGATGCGGATAACAATGCACATAAACCCAAAAGAGAGTGCCAATCTAGAGGTTGTGGCTACCAAGATTAAGAGAGGAGTTAATGAATCCATCTTAACCATGGAGATCCATAGAGGCAAGCACCCAACACATAGTCCAGAGGCCAGAATCACACATGTCCTGACTTGAAAAACCAAGCATACTAACCAACTCCATTAAGTTCGCAATAAGATTAGGGAGGAAGTACACACTGGAGTGAATGTGTGAGGAATGTCGAGGGACAAGCATTAAGAAGCAAAAGGTGAGACCATGGTGTGTTGAGCGCAGCGACCAAAGCCCTCAATCCTCCCAACCACCCTCATTAAATCACTTAAACACGTAACACCTCATCCAAGATAAATATAAATATTTTGAAAACTAAATAAATATAAAATATTGTGAAAATTTGTAAAAAGATTGGGAATATTTTAAACTTTTATGGTTTGTGGGTGGGGACTTTTGAGAAATACACTTTCTCGTTTTTAAAGTTTATATCAAAGAATTTTAAAGGTTTCATGCATTGCAATTGAAAATATACAAAATATATTTTTATTTTTTATATTAAATTTTAAATATCTATAATTTATTAACATTTTATTATTTAATAATATAAAATTTAATAATATAAAACAAAATTCCATAATATAAAATGTAATTATTTTATTTTATTTTTAAATAATCAATTTATAATTTATTGATCTATTTCATAATAATGTTTTATTATATAATTATATTAAAAACATTTTTTTCTTAAAAGCATATAACATAACCCAAATTATATTAAAAATATTTTTTCTTAAAAGGATATAACATAACCCACCAACATCATTATATAGAGAGTGTGCTTGAATACGAAGTAAAGTGATATAATAATAATTTTGTTAAAATGAAAATAATTATAACATGAAATATATAATAAATTTTATTTTTATTTTTAAATAATTAATTTTATTGTGGATATCATGCTAAAATTTTAAAAATTGGAGGATTTATCCTCATCCCTTACATATATAAACTCTTCAATTTAACTATCTAGCAAGGCTTCTTAAAACTTTGTACCCAAAGCCTCATTTGATTTATTTTAAAAAGTGTGGATAAAAACAATCCCTTTAATTATAGGACCATTATGATTAGCCCCATTTTAGCTTAAGCTATATGGAAGTATTTTGGAAAAGAAGATCAGCAAATGGATAGAAATCCATGGAAAAAGAACTAGAGGCCAAGCTGAGTTTAGAGGCTACCATTCCACTATGGACCACCTTGTCACATTTAGCATCATTGTAGAGGAGTGTTGTAATGATAAAACCGAACTCCTTTGTTGTTTCGTTGATTTTAGAAAATCTTTTGACACTGTGTCGAGGACTAACCTCTAGAATAGGTTAGAAGAGCTTAAAGTCCCTTTCGAGTTAAGAGTTGTTACAATAAGGCTTTATGAGAAAGTTATTGCCAATTTTAGGAACATTGAGCGTTGGTCGAAAGAAATTAACTGTGATATAGGAGTCAATCAAGGTTGTCTCCTATCCCCTATCCCCTACCCTTTTTGGCATCTATATTGATAAATTAGAAGATTTTTTGGAGGATGCATGTTGTGTTGGCCCGATTCTTGCTAGTATAGTCATCCTCCTCCTTTATGTTGATGATATTGTTCTTATGGTGACGAGTGCCTATGACCTAGGTAAGAAACTAATAACCCTAAAGGACTTATACTATAGCATAGGCATGACTATGAACATTGACAAAACAAAGGTTATGATAATGTAACAACCATAATGGCTTTAAAACTAGAGTAAATCTATATTTATGTTTAACCATGATAGGGGATTTCTTCCATTCTAGTTGCAAGATTTAAGAACAAAATCTAAGACATCACATAGTATATCTATAACTGCTATAACTTGAAATTTCTTGAATTTATTACAAAATAATAATTTCAGAATTTACCTCTTGAAGAGGAAGGTCATCCTGTTGAAATTGCTTGTTGAAAGTGCTTGCCTGAATGCTTGCCTGAAACTGAATTTTTACCTCCCATCCAACTAGGAACAGACTCTCCATCTCCCTAGCTCCAGGAATCATTGTGGTTTCCTGGCCCCCAAACCCAAATTTCCCAGCAACATCAGTGCCCCTCTAAAAGTTCCCCCAAAAAATATTTTTCCTTCAATCTCCTCCTTCTTCCCCTTCTCTTTCAGAATTTCCTCCTTGCCTTCTTCTTCCAGAATTTTTTCCAAAACAAAAGACCCCCTTCCAAGTCCCCTCCCCTCTTCCTTATCCTCCTCTCTTGAATTCCTCTCCTCCCTCATTCAATTTCCCATCTACCTTATCCCCTCATTAATTCCCTCACCTACCATAATTGAATAAAATAGTAAAAATTTTCATTGCATTTTATTTTAATAATTAATTAAATTTAACTTAACAACTATGATCAATAAAAATCAATTGGGTTGTTACATACACTCACCCTTCAAGAAAATTCATCCCGAAGTTAGAGTAATTTACAATACAAGGGTAATTATACATGATTCATACATCCATATCAAATAAACAACATCACCAATTTAAAACACTTATACATACTAGTGTACATGTACAAGGCATGCATGTGTAGCTAGCACATACAAGACTCGCACATGCACAAATGACAATAATTATCACACCTAAAGTAATTCTTGTATGTGTCCAATCCAATCAACAATACCATTCATTTCATAAAGGATAGTAAACCATTTAAAATGTTCAAAAAATCCCTCAATTATAATAATTTAGCACAAGCAAGTTTCACTTAGATAATTATAATTCAGTTAAGCATATATATATATATATATATATATAAAAGAGGAAATCAAGAAATTCTACTATAAGGTGAAAACTCCACACACTTTCAACTACTTCTAGTCATCCTTCCTCCCTAACCTACTTCCATTTTCCATTCCTATCCTTCCTCGACTGGACTATCTTGGAGCGTCAACTATATTGACCTAACTCCAGATAGAACCTGTAAGACGAAGTGTCAACTCTCTTGACCAAGATTCCCCAAAAGGAAATTTGCAGTCATCATCACACATCTAGGGGAGCGTGATCTAACATCGTCCTCCCATGACTCCAGGTTGCAAAGGATACACAGTGGGAAATGCCTCCACCCCTCCTAATAGAACTAGGGTCAACACCCTACCATGGATTATACAATGAAACTATGTTGCTGGAAATTTTTTCATCGTATATTCAGTTTCAGGCAGTCTCGCCACCTGAAAAACCTGCACTTGTCCACATATCATAGCAATGCATTTGAACCAACATAATTTCACATACAAATATTCATACCATATTGTTTCTCAATCGATGTTCACGAAATCAACCATTTTACTATCATTATCCTTTGGCTATTTCATAGCCCATTGACCTGCAAATTAGTCTATAACACAAACTCATACATATCCATGCATTATCATCATGTAAATGAATTTAATCATATCCTCAATTCTGTATCCACGTACTAACAACTTTAAATGTCAAAATTTTCAAGTTAGAAATAGATTGCATAATATTCATCATAATTCAAATAATGATAAACATTCATAGAATTGACATTCACATAGGCCCATATGTATTAAAATTTCAAGTGTATCATTAATAATTTCACATTTAATAGAAAATAAAAGATGATTAGGCATTAAGTAATTCTAGCCATCTATGTCAAAAGGTGGCATTACATACACCCAACCTTCGGAAAACATATTCTTGAGGTGGTCACAAAAGTGAGGAATGATCTCATCGTAAGGTCTCTGCATCCTCCCAAGTAGCATATCCTGGGCTATACTTGTCCCACTGGACCTTAACTTGGTCTACCAGACAATTCCTAAGCTGTCAGAAAATACTTTCCAATACACGTAACGGTTCGACCATGAGGGTTCCCACGTCCGATACCTGCAATTCCTTCCAATTTAGTTTATGAGATTCATCGCAACATAATGACATAGAAAAAATACATGAAAAAATTATGATTTTTATGCAAGTGGGGTGGCAGTACGAGACAATAGACAACGGGTCCAATTCTCTCTTGGATTTTGAATGGTCCTATAAATTGTGGTGACAACTTTGTCCCCTTCCTGAATCGAATGGTACTCTTATTAGGCTTGATACGAATGAAAACTTGATCTCCCACTTTCCAACTTCGGTCAGTCCTATGTGCATCAACATAATTTTTTTTTCTATCATGTGCTTCCTTTAGTCACTGCCTAATCTGAATCACTTGTTCCTCCCTCTCTTGAATCAATTATGGCCCAATTGTCACTCAGTCTTCTAACCTTTCCCAACTCAACGGTGTCCTGCATGGCCTTCCATATAGAGCTTCATAGGGCGACATTCCAATGGAGCTATGAAAACTGTTATTGTAGGCGAACTCTACCAAAGGTAGGTACTTCTCCCAATGGGTTTGATTTTCCATAACATACATCCTAAACATGTCTTTCATAACCTGATTTACTCTCTCAGTTTTCCCATCTACTTCGGGATGATATGATGTGCTTAATTTCAATTGAGTTCCCAATGATGACTACAAACTCGTCCAAAACCTAGATGTGAATCGACATTCCCTATCAGAAATGATCTTCTTGGGTAACCCATGCAGATGGTTGACTTCACTTATAAACACGTGTGCCACATCAGTGACATCATAAGTGTCTCTAACTGGAATAAAATGAGCACTCTTGGTCAACTTATCAACTATCACAAGAATGGCATTGTGTCTGTGCGATGTGAGTGGAAATCCCACAACAAAATCCATAGAAATGACTTCCCACTTGAACATAGGAACATCATGCGGCTGTAGGAGACCTGTCGGGTGGTGGTGGTCAACCTTCACTTGTTGACACTCTAGGCACTTGGTGATGAAATGGACTACATAATGCTTCATGCCTACCCATAAGAAAATATTCTTCATGTCTGCATACATTTTCTTCACACTTAGATGTGCACAATAAAGTGCTCTATGGGATTCCTTGAGTATGATGCTTCGAAGATCCCCACCCTTGGGGATGTACATCCTTCCCTGATATCTTAATAATACATATGATTCCAGACTATATCCTTCATACTTTAGATCTAATTTCCTCCCACTCTAGAGGGTTGAAGTAATATTTAAATAGCAACTATCTCCAGGAAGTTTCCCCAACACATGCTCCCTCAGATTAACTTGTAAGGGTACCAAGGAGAAAACACATGGTCTCCTGCTCAAGTCATCTGTGACCAAATTCTCCTTTCCCTTGATGTATGAATTTCCAAAATCATACTCACTCATAAACTCACTCCATCGCCTTTGTCTGGCATTGAGATCCCTTTGAGTGAAGACATGCTTTAAGCTTTCATGGTCTATTTTGAGCTCAAAGCTTCACCCCACTAGATAATGCCTCCAAATCTTCAGAGTTCGCATTACGGCTGCCAACTCTAAATCATGAGTAGTGTAAATATCATCATGTTGCTTCAACTTTCTTGACGCATACTCTATCACTCCCCCATCGTGCATTAGCATGTCCCCCAATCCTTGCTTCAAGGAATCTATGCAGACTATGAAGTCTTTTTCCATATCTATCACTCGTAGAATTGGCACACTACTTAGTAACCTCTTAATATCGATGAATGTAGTATCACATTCCTATGTCCATTCATACATGACCCCCTTGCACTGCAAGGTGGTGATGGGTTTCACTATCTTAGAGAACCCTTCCACAAACCTCCGATAATAACCAACTATCCCCATGAAGCTTCTCACCTCATGAGAATTTTTCAGCATTGGCCATTCCATAATGGCCTTCACCTTTTCTAGGTCCACAGAGATTCCTTCACCGAAAATGATATTCCATAAATAGTGAATCTCTTTCTGGAAGAAATAACACTTCAACAACTTTCCATACAATTTGTTCTCTCTAAGGCATGACAACACTCTCAAGTGTTCCTCGTGTTCTCTTTCATTCCTGGAATAGATGAGGATATCATCCATAAATACTTGTACAAAGCGGTCTAAGTACCTTTGGAATACACCATTCATGAGGCTCATGAATAATGTTGGTACATTGGTCAAACCAAAAGGTACTAAAATGAAATCGTAATGCCCAAACTGAGTTTGAAAGGAAGTTTTAGGAATATATCATTCCTTAATTCTTAACTGGTGATACCCTGATCGCAGATCAATTTTTGAGAAAATGGTTTCTCCTTTCATCTGATCAAAGAGATCATCTATCCATGGCATTGGGTACCTATTTTTCACTATAGCATGGCTCAATTTCATGTAATCTATACACAGACATAAGGAACCATCCTTCTTGTTGATAAAAATTACTAGTTCACCCCAAGGTGAGACACTAGGCCTTATTTTCCCTAAGTCAAGTAGTTCCTTCAAATGCATCTACAACTCACAAAGTTCTGGTGTCATCATCCTATACGGTGTCTTGGAAATTGGATCTGCGGCAATTTTTAGCTCAATGGTAAAATCTATCACCCTCTCAGGAGGTAACCCAGGAAACTATTTAGGAAAAACATCATCCTCCATACATCATGGATCTCTACTGACCTTCCTTCATTATCAACACAAAGCACCCTTTTCGTGAAACAATCTACCATATCTCGATGGGATTCTAACCAGTCCATTCCAATGAGTAGGTCATACATCCCTAGAGCAGTGATGTACACCATCAACCTAGTATTACACACTCCCATGTCTACTAGAAAATTATTGATGCTAGGTCCTACTGCTTGTTTTCCCCCCGAATCCATCTAGAATTGTTTAAAGTCATCATGCTCGTAGACTGCCAACCCACACTTTTCTAATGCACAAGGTGAAACAAAAATATCTGTAGCACCATAATCAAATAAAATTTTAACATTGACACGATTTAACATACCCGACGACTAAACCACTGTGGATTGATGTTCTTCCTGATGATTATTAACCGATGCATAAATCTGGTGGCTACTACTCGCTCTTCCCATCGGGGCCTTTCCTTATCTATGTACAAATCCTAATTGTGACTCTGGAAATTCACACTGGTAATGGGGTCCTCCACACCCCAAACAAGTAACATGAGATGGAACTTGCACACTGCCCTGTGACGGTCTTTGAAATGAATTCATTCCCATAGAACCCCTACCCCTACTTGATGCTCCCTAAGAAGGTCATGGACCTACCTGCATTGTTGGAAATGAGTGGGATGTTGCACTTGCTTCCATTGAAATACCTATAGTAACTTCTCTAGGAGTGACTATATTTCCATAAGGAGGTGTCCTAGAGCTTCCTCCCATGAAGAAAGTCCTAAGGGCCTTCTTCACGAATCTAGGATGTTGTGGAATGGTTGACCTCATACCTCCATTTAAGCTCATATACTCCTCCATGTAATGAGCATTTTCAACTACTTCAGCTACTGACAATGGTTTCCACATAAGTACCATGGCCCTTATCTTAGGGTTTAACCCATACACAAAATGTTCTCCTTGTTGTTGATCGGTATCCATGTACGAGACATATTTTAATAACTCTGTGAACCTTATATTGTACTCTTCCACGATCATGTTTCCCTGAACTAGAGCATGAAATGCTCTTACCTGTTGTTCCTCGTAGTAAGTAGGAAAATATTACCTCCGGAACCTTTCCTCAAAAATCTCCCATGAGACAGTGTCTGGGGTAAGGTGCAACTGCCTCTCCAAGTTACCCCAGCAGTTCAAGGCATTGTCCTTGATCCAAAAAGGATCCAGAGGAGATTAAGGATAACTCAGAATTCACAAAAGCAACTCAGGAAGCTCAAAATGGCCTCAGCGGATAGAGAAAGGGAAAAAAAATCAAAGTCCTCAAAGTGTAGTGAAATTGGCATCAACGCGAAGAGTGTGTCGCAAGCTTTCCAACGGTGTAAAAATATTGTCAAACGAAGTTACGAATCAAAAGATATTTGCATTCAAATTTTTTCTCAAACTAGCCCAATCAACAGGGATGAGTAAACATCCATACTACTGACATCAACATCAGTATGGATAACTTCAATATCCGTACAGGGTAAGTGGCACACGCAGAAGTCGACATGTATCATGTTGACATCTGCATGGTGACGTGTCAGCACCAGAGGCTGCCATGTGTCACTCGATTTTGGAATTTTTCGGTCAATCCTTGGACCAATGGGAAAGTGCCACGTGGAAGTCTATACAACCACGTGGAAGACCGTACAGCCACTTGTCTGGTGACGTGGAAATCTGACGGAGCAGGGATGATGTGGCGTTGACAGTGAAGAAGTGGTGGCATGTCCCAATGAAAGGCTACCACGTGGCCTAGTCATGGGCTACCACATGGAAACAGGAAAATTCATAAGGATGCCCAACATATGGATTTCCAAAAATTGGCAGGGTTGGCTGGTGCCAATCCCCAATCTGCCAAATTTGATAGGATTTCGCCAAATATGGACAGATGTAACCACACCACAAGACTTAACCGTATATTCCAAAGGCTCCATCAAACTTAAAATTATCCACCAAAGTCTCCACCAAAATCACCAACCAAATATATATTACGTTGTAACCATATACCAGAAATGGGAGGCCCATGGATTCGACCCCGAGATCTCCCCTATCAACTCTGCCTTTGCAATGTCCACCAACCACTTGGGCTGGGGTGTGACTTGGTAAAGTCCACCCCCATTATTACTTAAGTGTTTCTCTTCGCCAGTGCACAGGGGGGGAGACCATGGAAGCGATCATACGAACATGGAATGATTTTCGAGATAGATTCCCATGAATTTATTGCAGCTTGTAGACACAGAAACCGAGACAAAATTTATTTTGGGACAGAAAGTGCCAGACTCATATCGAGGTGTGGAGACAGTCATGTTTGGGTAATTCGACGCCACGAATTCAGTGGTGTTATTCATTTTCTTATCTGAGCAAAGCTTATGCAGGGTAACTCAAGAATGAGGTATACTTATGTATTTTTCCAAATTCTTTTGTTGAGATAATAAAAAGGACTAAGCATTTAAGAACAGGACCCGAAGTGGTGACAACCCCCTTCCCTTTGGGCTGGCATGACCTACCATTCTAGGATCATTCAAGTCATTGAATCAAATGGTATTTCAAGCTCCTGATGGAACCGATCTTACTTGACATAGGCCCTTTTGCTTCCTCGACACCCACGATGTGGCACCTGCGTACACTCTCCATGCGCTTTTCAACTCCAACGTCAACATTTCTAGATCCACATGATAGACTCTCTTTCTTATGTGACCATGGACTACGATCATGGGCCAACTTCCTTTGCAACCCTGTGCTTCGGGACTTTCATGAGCTTCTTTCCCCTTTCCCCGATTCCTGAATCAAAAAATACTCTGAGACCAGATCTATGGTCCACATTCCTTTTGTGATCGACAACTGTGATTGAATCATGAGTTTGGACTTCAAGAGTTCTCTCGAATTCTAACTCTGCTTTCCCTGACTTGCGAACCAACGGTGTGTTGATCCCTTGCCACGTGTCCTACTTTGATGGACGGCTAAGATTACTTCGCTACCTAGTGCTTTAGGTGTCCTCCTCTCGACTTCTTCTGAAGGGTTCCTCCTCCAAAAAATGTGACTCTCTGACACATGCCTTCCAGATCCAACGACATGTGTTTACTTCTCTCTTCGCGACCTCATGAAGACTCTTGTTTGATCCTGACAATCCTTCTAAAGCTCCTCCTCCCGAACTTCTCGATATTCTTCCACCTCTCTTCTCCTTGACTATGGATGACTTCTCTGTCTTCAGGACTTCAGCAAGTCCTTGACTCCTTTTCACACTTTGTGCAATTTTACCCTTTGAGACTTAGGCTGTTCTCGAAGGATTTCTGCACTCATTGCAGAAATCTGTGAAACTCTCCTGCGACTTTGCTCGACTTGAGAACCTCCAAGGTTCTAATTTCCATTGTGAGCTTCTCGTGCCCTCCTGGAAACTTCTCACTCTTCTTCTTGATCTTATAAGGTGAACTCACAACACCTTAGGCGCACTCCTTGTGATTGGCTCATCTCCTCGATAGCTTATCCCTTAGTCTTAGGGAATGGTTTAAGGCATCTCCTTTCCTTTGTCTATGTGCTTCTTGCAAAGCCTTCCTTCACCAGAATGTTCAGCAATTCTAGGGTCCTCCAACACCTTCAGCTGTGTTGCTTCTAGGTATGCTCATGCAAGCTCGATGCCCTCCTAGCAGAGTATTCCAGAGTGTTCAATAACTTTGGACTGTGTTTCTCCTCACCCAGTATTTCTTTTCAATGATCTTAACTGCCTTGAAATTTCTCCCTGAGTATGTGAATTAATATGGCATGCCCTCCTGACAGCTTTTCTACTGACTCCGCTGAGTTCAGATACACACTCCTTGCGTCAACTCACGGAGTTTCTTCTCTCTGTCGTGCACTCCTTGCACTTAGCCTAGCGAACCAAACTTAGCTCAACACACTCATGGATAGAAAACAGTGTCTCTATCCATGAAGACGATTTATAACATTCATCTACAATTCACAAACATGTAAAATACATTCATAACACAACATCCATTGAACATAAAGATAAAACAGAAAAAAATGTCATTTTCTATTAATGGTGGAATGCCAAATTACAATGGTGGAGTCCAAGATGCAACTGAGTCTTGGCTCTCATCAACCTACCCAACCTATCCAACCTTTCCAACATCTACCCAACCTCTCCTTTTCTTATAATACAAATATTTATACAAGGGGGGCTCAATGAGCTTCCCTCGCAAGCTAATTTAGTGGTGTCAAATCACCATTCAAACACCTATATAATGGATATATTACGATGATGGAAATATGCTCCAAATCGGATGCCGATTCATTCTATCGTCAGCCTATTAATGGCGACCTTTTCTCCAGCTTGTGCAAAAGCACGATCTGGCCCTTCTATCTTGTCTTCAATTAATGCCCGAATCACGCCTTGGATTCTTGAGGAAAAAATGAGAGGGTGGTGGCTCTCCTTCCTTGAATGTGCACCACGCATGTAAATGAGTTGGCATGTGTTGAGGTGGAGCAATGCTCCTACATCATACTCCATAGTAGAAAAAATCATGAGCTCCTGCTCATGAGCTTTCCAACGTGGCTAAAATCCTCCTGGATCCCAATCTTTCTCTTAGAGATATCTCTCGGCTCCACTATTCCGTTGATTCTGCTCCTACATATTCCTCATTTCTTGTGCAGGTTTCCTTTTGTCCAGCTTCCTCATGCTGACCAATTATTCAACTCACTCCAACATCATCTTCCTTATCCCCTCGATCGCCTTGTCCAACTGCTCCATCAACTAGTTCTTCTGTTGCAGACCATCTCGTTGCACTCCCTCCTTGTCAATGGGAAATTCACACTGGCTTCCCAAGACATCTTCTTCCTTTGTGGCCTTATCTTTCCACTCTACTGTAGTTTCTACTTCCGCAGTCTCCTCATCACTGAACTGTTACTCAACAACCATTTCTCCTGACATATTCACTCTTTTCAGTCCTTTGGTTGTTCCTATTCCATCTCCCTCCAGCTGCTCCTCATGCTGGTATAATCCTTCATCTATTTCCAACTTATCCTGTTGGATATGCATGCCTTGCATTTCCACTCTCCTCTCAAGAGCTTCAAATTATTCACACAGATCAACAAATTCTATGTTGTCTGCTTCTTCTTTTGATGCAAACTCCAGTGTTGCAGTTATCTCATGTTCATCTTCCTAGATGAAAACATCGAGCGATTCTATTGAATGATGTTCTCTTTTTGTTGGGACAGACGTCAGTATTTGTTCCTTCTCCTCCATGAGAGTCTCTTCTTGTTTTCTCCCCGTCGCATCTGCAACATTGGTGCTAGCCTCTCCTTGGCCACTTGGTAGGAATATCTCGACTCCTCCAATGATCATAACTTCCCTCTGACCCTTCTCCTCCATTATGGAAGTTTGTAACTTCTCATCATCTTCATTCACGCAGCTCACAGTTCTGTGTGATTATCCATTTGAGTGACATCCTTCTTCTGCCTCCTCTTTATCTGTAAACCCTTTTAGCTGACGTGAATTCTCTGTCGAGTTCACCTCTTCTCCCTTGCCAACCTAGAAATCTGGGATGTCTCCTCTGCCCACTTGGCAGTTCACGAGATCCACTGATCCCTTCTCATTGCCCACCTAGAAATATATGAGACTCTTGCTAGATCTCTTTCCCTTATGACTGAGAGATTTAGCATGCCTCAACCACCTCTTCAACCTCTGTTGTTTCCTCCTAGATAACAAATTTTGAACAGTCCATCCGGTTGTCCTCTTTAAAGGCCATTCGTACCTCTAGTACACCTTTGATTCCCATTGCATCTTAAATGCAAATTTCTCCATCTGTGCTTGGATTTCACTTAGCTCCTTGTCCATCTCTGCTCTGCTTTTCTGTGAGTGGAATTCTCTTCGACCGCATCTCTGACTTTCGATGGCCATTTTTCTTTGTCTACATCCCACCTGGTTTTTTACCATTTGTTGCACACCTTGCAATAGCTCCAACAGAGCATCGCACCCTGTCTCCCTGGCTTACAGAAATCAATTATGCACTAGCTCCTTTCTCTCTTTCTCTCCTCCTGAGAGAAATCAAAATTTGAGACTATCTTTGTATCTCCTTTTCTCCGCTTGAGAGAAAACAAGATCTGATACCACTCCTGGTGACAACCCCCTTCCCTCTTTTGGGCTGGCATGACATCCCAGTCTAGGATCGTTCAAGTCGTCGAACCAAATGGTCCGTCGAGCTCCTGATGGAATCGATATGACTTGACACAGGCCCTTTTGCTTCCTCAGCACCCGCGATGTGGCACATGTGGACCCTCTCCTTTCGCTTTTCAAATCCAATGTCAATGTTGCTAGCTCCCCATGCTAGACTCTCTTTTTTATGTAACCACAGACTATGACCATGGGCTAGCTTCTATCGCAACCCCGCGCTTTGGGACTTTAGTGAGCTACTTTCCCCAATTCCCGAATCAATGAATAATATGGGACCAGATCTATGGTCCACTTTCCTTTCACGATCGATGGCTACGATCGAATTGCAAGTTTGGACTTCACGATTTCTCTCGACTTCTGACTCCTCTTTCTCTGACTTATGAACTAGCAGTGTGTTGATCCCTTGCCACGCGTACTACTTTGATGGATGGCTAGGATTACTTTGCTACCTAGCGCTTCAGGTGTGCTCCTCCCAACTTCTTCTGAAGGGATCCTTTTCTGAAATACGCAACTCTCGACCATGTGCCTTCCAGATCCGATGTCCTGTATTTACTTCGCTCTTTGCGGCCTCATGAAGACTCTTGTTTTCTTCCGACAAACCTTTCGAAGCTCCTTCTCCCGAACTTCTCGATATTCTGCCACTTGTCTTCTCCTCGACGATGGATGAATTCTCCGTCTTTGGTACTTCGGCAAGTCCTCGACTTCTTTTCACACTTAGTGCAATTTTATCCTTCAAGACTTAGGTTGTTCTCGAAGGCTTTCTGCACTCCTTGCAGAAATTTGTGCAACTCTCCTGCAACTTTTCTCGACTTGAGAACCTCCAAGGTTCTAAGTTCCGCTATGATCTTCTCGTGCCCTCCTAGAAAATTCTATCTCTTATTCCTAGGATTATAAGGTGAACTCACAACACCTTAGGCGCACTCCTTGTGCTTGGCTCAGCTCCTCGGCGACTTCTCCCTTAGTCTTAGGGAAAGGTTTAAGGCATCGCCTTTCCTTTGTCGATGTTCTTCTTGCAAAGCCTTCCTTCACCAGAATGTTCAACAATTCTGGGGTCCTCCAACACCTTCATCCGTGTTTCTTCTGGGTATGCTCATGCAAGCTCAATGCCCTCCTCGCAGATTATTCTAGAGTGTCCAGTAAATCTGGACTATGCTTCTCCCCACACAGTCTTTCTTTTCAAGTAACTTAACGACCTTGAAATTTCTCCCTAAGCCTATGAATTAATCTAGTGTGCCCTCTTGGTAGCTTCTCTTCTGACTATGCTAAGTTCAGATACACACTCCTTGCATCAGCTCACAGAGTTTCCTCTCTCTATCATGCACTCCTTGCACTTAGCCTAGAGAACCAGACTTAGCTCAACACACTCGCGGATAGAAAATAGTATCTCTATCCTTGCAAACGATTTCTAACATTCATTTACAATTCACAATCATGTGAAATACATTCATAAGACAACATCCATTGAACAAAAAGATAAAAAAAGAAAAACTGTCATTTTATATTAATGGTGGAATGCCAAATTACAATGGTGGAGTCCTAGCTACAATTGAGTCTCGAATCTCATCAACCTATCCAGCCTATCTAACCTTTCCAACGTCTACCCAACCTCTCCTTTGCTTATAATACAAATATTTATACAAATGGGTCTCAATGAGCTTCCCTCGCAATCTAATTTAGTGGTGTCAAATCACCTTTCAAACACCTATCTAATGGAGAGATTACAATGATGGTAATCTTCTCCAAATCGGATGCAGATCCATTATGTTGTCAGCCTATTAATGGCGACCTTATCTCCAGCTTGTGTGAAAGCACGATCTGGCTATTCCATCTTGTCTTCAATTAATGCCTGGATCAAGCCTTGGATTATCGAGGCAAAAATGAGAGGGTGGCACCTCTCCTTCCTTGAATGTGCACCATGCATGTAAATGAGTTGGCACGTGCTGAGGTGGAGCAGTGCTCCTGCATCACGGAAACTTAGTCCATCAGGGACGAACTCCTTATCAAGTATTTTTGTTCAAATTTGATTCTTATGTCCCTTTATTATTGATCTTTTCCTTCTTTATGGTGCACTTCAATTTATGCTCATTTAGTACAATTATTTAATAATTCACATTGATGAAAAGATCCTGGATCATGTTGTTATCAGAGCAGTGATCTTTGACTTGAATTGTTGAGTGTGAATGCTTACTAGGGCCAAGCATAATTAGGGTGAAGGAACTCTTAATAATTTCAATCCTAAGGTTGGTCATGCATCCCGAAGGAATAAAATGGCCGAAGAGGACAAGTGTGATGAACAGGAGAAAAACTTCCATATTGTCTTTTATCACATGTTAGAAATGGTCAAGCGAATGTATGGAGATTACGAGAAGAGGATGAAGAAGAAAGGGAAGAAAAAGGAAGTACAAGAAGATGATAATGCTTCAATGAATCAAGGGGATGGGGGAGACCCTCCTGAGCCTCCATCTTCACCATCAAGTTATAGCTCTTATTCCTCTGAGAATTCTCATCATCCTCATCATTCTATCCATAAAAATTATTTTAAGAAACCATTATTAAAGCTTGATGTAAAATTTTCTTTACCTATGTTTAATGGAGATGTTAATTCTGAAAAGCTATATAATTGGATCCGACAAGTTGAAGTGTATTGTCGTGTTCAAAAAATTGATGAAGAGGAAGTTAAAGTGCAATTGGATTCTCACCGGTTGGAAGTTGTTAGTGATATTTCTTGTCTCGGGACAACAAATAGAAACAAGACAGCAAAAGTCCCGAATCCCCGAGAGTTAATAGGGACCGTCCATCTGGAAAGGACGCGTGGCAGGAGATTAGCATTATTAGGGAGGTTCCTGACAGGGAAGCATCCATCGGAGTTGAAGCCATCGGGATATCGGGGATCCCGAGGACGAGTGATTCGTGCACTTCAAAATTGCGATCCGCGAAACCCCGATCGGTGGGGAACAACTGTCAGTCATGGTGGGACCGAGAGGAGCACCATAGTGCATGATCCAGTTGTCAACTGGGCAGAGGTCAAGCTCATCAGAAAATCAAGGTTCTTGGAGGCGAGGGAATCGTTGCATCAAACACTGCGATATCGCGATACGCGATATCCCGACACCAAGAGTGTGGGGCCACAGAAGTCGACGGAGGACAGGTGACAGGATTTCGCAATGGGGAATGGACCATTGACAGGTCAACAACCATGAGCCATCGGTGATCGGGAGTTCAAAGGGTCAAGAACTCTTGACAACGGGGAATGCGAAACCCTGAAACCCTATATAGAGTTGGGGAAAAGTCACGGTGAAGAATAGGAGACCATGAGGAAGGAAGAAGGGACTTGTGGACTCGGTCAGGTTTTCATCGGGGATTCCACTCGGGGATCTAAAGAGCCGCTTCAGATCAACAGAAAAGGAGAAAGAGGGTGGGTGAAGCCTCGCATCACCCATTTATTGCAGAGTATGGAGGTCCCGACTGAAATTTACCCAGGAGGGTCCCTTGTACCGGTTCTCTTCAGGAAAGCCACGCCGAGTCTCCAACTCACCAGAGGAACATGCACACGCCAATTCAACATTCAAAGGCTCAGCTACCCCCTGGCGCGAGCCATGCTGAATTAAGGAGGCGTATGACAGGGGAGCAGAGGACAGATTTGATTGAGGCAGACTGACAACCCATCCTGATAGAGAATCTCCTCAACGTCAAGAATTGAATTCATGATATGATCGCGCCTTCAGCACCTGAGTCAGCTCCAAGTATATGTAGGAATTTTCACCATTTTTGTAGAGGGGGATGGTTGAGCAGAGCTCCCAGTTGTAATACTTTAATGAAGCACTGTTTTCTGGTTATTTCTAGACTTCTGAGACTTCTTGCCTTATGAATGCCAGTTTCTTTACATCTTTGTTATACTGTGTTAGAGCAGCTCGAAATTGGAGGATCCAATCGACTTGTAGTTGTTATAGGATGATGTTGTAATGGATCACTGTAATGGTTACGGAGCCTCTAATCGGTTCCTGTGATTTCCTTAACGCTGAATGAATTGGAATTGGAGGATCCAGTCAAGTCTTCTCTTCAATTTCTTGAAGCCCTGAACCAGGAGGATCCCGTGTTCATAGTTTTTCCCCTACAAACCGGTGTAAGCCTGTTGCCTAGAGTTGTTTGTTCACCTTTCTTACTAATTCTTCCACCTGCTCATCTTTTAATCAACCCACTGGCTGAAGTTAGGATTCCAGACCTCCTTTGTTCTTTACGTACCAGATCCAGTCCCTGAGTTAGAGTAATATCTCCTCCAGTCTTTATCTCCATTTGATCACCCCTTTATAAACAAATCGTGACATTAAAATGATGGGTGTCGGGMTCTGCTCCTGCTAGCAATCCAGGAGTGACTTTCGATGCTAACAGAAGTCACCGCTCTCRTATGGTGGGAGAGAAAACTTTAGAAAATAAGTACATGTGGTAATCTTCTTTCCTCATAGTCAAAATTTAAATCAGCGATAAGGATGCAATTTTATCCATTGGGTTATTTACATAAAGCAATTGTGGAATGGAAAACTTTAAGTCAAAGAAAAGGTCAAACTATACAAAGTTTCACAGAAGAATTTAGGAAGAAAGCTCTTGCATTAAACATTCCTTTGGATTCTTATGAAACTTTAATRAAGTATATTGGCACACTTCACAGTTATATTTGTCATACTTTACTATTGTTTATCATCACCATTCTTGATGAAGTTTTTGTGCAAGCCACTCACCTTGAGAACAGGGGAAARCATATTCAAGAAGATCCCACAAGGAAAACTTCCAATCTCCCACATAAGTAGTTTAATAAGTTTAAAAGGAAGGACAAAAAGACTGCCACTGTAAAGAGAGAAGAAGGAAATCCATCTTACACTCATTGCAAGAAGAATGGTCATGATGATGAACATTGTTTTAAAGTACATGCAAAGAAGAGACTAAAACAATTCAGTGGAAATGGGAAGACAAAGACTATTGCTACAGTGAAACAAGATCTTGGTTCTGATTTAGGAGACGAAGGAAATATCAGAGCGGTTGGAGTACAAGGTAAAGATTCCCTTCATGCTAGTTCAAATTCCAATAATGAATCTCATGATGACAAAATAAAGAGGAATGAATTATTTCATATAACAGTTGTATCTAAACACACTAAGATATATATGTTATTTGATTCGGGTTCCCAAGTAAACTTGATATCTGAAGCACTTGTCAAAAAGATGGATATTGAAACTAAACCACATCGAAAGCCTTATCCTCTTGGTTGGGTATGTGATAAATCAAAACTTAATGTCACCAAGCAATGTAGGGTCAGATTTTCTATTACTTCAAAGTTGATTGATGAAGTTGATTTGGATGTTGTATCACTTGATATATGTGGCATAGTGTTAGGGAGTCCTTCTCTTTATGATAGAAAAGCAATATTCTTTCATCATGAGAACAAATATCACCTTAATAAAGGGGAGTGGAATATATTGTTAGATCCCACAACATGAGGGTAAACACAACACTTTTTAGTGCAGAACAAATAGACTCATAAACACTAATAAGAGATATGTACTCATGGTCGTAAGGGAAAAGGATTTCAGAACATATGACGCTTTTCAAGGATGTGATCCTTCTCATAAGAAATAATTAATTGATATTGTTTCTAAGTATGATGATATTTTTCAGGAACTAGATGGATTACCTCCTAAAAGGGAAATCCAACATGAAATATATCTTCAACAGGATTCTCCTCTTCCTAATGTGGGAATGTACAAGATGTCAATTGTAGAGATGACATATATAAAAAAGCAGGTACAAGGTTTATTGGATCAAGGGGTCATTAGGCCCAACTCTTCTCCCTGTGGTTCTTCAATCATGATGGTGCCAAAGAAGGATGGCACATGGCGAATGTGTGTCGATTACCGAGCCTTAAATAAAATCACGATAAAAAATTGATACCCTCTTCCTTGTATAGATGATTTACTTGATCAATTAGATAATGTTGTTTATTTCACTAAGTTGCATCTATGCAATGGATACCATCAGATCAGGGTTACAGAACAGGATGCATGGAAAACTTCCTTTAAAACCAGACAAGGATTTTTTGAGTGGTTAGTTATTTCGTTTGGGATTTATAATGCTCTAGCAACCTTCATGCGTGTGATGAATGATGTATTCAGGCCATTTCTAGATGATTTTGTGATTGTATATTTAGATTAAATTCTTATATTTAGTGGGACTTGGGATGAACATGTAAGGCATGTAAATCAAGTATTAGATACTTTAGAAAGGAAAAAATTGTATTTAAAATTGTCCAAATGTGAATTTGGTAAGACTGCACTTGTATACTTAGGTCATAATGTAGGAGGAGGACAATTGAAAATTGGTCCTTCCAAGATTGATGTAATTGTAAATTGGCCTAAGCCCAAAAGTGTAACTAAAATACGAAGCTTCTTAGGTGCAGTCCAGTACTAGAGGAGATTCATTTCAAACTTATCTTTTATAGCATCTCCTTTGCATGCCTTAATGAATGTGAAGAACACTTTTCAGTGGGGAGGAAAGCAACAAAAATATTTCGACACTTTGAAGGAAAATATCAATACCACACCAGTATTAGCATTGCCCAATCTTCAACAACCTTTTGATATCGAGACAGATGCTAGCAGGTATTCCATGGGTGCAGTATTGATGCAATATCGTAAGCCTGTCTGTTACCACTCTGAAATTTTTAACAAAGATGTTGTTAACTATCCTATGTATGATAAAGAGTTGTATGCATTAGTTCAAAGCATAAAGAAATGGAAGCACTACTTGTTAGGGAAGGAAAAAATCATACATACAGATCATCAACCCTTATAGTATCTCCAAGCACAAACCAAGCTGAAACAATCTCGACATTATAGATGGATGGGTTTTCTTCAACAATTTCATTTGGTAATCAAATACAAAAGGGGTACAAGTAACAAGTTAGTTGATATGCTTTCTAGACCTCCTATTGTTGCTTCTATTATTTTGAAGAATGCTTCTTTATCTCATGACAACTATGTGGAACAATATGCCATTTATGAATATTTTAAAGAAATATTTGAGAAGCTAACCCATGGTTCATAGGTAAAGAACTATTGTCTATAGGGAAAACTACCCTACCATCTTGGAAAGTTATGTATTCCTACAAGTGAACGAGCCCATGTAATACGAGAAGCTCACACTTCTCTTATGTCTGGGAATTTTGGGGTAGGAAAAACTATGGCTCATCTACAAAGGTTTTGTTACTGGCCTTAGATGAAAGAAATTGTAACTAAATATGTAAAGGTGTGTGTGATGTGTTCTACTTGTAAGCCCATTAATAGAAAATTGGGGCTATACTCACCACTTCATGTTCCATCCCATCCATGGGAAAATATATCCATGGATTTTTTAGGGGGTTTACCAATGTTGAAAAGGAGTCATGACTATTTGTATGTTGTAGTGGATAGGTTCAGCAAGATGTGTATCTTAATGTCATGTAAAAAGAAGATTACTGCTGAGAATACTGCTAATCTCTTCTTTCAGTATGTTTGGGTTCAATTTGGGTTACCCACATCCATTATCTCAAATCAAGATGCTCGATTTCTTGGGGATTTTTTGACAAGCTTGTGGAGAATGATGGACACCAAGTTGAAGAGGAGCAATTCTTTCCATCCACATATAGAATTACAGAAAGAGGTTGTTAACCAAACAATAGTACTTTTTCTTCAAGGCTACTGCAACAATCATCCCAAGTTATGGGATGAACAGATACCCTATGTACAACATGCTTACAATCAAGCCTTACATTCCTCCACTCAATGGTCTCCTTTTGAGACATGTTTTGGGTATTTTCCTAAGGTCCCTTTGGACTTGGTATATGGGAGAAATACTAATTCAAATGAAGAAAGAAATGAAGACAGGGCCCGCAAGTTCATTTAGAGGATCCAACAAGTACACCAAGAAGTCAAGGAACAATTAGAGAAAAGTCAAGCATAGTATAAAGCTTGGTATGATAAACACAGGGTTGATCATCAGTTCCAAGTTGGAGACTAGTTATGGATTCACATCAGCAAGGAGAGATTGAAGGTTGAAGGCAAGAAACTCAATTCCATCCGTTATGGACCCTTCACTATTTTGGAGAAAAGTGGTACCAATGCTTTTTTTCTAGATCTTCCACCTTATATGTAGATCTACTCAATTGTAAATGTGGAAAACTTGAAACTTTTTTAGCCTCCCATGATCATGGATCAGGGTGAGGAAGTTTCAATACCTTCATTTGATGAGTTTTCTCCTGAGTACTTGGATGAGTTGAAGGAATATATCATCTTGGACAGAAGGATGAGGACTTCGCGTAGGGATGATTTTGATTATCTTCAAGTGGGATTCAAGGGCACATATCCAAGCAAGGAAAAGTGGATTGAGAAGGACAAGGTGAGGGAACTCTTCCCTCACTTATCTATTGATTGATGAAATCTTTTGGTGGTCCAAAAATATCTCAGCGGGAAGGCATGATGCAAAAAGGATCCAGAGGAGACTAAGGATAACTCAGAATTCACAGAAACAACTAAGGATGCTTAGAATGGCCTCAGCAGATAGAGAAAGAGAAAAAAATTCAATTTCTTCAAATCTCGGTTAAATTGGCATCATCACGAAGAGAACTTCACAAGCTTTCCAATGGCGTAAACACCTCGTCAAATGGAGTTACAGATAAAAAGATATCTGCGGTCAAAGTTTTGGTCAACATAGCCCAGTCAGCAGGGATGAGTCAGGATCCATACTATTGACATAAACATTGGTATGGATGATGTCAGCATCCGTATAGGGTACGTGGCACACACAGAGGGTGATACATGTCATGTTGACATCAACAGGGTGACATGGAAACACCAGAGGTTTCCATGTGTCACTCGATTTTGGACTTTTTCGGTGAATCCGTGGACCAGTGGGAAAGTGCCACATGGAATTCCGTACTACCACGTGGAATTCCATACATCCATGTGGCATACCATATATCCACTTGTCAGGTGATGTGGCAATATGATGGAGCAGGGATGATGTGGTTTTGACAGTGCATAAGTGGTGACATGGCCCAATGAAAGGCTTCCACGTGGCCCAGTCATGGGATACCATGTGGCAGAAGGAAAATGCATAAGGAGGCCCAACATCCAGATTTCAAAAATTGGCAGGGTTGGATGGTGTCAACCCCCAATATGCCAAATTTGATAGGATTTTTCCAAATCTAGTCGAATGTAACTACACCACCAAACTTAATCGTATCCACCAAAGGCTCTTCCAAACTTAACCGTATCCTCCAAAGTCTTTTCCAAAACCACCAACCAAATATATATTACGTTGTAACCATATACCAAAAATAGGAGGCTCGCAGGTTCGGCCCTGGGATCTCCCCTATCAACTCCTCCTTTGCAATGTCTTCCAACCAGCGTGTGACTTGGTAAAGTTTGCCCCCATTATTACTTAATTGTTTCTTTTCTCCAGTGCATGGGGGGGGGCACACCAAGGGCACGACCGCACGGACGGGGAATGATTTTTGAGATAGATTCTCATGAATTTATTACAGGTTGCATGCATGGAAACTGAGACAGAATTTATCTTGGGCCTGAAAGTGCCAGACTCGGATAGAGGTGTGGAGATAGTGGTTTTTTGGTAATCAGATGCCATGAATTCAGTGGTGATGTTCATTTTCTAATCGGAGAAAATATTTTGCAGCTTAGCTCTAGAATGAGGTATACTTATGCATTTTGCCAAATTCTTTTGTTGAGTTAATAAAAAGGCCTACCCATTTGAGAGTAGAGCCCGGAGACGTAGTCCATCAGGGATGAACTCTGTTATCAAGTATTTGTGTTCAGATTTGATGCTTATGTCTCTTTATTATTGAACTTTTCCTTCTTTATGGTGCACTTCAATTTATGCTCATTTAATACAATTCTTTAATAAATCACATCGATGAAAAGATCCTGGATCAGTCCCTCAAATAAAATATTGTTATCTTCGCCTTTGATGTGGAAGAATAGTCTCTTAAGGCTAAACGTCACATCATTCCTTCCAACCATGCCTCTGCACATTCACGTGCACGACCCCTAGAAAACTCTGGGAGTTTGATCTTCTGTATTTCTCTGGTGATATCACCTGGTGGAGGCCCTCCCTCTGAGTCCCTTGATGCTTCAAGGTTACCCACTCCAGAAGTTGGGGGTTCCACTTCGACCTTCATTGATTGGCCTCCCTTTAATGTCTCATTAATAGCCTCTAAAGGGCACAAAATGAGAGCCAACTCAGGTGATGTTGGTGGCAATGCCGACGTTGGTGGTCCTTGCAACGATGCTCCTCGGTCTTGATTTCCCTGAGTCCTGGCCATATTGAATACTAAATATGCATCAACCAAATTATTATCGGGGAAAATTTTAAGGCATTCCACATTTTCTCAAACTTATACTTGAAAATATAGGGTTAGGCATAAGTTTCTTATACTTTTTGTAAACAGAAATTACTCCTATAAGGTAAGTGGCTAAAGGTCGATGGCTTAGGAAGGCCACCTCTAGCATATCCCACTAAGGAGAGTGGTTAAAGGTTGGAGTCAAAAGCATCTAATATTGGTAACTTTGTACAGGTATACTACTATTTCTCTAGCATTGAGGGGTGCTCGCCAATCGTTCTAAATTACCTCTTTGGTGCGTGTTAAATCTACCATTCCAATATAAGTTTTGGGATTAAGTAATGTGATCACATAATTGGTGTTTAAATCTATGCATTATTTCTCGACAACACAGGTATTCCAATAGAGGACGAACACCTTCAGTAACCACTCACATGACCATATCAAATATCAACACATCGATGTTTTGATGTGGTAAAACCCCTATGAGGAAACATCCATGAACCCAGCCAATGCAGCCACTTGGAGCAGTTTATTAATGCAAAAGAAAAAGATTACAAAGATATTTTACAATATAGTTTCTCACATTCGACCATCGGCAAATGAGCCTCCATGCTCTTTAAATAGAGATCATGGACTAATCGGGTGTTAAGCCACATATCAATGGTTGTTAAGATCGAGGAAAATATGAATGGTCGAATCACTCTATGTCGAGAACATATAGTGACCATCATATTTCCTAACTACAAATGCATACTAAAGAAACACATTAAGAAACACACTTTTACCTAATGACACATTAGACCAAGTATATCTTAACTAACTCCTAAGTGTCTAAATATCCAAAAATCACCCCTTAAAAACAAATTGGGATATGATTGAAGGATTTACAATAGTGACACAATATGAGAAGGACGGAGGCATTAGATCCTATCACCCCTTAATGAAAACTTCCTGAACTCCTAACATAGATTGAAGTTTGGAAAACTTCGCTTATGTAAGAGACTTTGTGGAAATGTCTGCAACTTGATCTTCTATAGGGAAAAAGAGCACTTCAATAACTTGATCATGAATGAGATTTCTGATGAAGTGCATGTGTATCTCGATGTGCTTGATGCGCTGATGTTGAATTGGGTCTTTGGCGAGCTTGATGGCACAATGATTGTCGCACCAAAGGATGGTTGGATGTTGCTGCTGAAATCCAAACTTTGAAAGGATCTGTCAAAGACACAAATCTTCCTGACTTGCATTTATCGATGCTCGGTACTCTGCTCCTACTGAAGAAAGTGCAATATCATGTTGTTTCTTATAGGCCCAAGTGACAGGTTCTGAACCAAGGTTGAAAACATAACCTGTAGTAGACTTCCGATCATCAGGGTCGTCAGCCCAATCTGAATCAGTGAAACCAACCAATAAAGGAGTCCCCCCTGAATTGTAATGTATCCCGAACTGAATTGTACCACAGACATAGAGAAGTATCCTTTTAGCTTCTTTCCAATGGATTTCATGGGGTATTTTCATATACCCAGCAAAAAGACCAACAACAAAGGAAAGATTAGGATGATTATGAGCCAAGTATAAGAGGCTACCAACTAACTGATGGTACAAGGTGGCATCAACTTCAAGAGAAGTACAGGTGATAGTAAGATTGACTCCAAACTGGAAGGGAGAAGGGGATGGTTTACAGTCATCCATGTGAGAGCGAAGAAGAAGGTCACTGTTATCCACATTTTTGGTTATCGAGATGATGACATAATAATGACATGGTGATAGAAGATCTAGCTCTTCTTTAAGATCATTTTCATGAAGAAAGTTACACTTGTCAGTTT